>CM076569.1:835684246-835773981 GCA_034641835.2 Pinus albicaulis | reverse complement strand
AATGTTGGCCGGCTTTTTCCGAGCTCAGACCCGCCGGACGGGTGCATTCTTCCTCCATTTGGGCCTCCTCGCGGACTACCACAGTGACTAAAGCCGTGATTCTTGGGCGGTTGAGAGAGCAATTAAAGGAAAATTGCGCAGTGCGCGTCGTGGGAGAAGGTGAACTAGCGGTGGGGAAGCCAAGAGCAGGGGAATCCATACGGTGGCCAGATGCTACAAGCCGACCCCACCCACTCCTAGTATTTGGATATCGACCTAAGTAATAATCACTGGACTGGCCGGAAGTCGACTCTGTTGAGGGGCTGGAGGGAGCGCGCCGGGGTTGACGTCTAGTGCTCCCCCTGCGGCAACGCATCCTATGACGCATGCGAGGCATGGGTGCAATCTCAGGCACAGTGGGCACAAGAGGAGACAAAGAAGCAGAATTCCAATTAACAGAGGAAGACAAACAGAGACAGAATCGAGAGAAATGAAAATATGCAGCAATGTCTAGGTAGAAGTTCAGCTGGCCACTTCTCCTTATCGTCACAGTTAGCAGGCAGTGTAATCCAGCAACCGGCTTGTCTGAAAAACCATGGCTAAACGCCATTTTTTCGACCCATCTGCAATGCAATCAAAGGACGCCCGTCATAATTAATCTCTGATCATTAATAATGAGAGCCGAAGGCCGGATCAAATTGGAGCGTGCGGAATCGCTAAGAGGAGTGGAGGTCCGATCTTGAACAGTGTTAAAAATTAATTAATGCAGATTTGATGTGAAAATTTAATTGAACAGCGTTAAATGTTAATGCGATTGATATGAAATCTCCATATCCATGTCCCATCACCTTAAACGCCATCGAATGCACCCGCAGCCGGGAGCAGGGCAAGTTTTTATTGAGGACACGTGGCAGAAATTGATTGGAGCAGATCTTTGTTTGGGCCGCTCGCGCAGTGGAAATCCGGACCCGTAAAATATTAGGGCGAATTTGATAAGAAATTCGTGTCACAAAATTGGCCGACGTCAGCAGGCTATTTTGGAACGCGAATTTGGTTTGAATTATGGTTTATCGCCGTTTGAAGTCCGGCGGGCTCGACTTAAGAACAATTTTGTTTGATCCCATCTTATAAAATTTGTGTTGGTTTTCTTTGATAATACACATATTTATAATAAATCATGGAAATACCACACTAAACATGTGGAAAATTTATATAAATAATTATTGAGAACATTCATTTTTATGTAAAAATATCCAAGGCGAGGTCTGTGTAGAGAACCGGGGTCGTGAAAACTGTTCAAATATAAAAATCCCGCTTAATAAAGAGACAAAATTGTTGTGCTTTTGGAACCTGACTCGAGGATTGGACATGAGTTAACAAACAAAAGGATAGCGGAACCAGACTTGCACCCGTGGTCAAGCCCTCTACCAAAACCACGAGCGGAATCACAAAAGCGGGTTGCCCATATCGCACCGCTTTTGCGGAGTATGCGGTATTTCCTATTCGCGAGCGATTCCATAGGGAATGTGACACATGGCGAAGTGACCCCCGGAAAACCACCGTTTAACCCGCGCCATCGCACGTTAAAGCCCGACGTTGGAAGCCGAGCGAAATTGCCAAGAGTCGTTGATTTGGAGAAGGGCCATCGGACGGTGGTCGCACGTTGAACTTGCCCGGAGGTTAACTAAGGTGTGCGGAGGATAGGCAGGTATGATACGAGTGTTTGATTGGTTATTGATATATATAGGTGGGGCCAGAGTATAATGAAATTGTTTAATTAAACGATTGGCGAATAATTAGCATAAGTCTGGAGCATGATTGTTGTAAGGCTGGGTGGTGAAATATAGAGCCGAAAGTTCATTACAAGTTATTTATTTAAAAAGAAACGTGGAGTATAAATACAAAGTGTTGAAAGTTAAACATTGGTTAGAAGGATTGGAGATAATATAAAGTCGGGAATATAAATTAAAGTCCAACCATTGTGGATAGTATTTATATATCAAATTCTACGAATTTGATAAATAAACCCGAAGAAAGAAGAAGTCAATTAAGACTCAGGCTGGAGGAAAAGAACAGGGTACACCAAGGGAAAATGCTGACAGTGCGATTGCAGACACACCAGCTCTCCTTGGGGGTCCAATTTAAGTTTTTTTGTGTCACACGATGATCTCTCTTCTCTGGCATTTACTTGTATTGAAGATCACTATTCTAGGAATAAGGAGTTATTTTCTCCAAAAAAAACCCTAGCCAAACATTGACAATGCATCAAGGATATCTTTCTATGCTTCATAAGTACATATGTTCTACTTCTAAATCATGTCTTGAAAGTGGTTGTTTTGCTGGAAATTATTCACCAGTTGGTTTCATACCAAAGTCTTTTTCACATTTTCAGCATCCAATACATGAAAAAGATAATGGTTTAAAACAACATAAATATTTGAAATTTTGCAAGAATTGTCCGGCACACTTTGAATATGAATTTTGAAGTCAAGTGCATGATGCTGTATAGGATCAAGTGTCATTTTGAATACCAAATGTTTCACAAGAAACTTCTCAATATGCTACCCTGCAGTAAGGATTAAATGACAATATTGCATCAACTATTTCCATAATAAAAGTGCACCTCGGCCATAAGACTAAACAACTACAAATGTTGTAGATCTAACAAGACCACACAATCAAATGTATTCCACAAGGCCAATACCGTATGAAAAATGAAAAGGAGTTTGCAACCAAAAATACCTTAGGCAACTAATTCAATTAGATACACCAAACCATCAGCAAAAAGGAAAACCATCCTACTCAAAAGGCAAGCGTTTACCTCCTTTGAAAAAATTTTGAGTTCCGAAACAAGGGCCTTTATTGTCTTGTCAATGCCCCTAGTAATTTGAATGGGGTTTGCACCCGCTGCAACAACCTAAACAAAAAGGTTTCATTTCAAATTATTTTCCACAAATTTAAGATACAACCATTGTCAGTTTTGTATTTCCTAACAAGCTCATAAATTTTGACAAAAGAACCAAAATTTTTTAATACTTGATAGCAATTTTTTCACTCAAAAACTATCTTAGACTCAATAAGCCCAACCCAAAACTAAAAAACCAAACACCGTAAGACCCTACAAAAATGAATAGATGATCTTAATCCAGTACTATCGACAAAAAGTTACCTTTACACCCTCACTTATTAAACCCTGTGCTGTTGAATTTTAACTTCAACTGCTGCAACAGAAGGACGGATGCAGCAGCAACATTTTTTTTTGGAGGTTGCTTGCATGCCATCCAGAAATTTAATTCAGCATTTAAAATTTCTGCAAGTTTCTTTTGTAGATGGCCGCAGCCATATTTCTGTACAGGATTGTATTTAAGCACAACAACCAGCATTAACGCAATTCACCAACCATAAATTAAACAAACAGAAATTTACCCGACAATTTTGTAAATTCAAAAGGAGGACACGTGGAGCATTAATATTGGATCACATGAAATTGAAGGGAATCTGAAAACCTGAAAACCGGACCCGAATTTTTTATAGGGCACATTGGATTGAGAATTCGAGTTAAAATTAGGCAGACGTCAGCATCCCATTTTGGAACGCGAATTTGGTTTGAAATTCAATCTATTCAGACTTTTGAAGTCCGACGGAAATGGTTCTTTAATGTTTTGATAGTTTAATATATACATATGTTTTAAACATATGTTATATATATATCATATGCGAAATGAAAGGTGGGCCATAGAATTTAGTTTTAATTTTATTTTTTTTAAAAGAGGGTTTATTATAATATGTTTTATATGTTACGGCATATAAAAATAAAAAGGTCGAAAAAGCTTGGTAGTTTTCTTTATAGACAGTACGTAATTTTTTTATTACACAGCAGTGTGTAAAAAGTGAAAGACTAAGTGTAACTTTTTAAGTGTGTATGCACAGCAGTGCGAAAGGGAAAAACACAACAGAGTGTTTTAGAGACAGAGTATGTTTGTTTTGAACAGACAGTGAGTTGGTTTTATGCATTGCGTTTTGTAGCAGTCATAATTTTGTAATCCATCTCAGTGAGGAAGTAGTGTAATAGTTTTTTTTTGAGTTATTGAAGGGAATATAAGTTTGTTTTCAAAGTATTGAAATTCTGTCTCCTGTCAAAGAAATTTTTATTTTCTCTGTGTTAGAGGAAGGGAGATTTATTCTCCATTCATTGTTCTGGAATTTTTCAATATTCCAACATGTGCAAGAACAACAAATGTTGTGGTTCCATCCCCAGCTAAATCATTTGTCTTTGCCGTAGCTTGCCTTACCAACTTGGCCCCAATATTTTCAACTGGGTCCTCTAATTCAACCAATAAAAAGGCCAAAACCATAGCATTGAGATACATTTCATTACACTGTCAATAACAATAAAATTTGACTCACCCATAACCCTTTCCTTTTATTGTTGTGAAAAGCTTTATGCATTACTCTAATGTGGCTAGTCCATAGGCCAAGTAGACCACTGGGTAACAAATATGTTTCCTTTCACCTTTGAGTTTTCAAATTATGCCTACCAAATCTAGGACATTTAAGAGGGGGAACTAATACAACGTTAAAAAGAAAACCAGAGCACACATCTACGAATTACCTCCTTAGCTACTGTCACACCATCATTAACTATTTTCGGAGAACCATGCTTGCTCTCCAAGACAACATTTTGCCCTTTGCCCCAAGGGTGACTCCAACAAGATCAGCAAGTTTGTTCACACCGCCTGCAAGACAAATTGACAATGCTTTCAGTAAGTGTGCAATTGAATGCCAGACCATATGCCAAAACAACCCTCCATGAAAAATTAAAATAACACATTAAAATCAAATATAAGTGGACAAGGAAAGATCCACCGCAGTGAAGTTTCATGTGCAGGTGACCTTCCTTTAAACATAATTTTTTGTCTGACCTGCAATTTTTTTGTCACTGAGCCATCCTTGTTGAAGTACAAATCCTTTTCCATAGCTATTGTATTAACTACCTTCTCTCTGTCGTGTAATCTCAGAGTCCCTCTTCTGCTTGAGAAATTAAAGGAAATGGGTGAAAAAACTGAAAGAGAAGACAATTGTCTGCCATAATTATCAAACATTGCACCCAACTTCTTCCCCTTTCCATTGTTACCCAATGATGTAGATGTGGCAACTGTTGTCATACCGCCCAAAGAAGAGGCCATCTTCTCTTATGCTGAATATAGAATTACAAGATCTTCATATTAGTATGAACCTTAAAAAACATGACTCCCATTGCTAAAAACCACTTTTAAGTTGTAACAGGCAAACTAAACAACTATCGCAACTTTTGGCAACTTCCGGAGCATTAAGAGAGAAACAACCAAAGAGAAATACAACCACAATCCTCATTTTAATGAGACCGGACTATATATTTGCATTAAGATAATAGAAAGAAATCACGACTATATTAAGGCCAGCACAAAACAATCTTTAACCAGTGTCTCTCGCGGCCTTCAGGTTGCCATGCTAGAGGTTGCATATTTTTAATTTAAATTCTTGACCTCTTGTGCCCATTTATGAATGCATCCAATGGGATATCTACATCAAATGCTCCTCTATATCCCCAAAAACAAATTCCCTACTACAAGAGCACCAGTATTGATGGATCACCCCACACCATCCCACCCACTAGAAACGGTGAAAAAGGAAACCTGAGAAATCTTCTGAAATATCTCAAGATGACTATATGGGTGGTTCTTATGAATCAACCAACCATTCATAACATGCTCATCAATCCAAACCATAAGTATTATGTGACAATATTCAAGCAGGCACTGAATCGGATTTCTGAAGCTATGTTAGAGAAACCCTAAACTCTCACCGAAAATAGGTGAAATGTGGCACCACTCAGAGATTGACATGTGCCAATTGGTACAAGTGGTAGAAAATTGGCATGCTCAAACAACGAGGTGATGCAGGAATGACATGAGGGAGAAAATATCAGAAAATCCCCAAATCTGGAGAACTAAAGCTCATCACCAACTTGAGATTGACAACTTTACATGATGTAACCTATGAAATTGTAAATGGAGAAATCATAGTAACAATAAAGTAACCTATGTAACAATAAAGTTGGATTCATCCTAGGAGTGGTAATGGGAGAAATCATAGTGAACAACAGGAAACATGCAGAGTTGCTTACAATCAAATAGATGAAAAAACACATACAAAAAACCTAGATAATAATCATGAACAAGCTTAATATTGAATTATGAACTATAAAGGAACTTACAAAATGTGACATTACGAACCTAGTCAAGCACACAAGCAAAAATATCCTGGACATGACCCTGGTTGACAAGTTGTATTGTTCATGATGCAAGAGGATTTGTACCTGCACTGCCAAGTCAATCAAAATCCATCATTATCTATACAATAAATATAAGTAATTGATGTAGTATTTTTTACTCTAAGATGCATTCTTATGATAATGTTAGAACATATGTTGAAAATGTTAAAACATACCTGAATAAGCTCCTCTTCGTTTCAAGAACAATTTATTGGAGTCGCATGAACTTGGAACAAGCCTCCCACGATATGAAAGAGTAGCAACTAAGTCAACAGTGACTTTTTTGTTGCTACACTGGATCGAGGGAGGTTTGCTCCAAGATTAAATCGCTCCAATAAATTATTCTCTACTAAACAGGGCCAACCACATGAAGGTGGAAGCTCTTATGGCCCCTCCCCCCCCACCTCACATCACTCTCAATTCCCCAATACCCAATCTATATTTCATTTTTTACTTTCATGAGCATAAAAAAAAATATTCAATAACTAATAAAAAAACAATTTAACAAAAAGTACGCAAGGAAACATTGCAATTAATGCTTGACATAAAAATAGTATGATAAATGAGTTTTTTATATAACGCAAAAAACGTTCCAAGTATGGTAACGTTTGTCTTATAATAATACAATATTTTACATTGTCAAATTTTCTTTTCTTCTTCCTATTTTTAAAGCTCCTAATTACATCATCAATATCATCGTGCTCTGCTCCTATTTCGTGCCTTTCAACCCGCACTGCTGACCTAGTTGCTTATTCACGATGTCTGGGCTCATCCAGTGACGGGGCATCGCCTACAAAAACAGATAATATTAAATTTTAATTGTCAGTTTTTAAATATCATTGAACTAGTTCGGTATTATTAATAAAAAAAATTGCAATGAGATTATTTACCTGGTGCACCAGTTGTCGCCGCTGACCTAGTTGCATTGTCACGATGTCTGGTCTCATCCAGTGACGGGGCATCGCCTCCAAAAACAGATAATATTAAATTTTAATTATCAGTTTTTAAATATCATTGAACTAGTTCGGTAATATTAATAAAAAAAATTTCAATGAGATTATTTACCTGGTGCACCAGTTGTCGCCGCTGACCTAGTTGCATTGTCACGATGTCTGGTCTCATCCAGTGACGGGGCATCGCCTCCAAAAACAGATAATATTAAATTTTAATTATCATTTTTTAAATATCATTGAACTAGTTCGGTAATATTAATAAAAAAAATTGCAATGAGATTACTTACCTGGTGCACCAGTTGTCGCCGTTGGGACTGTTGCCCTGTCTTCCTCTCTGGTGGTAAGATCCTCAAGGGAAACATTCTCTGTCATTTAAACAAAAAACGTTATAAGGACAACCATCAAGGTATAATTAGAAAAAATTATAGGTGGAAATTAATTACCGTCACGGCCCTCACTGATAGTAGCATTGTCGGCCTGGTCCCCACTACAATGATCAGGTTGCACATGAGGATCATCTACATCTGGCTCTAAAACTGGGTTATTTGCCTCGTCGGTAGTGCTGCTCCCCTAATTTAAACAAAGTTGTTAGACATTAAATTTATGGACGAAAACAAAAATATTGAAAGGTTAATGTTTTACCTTATCAGGCATTGTAGATCTTGGGACCTGCCCCAAGCTTCCGCGACGTTCAACTACAGCTTGATAGCCAAAACGGAAAGCAATATTTTTATCTTCCTCTGTAGTTATTGTTCCAAAGTCATCACCCTACATTATATATGATTGTGTATTTTTAATCATATCTGATAGGATTACAAAACGTTGGAAGGCGATACAATTAATTATAAGATGTTTAGCTACTTAATTACAATTCTTGCAGCTAATTTCAAGTAGCCACCCTGGCCGAGCTTGTGATGGCCCTTTTTCTCAATCCTAGCTTTGGTTTCCTTTGAGGTGTCAGGCAACCTAGCATCAAAATATTGAAGTCATATATGACGTAGCACACTTTTATTTTAGACATAAAGAAAATTAAAGCTATTGAATTAAAGTTGTAATTTACCTTGCGGGTCCAATTGGCATTTTTCCTTCTTTCTTTGCCCTTTTCTCTTTTCCGTCATGGATGAGTGCTCTCCACTCACTCTCTGAAACTGCGAGAGGACGCTCATATCTAGGGTTAAATTGCAATTGCGTCCTATAGGTGTCCCCGGTATATTTCAAATATTTTCCGGCTACCTGAGCCACCGCTTTTCTGTCAAATGTGCCGACCCCAAAAAGGGCTTCTAGATAATCTAGAAGTTCTTTTTTCAGGTTGGAATTCTGGGAATTCCACCCTGTACGTATGGTTGGGCCAAAAATTACTAACGCATGGCTCTCCAGAATCCTGTAGAACTCATTGTTTCCTACACAGAATAAAACCAAAAAAAGAAGAAGATATTATCATTAATTTAAAAATAAAAATCATGATAAATATGTTTTAGATAAAGTACATGAAATAGTTAAAATATTAAAATTTACCCGGGAGTTGTACATGCTTTATAGGGACACCCTCATCGTTCACCAACAACGTGCCATTAATGGTCCCTGTGGAGCTGACACGTGTAGCTCCAGGAAACGCAATAATGTAGTTGGCCATATCAGCCTCATCATTGCCAACACGTTCAACGGTTGGCTGGGTGTCTACTTGGGCAGGGTGTGTTTCTTGGCTAGCACCTAAAGGAGTAGAAGGTGTACGAGAGGGTTTTTGGGCAATCTCTTGCCCTTGTGTCCCACTACCACCAACACCGGGTTCAACAAATGCCAGAAAACGCTACATACAAAAGAACTTTTTGTTAGTTTAGTCAATGTAAAAATTAAAAATCAAACTATCACAATTCATCTCATGCAGAACAAAAAAAATATCCTTTTGACTTTTTATTATTACCTGATATCTTTCTAGCCGCCTCATAAGATGTTGTATCCTCTCTTCTGTTTCAGGTGTTTGAGGCGCGTCTATCAAAGCATTAAATTCCGACCTTGCATCTCGTGCCTTTTTTTGCAACAAGAACACTGGAGATAGGGATGAAGAAAGCTCTTCCTCAAAGAGGGAATCATCAGGCGTACCATGGCTAGGTGTCTGCATATTTGAAGAAAATTAATATTATTTCAATTATGTAAATAACTAAAATACCTGAAGATAGAGCAATGCTGGCACTTTACATGTTCTTCCGCTGGCCTCTTTTCGCGATCATCCCGTCTCGGGGTTGTTCCTGTACTGCCCTGATCAGTCCGCCACATTGCAATAAAATTATAAATGTAAAAACTTGAAAACAATATCTAACTTGAAAACACAAAATGAAAACTGAAATAATTTCTAATAAGACACCGGAAGACAGAGTTAGAGTTTCAAATATGCCTTGCATTGAATTCAGTCCCGGAAACATGTCATTGCACATTAAGGCACCCAAACATTCAATCCATGAATGATATATTTAAGTAGGCTTCTCCTATTCTGGGAAAACACCATACCTATAATGCATTCACTTGCATGTATAAAGGGAAAGGAAAACATGTTTTCATACAACGGTGAAAAAGGCATCTTGGGGAAAGGTATCTTCACTTTTTATTTATGTTGTTCACCCACACCACTCTCGTGTTTTCACTAATCCCGTTTTGTCATTTTTGGATTCAAATTAAGTTAAGGCCTTAAGTATTTTTTGACCTTTCGGTGTAGTTTTTATAAGTGGCATGTATGGATTTTCCATTAATTCTGCACTTTTTCTCTTCATGCGCATGTTTCCCTCGAAATCAAATGCATGATTTAGTCCCATACATTTAACAAGTTGTTGGATCAACTCCATAGGAAATATCATGTTTCCTATTCAATCAAAATTTATCTCAGTTAGGGTAGGTAGGAAGGTTTTCCTTTTGTATTAATAGGGCACTTCTAGCTTGCATTTTTATTATATCTTTCAAATTTAGTGTCGTTTCAATTAGGGCATGAATTTTTGCAACTTTCAAGGTGAGAATGAACAAAGACAATTTTTTGTGATGGATGAATGTATATGACTCCATGGCCAGAGGAAAAGGCACTAATCTACTTCTTCAAATATCTATAGTTCTCATTCACCTCATACGGAGATGGTCCCTGATTTTGAGCCAAATGTTGTAGCAAAAAGTTCCCCCCCTCCATAATTTGATATTCAATGGAAATTTATTAAATTGATGATGGGGCAAGATTATGGAACATTGGCACATACATATGTAATGGAATTCCAAGATCATGATATATGTTTGCATATGTTTATGGCAATGTTCCACCAAGTCCCCTGGAGGTGGGAGCGAGGGGACGAGGGAGCGCGGGAGCGGCCTATGCAAAAGCTCCCTACCAATTTTTAGGAAATGTGGGGGGACGTCGGGGTCATAAAAATTATAAAATTTAATATTTAAAATGTAACTATATTTTTGCAAGGAATGTATATACAATCATCATACACTTGCATCATGAAAGATAAATCATAAATGATAAAATTACAAATCGATGAATGATGAATCATATAATTGAAACAAATTTAAAAGTTAAAAGTTAAAACATACATCATACAATCTTGCATGTAAGTTTGTAAGTTTGTAACTATATAATCATTAATGTAACTACTAACAATGTACAATGAAAATAAAGTTTAAGATATCATATGACATATTATATCAAGATTCAAAATAGAGTTTAAACTGAAGTTTACAACTCAAGTCCGAAACATAAAACTTAAAAGTAAATAAGTTATGTCTGAAACATAAAACATAAAACATAACATATGAATATCAAATGATATCATCATAATGATAAATGAGCATAAATTCTCAAGTTAATGCCCCACTAGTCTCTGCATCCAACTTCTGCACGAATATATCAGGATCAACCATGTCACCATCTGAATCAGAATCACTTGGATTCTCAAATATGCTAAGTGGCACATCAACTTTTAACATGAAACCATAAACTAAAAGGGGCGGTGAGGGGACGTGAGGGGGCGTGAGGGAAACATCCCCTAGAAGTCCCCAAGACCCCGGAGCGCGAGGGGGTGAGGAATCTAGACCCCTAGGTGGGGGGGCGAGACCCCGTGTAACACTGGTTTATGGAGGTGGTGGAGCAAAAAGGAGCTCAAATAGAGCTGAAATTTTTCACATAAAAAGGACTGTGGGCTTGACTAATGGTTCCATTTAAAAAATGATATCTAGACAGAGAATAAGTGTAGCATGCAAACATGCATTGAAAATCCATCCGAGTTTGCATTGTATTACTTATGATGGATTCAAATTTGGGTTTCAAAATGCCAGGTTATGGCATGATTTTGTCGAGAAACCCTTAGTTGGATTCTCATGTTGGTTTAATTTATATTTTAAGTTTGTTTTGCAATATTTGGGTGATAGTAACTCATGAACTAGGTTACCAATGTGTAACAATCATAATTTAAGAATAAAGTTGTGATTTTTTTATATTATTATTATTATCTATTAGCTACGAGTATTGACACCTAATGCCTGGAATTTTGACATCTTGATAGCATGGATAATTTCGAAAATGTTTCTAGTAATGTTAACATAATAACTATCATTACGTGTCTTCACTTTTTTCACCATAATAGACCTTTGATATGGACTCATCACACAACTTCATATGCTATGTCCCAACAAGTTCAAACTGGTTGAACCTACCTCATAGTGTGGTTATTAAGGACAAGTTGCTTGATATATAACTCGATAGCATAGACCATGTTGCAGTTCTAAAAAGAATCCTCAAGTGTCAAAAAAACTTCATAATATGTTCTACTATAAAGCCTTTTGGGATACCTGAAATAATATATGTATCATTGATGACTTTTAAAGTATGACAAGATCCAGAGGGGAAGGAAATCAATGGAAGAGTGATCCACCAATGAGAACCTAGAATTTAGCATCAGATGAGTTAGAGTCTAGGAAATTGAAACCCTATAATTTTAATTAGTGATGAAGGACATCACATAGGTAATTATATTTTCATGTAGAATAATCTGTTAATTCAAATTTAAACTACATAATATGAAAGGTATACCATAAATTTTTCCACGTAAGTCCAAACAACCTATAAAAAGGGAAAACCTTCTTTTTCCATGGGAAATAATTTACCTTTCCTTTTTCAAGACAATCTAAATCACAAAAAATATGAACTATACTGCACACATTCTTGGATAATGTGAAAGTGGAAAAGGAATACCCTACACAAGTGATGCACACATGTACATTTGAACACTAATAGTTTTTTTATAGTTGAAATGCAATGCTTGTTTTCATTTAAATGTAGGGTTTTTAAAGCAGGGAGAAATAATGGCTGCCAAATTAATAAGCGTTTCTTTGGGAAAAATTTAAATCTTGTATTGGGTGATGAAGATAATAGAGGGTATTGAATCTTGATTCTTGGCATCTAGAGAGAACCATACAACCTAACACAATCCAATGGAATTGACCAAAAAAACCCAAATAGAGTCAACCCTACTATAGGAGGAAAGGCCTGCAGTAAGAACTTACCATTTTGCAAGAGCTGAGGGTGAATGTTGTTCTGAAAGAGCTGAGGGCGAACGCTGAGGGAAAATGTTGTTCTGCAAGAGCTGAGGGCGAATGCAGGGCGAATGCTGTTCTGAAAGAGCTGAGGGCGAATCCAGGGCGAATGTTGTTCTGCAAGAGCTCGGTGGCGACGTCGAGGGCGAATGCCGTTCGCAAGAGCTCAGGCGACGTCGAGGGCGAATGGTGTTCTGCAAGAGCGGAGGGCGACTGCGCGCGTGATATCAGATGTTAATGTAGCACACATGTACATTTGAACACTAATAGATTTTGTAGTTGAAATGCAATGCTTGTTTTCATTTAAATGTAGGGTTTTTAAAGCAAGGAGAAATAATGGCTGCCAAATTAATAAGCGTTTCTTTGGGAAAAATTTAAATCTTGTATTGGGTGATGAAGATAATAGAGGGTATTGAATCTTGACTCTTGACATCTACAGAGAACCCTACAAACTAACACAATCCAATGGAATTGACCAAAAAAACCCAAATAGAGTCAACCCTACTATAGGAGGAAGGGCCTGCAGTAAGAACTTACCATTTTGCAAGAGCTGAGGGCGAATGCTGTTCTGCAAGAGCTGAGGGCGAATGTTGTTCTGCAAGAGATGACGGCGAATGCTGAGGGCGAATGCTGAGGGAAAATGTTGTTCTGCAAGAGCTGAGCGCGAATGGGAAAATGTTGTTCTGCAAGAGCAGAGGGCGAATGCGCGCGTGATATCAAACGTTAATGTAGCTATTGCGACAAATACGAAACAATAAAATCATTTTTATGTAGCGCGCATATAAGTTTCAAATTTTTATGTAGCGCGCATATAAGTTTGGTATTGGAAAATGCTGTTCTGAAAGAGCTGAGGGTGAATCCAAGGCGAATGTTGTTCTGCAAGAGCTCAGGGCGAATGCTGAGGGCGAATGCTGTTCTGCAAGAGCTCATGGCGAATGCTGAAGGCGAATGCTGTTCTGCAAGAGCTGAGGGCGAATGCTGAGGGCGAATGGTGTTCTGCAAGAGCGGAGGGTGAATGCGCGCGTGATATCAGACGTTAATGTAGCACACATGTACATTTGAACACTAATAGATTTTTGTAGTTGAAATGCAATGCTTGTTTTCATTTAAATGTAGGGTTTTTAAAGCAAGGAGAAATAATGGTTGCCAAATTAATAAGCGTTTCTTTGGGAAAAATTTAAATCTTGTATTGGGTGATGAAGATAATAGAGGGTATTGAATCTTGATTCTTGACATCTAGAGAGAACCCTACAGCCTAACACAATCCAATGGAATTGACCAAAAAAACCAAATAGAGTCAACCCTACTATAGGAGGAAGGGCCTGCAGTAAGAACTTACCATTTTGCAAGAGCTGAGGGCGAATGCTGTTCTGCAAGAGCTGAGGGCGAATGCTGTTTTGCAAGAGCTGAGGGCGAACGCTGAGGGAAAATGATGTTCTGCAAGAGCTGAGCGCGAATGCTGAGGGAAAATGTTGTTCTGCAAGAGTAGAGGGTGAATGCGCGCGTGATATCAAACGTTAATGTAGCTATTGCGACAAATACGAAACAATAAAATCATTTTTATGTAGCGCACATATAAGTTTCGAATTTTTATGTAGCGCGCATATAAGTTTGGTATTTTTATGTAGCGCGAAAATAATTGTCGCTATACCGACGGCGGAAAAGGCATCGCTATTACGACGGGTGCCTCCAAACGTCACAATGGCGACACCTAGACATTGTGTCGCAGTTGCGACGTTTAGAGTCGTCTCAATAGTGACGCTTTGGGCCATGGTGTCGCAATTGCGACGTCTTCCTCTAAACGTCGCAATTGCGACACGTTTTTAAGTGTCGGTATTGCGACACTTTTCTATAGACGTCAGTATAGCGACGGTTTCGGGCGGGATGGAAAAAATTTGGGAAAATTTCCGACATTTGGTCAAAAGCGTCGGAACCAAGTGTCGGAATTTCCGCCAAATGTAGTAGTGCAAGGACACACAATACTATTCAACTCCACAAAATGTGAAATCAGGGAAGCTGGGTATGGTGAAATTGTGACTACAGCAAGTGGAGCTCAAAACGACATATATGTTCTGGATGAACCAACTAAAGCACATCTAATAGATAAAGAGGATGATATAATATTTGGTAGCAGTGATGATCGACTAAGTAAGAAGTTTGATACAAAGATGCAAAGTGATTTCGAGATGTCTTTACTTGGTGAGCTGACATACTTCTTAGGGCTTCAAATATCTCAGCAAGAGAAAGGAATATTTATATGTCAAGCCAAGTACATCAAGAAAATGCTTAAGAAATTAAAAAAGGAAGATTGCAAACCCATCCTTACTTCAATGGTAACAAGTTGCAAATTGAGCATAGACAACTCATCTAAGGATGTGGATCAAAGGTTGTAAATATCTATGATTAGTAGTCTTCTATATGTAACAGCCTCCCGGTCAGATGTTATGCAAGCAGTTGGAAAAGTATCAAGATTCCAAGCAGCACTAAAAGAATTACATATTATTGCCATCAAAATAATTCTTCGATATCTAAAAGGAACAACATAATATGTCTTGTGGTATCCCAAGGGTAACAATATCATTATTCATGCCTTTACATATGCAAATTGGGCAGGAAGTGTTGATGATCGTGAGAGTACTCGTGAAGCATTGGAATATCTTCATCAAAAGCTTGTTATTATCCCAAGTTCTCATTATATTTTCCTTATTCATAATATAAAGGGGGAGTGGAAGCGTGTACAGGTCTGTAGGATCGTTGTGTGTCAAGGGGAGTGGAAGTGTGTACAGGTCTGCAAGATGGTTGTGTGTCAGGGGGAGTTACCCATTGCCATTGATGTCAAAGGGGGAGAGAATGTTGTAGGAAGAGGTGTCATGATCGCAGGGGGAGTACTTGTGTTGCCATCAATGCCAAATGGAGAGATTGTTGATCAACGGTTGTCATTGATGTCAACCCAAGAAGAACCGGGGGCTACCCAAATATCGCATGGGAATTTTGACCTACCAAATTACTATATTCTGGGTCAATAATGATTTTGATGGTTTCTAATTGTCAAGATGTTTCCGTTGATATATGGCACGCCACATAATTCTTCACGGTTTGAGAGATATTAAGGCCCATGACAAACATCCGATGAAATTCCTTTGGTATGTCAGTAATTTTTCAGAGACGAGGGTCAAATGCATAAATAGAAAAATAAGCATACCTTTCATGTGTCTTTGCTTCATATCATCTACTTTATTGTTTATTTTGTGTAACACCTAGATTGTTGCAAATTCACGGAGAGCTTATTTGTAAGTGATGGAAACCTTTACTAAATTAGGGAAGGGTGAAAGGGACTGAAAGGGTGGATCCAAAAAGAAGATTGTCATGAAATCTATCATGGTTGGCTTTCAATTTCCTATTGGAAGGCTTGAAAAATATCTGAAGAATTGTAGATATGCCAAGAGGGTTGAGATACGAGCCCCCATTTTTCTTGCAGTTGTCCTTGAATATCTAGCAATTGAGATAAATGTTGATAGAAATTTTATTTTTAATTCATTATTTTGGCTTTATGATGTAGCAAATCGTTTATTTATTCGATTGCAACAGTGGGCCTTTGTCAATTAGTGTGCTTTCTGAGTTCAAGTTTTTGGGATTTACAAGTTATTGGATTTTGTGAGGTTTTAAGGGTTTTGTTTTGCAGAATTTGTTGATGTTATTTTTGGAGGTATTTTTTGGCTGCAAGTACTTTAATTCGTAGGAAATGTTGTAAGATACAATAAGAAGAATAGGATAATTCCCCGCCATATTCAACTAGCCATGAGAAATGATGATGAATCGGCGAAGCTTTTGGGAAAGTTACAATAGCTCATCGAGGCATAATTCCCAACACTCACCAGGTGATCTTGCCCAAGAAGGCTGGAGAAAAGATGAAAAATAAAGGTAAAGGTTCAAAGAAAGCTGGAGAAAATATGAAAGAGAAAGGTAAAGGTTCAAAAAAATTTAGAGGCATTCAAATTTTGGGGTTTTGGTGTGTTTGAAAGCATCCATTGACATGGATATAAATGTGCCAGATTTGATTTTCAACGGGTTTGGGTTTTGTGATTTTTTGTTTCTTTTTTTGTGACTTTGATGCTAATGTTGTAACCAGTGAGTTAGGCCATTACACTACTTAGTGTCTTTTTAGGTGTGAAAATTTCTAAATATAAAAATCTAATACAGTATTTTGATTTATTTCTGCTATTTGTTTGATTTAATTAACAAATTATTATTAAGTAAAATATCAAAGCAAGCACAACTACAACCTACACATCTATAAAGATAATTTGTTGAAGCATAATGCACATATGACAAAAGACACAATGTTTTAACCAACAAAATTCAAATAAATAAATAAAATTAATATTTTAACTATATAATTTTTCTGGTTAGAAATTTCAAATTTTCTCTCCTATCTGTTGGATTGATAAGGATTTAACATTGTCCATAGTCATAATGTCACCAATCACTCACAATTTTCATGTGAAAATTAAATGATTATTACTTAGACTTAAAACCATACATTTAAATTTCAAATTTATATAATCTTGTAACCCTGGAAGTTGGTGTTTTATGGGTTACAGTACTTACGCGGCCATGCTTCTCCTTGTATTTTTCTCGTGGGAATTATTTTGGAGACTAGTGGGTGGGTTTTTTTTGGTATAGTATGTAATTTGGATTAAAATATTTTTCTATGTGATTCATTTTCTTAGTTATAAGTCTGAAACACTAAAGTCTATGTTAATGGTAAGTTATCACTTATTTTCAAATATAATCTCTATTTTAATTTTTAATTTCTAACATTGTGTGATTACCCTTTCAATTGCAACATATTTTGTGAAAGTGTTTGCCTGCAACATTTCATGTAGTATTCTTGGATTTTTTTTTTTCTCTCTAATATTTTCTTTAAAAGGAATTTGATTATAAGTTTGTTTTAATTTACAATATAATTTTTAAATTTGAACCCATTTGGCGTCATGTTGATTCAACCCAGTATTCTTGAATTATTGTTTTTTTGTATTTTTTGGTGTGTTATTTGAACATGCAAGTTCTGTCATGGGAGTTTTATAACCAAATGGTTTTGGTAGTTGTTTTCATAGAAATTTTGTTTAATTTTCTAGTGATTATTTTCTAATTAGGAGTAATTTTTATATGTATACTTATGGTTAGCTTTTCTTTCTGGGAAATAAATAGAATGATTGTCATGTTGTAGATGGTTCTTATGTTTAACTCAGGAAAATTGTTCCGCTTTTCCATTTTCTAGAATTGTTCTCTCGATTTGAAATAATTTTTATATATAGGTGGTAAATTTCACTTTTCCTATGAGTGGTGAGATGTATCATTAAGCCGTTGATGGATTTTAAAAAATTGTTTAATATCGCAGAGAACGTGATTGTTTTGTGTTTTAGCAGTGCCTGATAGATATCTATGGTGAACTTCCCTTTTCTTGCAATCAGTAGGATGACTATGATGTTGTGGACAATCTTGAAGGTTACATTAGCTTAATTGTCTAGATTATTATATATGTGGCTTATTTATTCTTCACGCTTTTAGATTTTTGAGTCAAAGAGTCAAAGTCTTGTTTTGGATTTATTGTAAAAGAAAAAAAATAATGTAAATTTTGGGACAGAAACCACTGTAGATGCCAAGTCAGCCTATATGTCAAGTGGACCTTACCCCATTGGACATGTCTATTCACACCCCTTTGAACTGTATAAATAGAGGATATATGGAGCTCATTTCGATGTACACACTTGGATCGTTTTGGTATGTGATATCACAAAGAAGATAGAAAAGATGAGAAAGGTCGAAATATGAAGTAAGGGTTTCTTCTTGGAGCTATGCTTTTTTGATGATCTGCCTTGGTATATCTCTTGTTGTTGGTATCTCGCTGATGAATCTACTGGAAGGAATGAAGGTATGGCTTGGCATCTAGAGGTGTAAATTTCTATGGTTATGGGTCTTGGATATATCACTATCTATTGGAAGGAAGGAATGTTTGGCTTGGCATCTAGAGGTGGAATTTTCTGTGGTTATGGGTCTTGGATATCTCATTTCATTTGATTCTATAAGAAGATTTTTTTTTGGGTTTTCCCCTCGGAAGGTTTTTTCCCTCGCCTGGAGCCTATATATTGTGGGCCTATATATTGTGTTCTATTGTCTCCTATGATCTTCATGTTTTATGGTGATTTATTGATGAAGAGAGAAATAATAATAATAATAATAATAATGTTGACACATTCACAAGTAATTATCATGTAATGGAAATATAAGATAAAATTGAAAACCTTCCTGATTTCCAACATGGTCTAGATAGATTTAAGGCAAACTTGCACATAATATTTTGTCGTTACATCTAAATTTGTATCTATTAAGGGTTAACTTCCCTCGTCGAGGAAGCATGATGAAACATTAAGTATTGGATGGTTTTTAAGGAAAAAAAAAAAAACTTGTTTAATTTTCTAGAGATTGTTCTTTGTTTTCGGAGTAACTTGCATGTATTTATGTTTGATTTCCTAACAAGAAGTGAGGTGAATTATTATATTGTAGGTAGTTTTAAAAAAATAATTTTCCAAACTTATTCTATGGTTTCAGAGGATTTTATATATTTAAGGTGAACTTCACTTTTCGTCTAGTAGTAGGATGACTTGTTAGTTCCCAGATGGTTTTGAAGTTTAACATGAAAAAATTGTTGAAATTTGCAAAGAATTCTCTTATTTTAGAGTATTTTGTATATATTTATGGTTAAAGTCCTTTTATGGTCTGCGATAGGATCAATTATTAGGTTGTTGATGGATTTGTAATTAACATAGAACTAGGTTGCTGATGGATTTATAATTAACATAGAACACATGTTTAATTTTCTAGAAATTGTTCTTTATTTTTAGAGTAAATCATATATATTTATTGTTAAATGCCCTTTTCCTATAAGAAATTCATTGCAAATGTTAGGCTATGGTTAAATTTAACAATTTTGTAGTTTGATTTCTCACTAGATTTTAAAATTTTTCTTTGTCTTAGTCCTTGGATGGTTTTAAAAATTCAACATAGCAAACTCGTTTAACTTTCCCCACACTTATCTGGTTTCATATTATCTCATACAAATTTATGCTGAACATTCTTTTCCAGCCAGTAGTAGGATGAATTCAATTTCAAGATGGATGTTATATAGTTAAGGGAGAACCCCTACTTAATTTTCTAAAGTCTCTTCTCCTAGCCCTCAAGGTCCCATTTCCCGTATTCCACGTGTCAAACATGACACAACCCATAAAACATTTTTACACATTTTTTAACATGTCCTAAAATTAGGACACATGTTTGGGCCATGTCAGACACATGCCTTAACATGTCTCTATTTTAGGACACTGTCCCACTAAAGTCCCAATGTAAAAAGCATGGCTTCTTGATTTTTTTATTATTTTCTATCGATTCATATATGTTCATGAGAGGAATACCATTGAACATGAAATTATCATCAATTCATAGGAAAATGGAGGTATTTTTCGGTAGATTTTCACACAGTAAAACATATATAAATGCTACATAGTTAATCACGACTCGTGGGTTCACATTGGCATCTGGCGATGGAAAATTGCAGCGATACAACCTACAAGAAGATCACTCAAATATGTAAAATAATAATTTAATAAATTATAAAAGCAACCTTCATGTAATTAGTGGCTCCAAACTTTTGGCTTCTTGACAGACTTATTTTCCATAACTAGTAACATCTTTAGTGCTGCATCAACTCCACTTTGTTGAAATATGTAACTAGGTTTGGTCTTCATAATAACTCGTGTACTCTTGATTTTGTGTATTTGATGTAAAAAACAAAAATAAGAAAAACAAAATCTTTTCAAGCACACGTTTCATGCTCAAAAGAATTTTTATTTTTATTATTATTAGATAATCTTGTTCTTCATGCTTGTAGGTTTTGTTGAGTAAAAGATTCAAAGTCCTATTTGGACCTCTTAAAATGAAAAAATGAAAAGAAAGTGTTATTATGTAATTTAGGGTCAAAACCCCTCTAGATGCCAAGTTGACCTACATGACAAGTTGGTCGTTTCCCGCACCCCTTTGGAAAGTATAAATAGAAGATGATATGAGCACATTTAGACACACTCTTGGACGAGATTTTGGTCTGAAATTTCACAGAAGAAGAAAGATGAAGTGGAGAAACGAAGTCTGAGATGGAAGAAGAGTATCTTCTTGAGATGGAGTATATGGAAATTATGTCGATATTTGTCTTGTTGTTGATCTCTTGATGATGATTTTGTTGAGTAGAATAGAAGATTTGACTTGACATCTAGAGGTCGTTTTTTGTGGTCATGGGTCTTGAATATCTCATTTTGTTCTGATTCTAGAAGAAGAGATTTTGACTGGGTTTTCTCCTAGGAGAGGGGTTTTGCCCTGGCTGAGAGCCTATACCTTGTGTCCTAATTTTTTGTGATCTTCATGATGTTTGATTTTTGGTAAATTTTTAATGATGGAACATGAACAATAATAAGATGAATAAAAATCAGTCAGAAGCAATTATCATATTTAAGAGAAATCATTTAATTCTATAGCCTCCAGATTTCTCAACATAGTTTCAAAGCTAAGTTACGATTAAGGAGACTTGAAAAACACTTCATGTTGGCACACTGGAATAAATTTCATCATCAGTCATCATGTAAGAAGTCTGGGACAATTTTTTTGACCCTATAGCTCGCAAACACTCCTCTATAAATCAATGTCATTGCTTAATATTATTCAAATTACGATCATATAGCTTGCCATAATAAACAGAGGCTCACTATGAATTATCTCAGTGGCTCGAATTTTTTGCTATAGGATTTGTTCTCTATTGGACATTCACTCAACTTTCTGAGGCTCGATTCTTTTGTGGTTCAGTTCCTGTGACATTGAAATGCACACTGTGGCTTGTTATGAACCAAACTTTACAATATATGATAGACAAAAACATTAATGATGTGTATAATTAGTATTAAAAATTTTCAAAAACATTAATGAGGTGTACAATTAATATTCCAAATTTTCAGTATCCTTACCTTACTTCAATAAGAATACCTTATAAACATAATATATTGAGATCTATACGCAGGTTTCTCCACAGAAAAGCGCTTATACACATTGGTTGCTGTAAGTAAAGTAGTGTATACATTTTTTCTTATGAATGATTAGTTTTGCAGTTGATTCAATGCGTTGATGCAAAAGTTTGGGTTCAGTTATGTGTTCTAGTTACAGTGATATCACTATTATGTTTGAATTGGGTTGATGTTTACTTCAGTTGATATACAAGTTTTGACGCGTTAAAGCTGTTGTATCTAGTGTGAAAATTTATGAAACGTGGTATGCAGTGGTGGTGAGGGTTGGAGCCTTCAATGAGGAAGTCGAAGCTTCCTGCCAGTAGGAACTGGTGATCAGATTAGGGGGTTGTAGCGCCCTTCCAGTGGTGGTTCGTAAAGGAGATCAGGGGGTTGGAGCTCCCTTCCAATAGTAGCTGGAGAACGAGTGAATGTTGCAGCCTTATGTAGGTGGGTGCTTACGTACTGGTATGAGGTTGTGTCAGTACAATATTGTAAGCATTTTTCTATATAATAAATATTGAAGACAGAGGCGACAACAAAGGTGGTTTTCTCCCACATTGGGTTTCCACCTTAAATCTTGGTGTTCATGTGTGTTTCTTATGTGTCATGATTTATTCTTTCTTTAGTGCACATTTTTACTTCTTACTAAATGTCTGATGAATCATTAACGCACTGGTCTAAGTAAAGTTTTGAATATTTATCTGAATTATAAGTTGACTAGTCATATGCTAGTTTCCTGAATGGAAGTCACGTACATACACTGGTTGGCTTAAGTATAATCGCGTATAGAATTCAATAAAGAAAAAAAAATATTTTGTGAGTTTTAAATACTGATTCACCCCCCCCCCCCTCCTCTCAGTATTTTTCCCAACAATTGGGATTAGAGCAGGTCCTTCTGGAGAAGCTTGATCTCTTGAAGAAAGATATACCAAGATGAGTAATCAATATGGAACAACAGCTATCAGATGACCACTCTTCAATGGAAAAAATTTAATCTTCTGGAAGACAAGAACAAGACCCTATCTACAGTCTCTTAGAGCATATGTTTGTGCAATTGTTGAAGGAGGTTACCAATATCCCGCCGCGGTTCCCACAGATCCAACAAAAAATAATACCTATGAAACCAATGCAAAAGTTGTCAATGCATTATTGGGAAGTCTGACCAAATCAGAATTTTTCAAAGTTATGCAGTTAAATACAACAAAGGAAATATGGCACAAAATCATTCTAAGCTATGAAGGCGATGCCAAGGTAAAAAATGCTAAACTCCAAACTCTCATAATTCAATATGAAAATATCGGAATGCATAATGATGAAATTATTGCTAGTTTCTTTTTGCTTCTAGATGAGATCGTAAATCATATGAGAAATTTGGGTGAAGAAATAAAATACACAACTTTAATATAGAAAATATTAATATCTATAACTCCTAAATTCGAGTCAAAAGTGTTTTCCATTGAAGAGAAGCAGGATCTGTAGACTCTTCTTTTCTTAAACTTCATGGGATCCAGACTGCTTTTGAAATGATAAAAGGAGGTTCATCCGAAGTCAGAGAAGTTTAATTTAAAGCTATTTCAAAAAGAAAAGGAAAAGGGAGAAAAAAAAGGATCGGGGTATGTATCAGAAAAAGACGAGGTAAATTTTGTAAATAAAATTCAACTTGGCACCGGAAGGTTCAGAGGTAAGCTTCCCGTCAAATGTTTTTCTTGTGGAAGAGTGGGTCATTATGCTTATAAATGTCCTCATAAATATAATCATGACAAGGGAAAGGATGTAGCAAAAGGTATTAGGAGACGATTTGACAATAGGAAAAGTTATTATACTCATGAAGATAGTGTTGGCTTGTCAATTAGTGAAGAAGGAGAATCTGATTAAGATATTAAATTATTCATGGCATTTGAAAAAGACACTAATGAGTCTAAAGATAATTTTATGGATGCTTTAGAAGAAAATTATTTCTTTGAAGAAATCACTCAACTCAAAATATGCTTGGAAGAAAAAAAATAGCCATAGATACACTAAATAATCAACTCATAGAAAAATAGAAGCATAATGAGAAGTTGGAATGTGAAATAGTAAGCCTAAGAAAGGAACTTGAGAAAGTAAAAATTTAAATATTAGATTTGCTAAAGGATCTAAAACCTTAGATGAAATTATCAAGGTTCAATGCTCTACTCTTATGAAGACACGTCTTGGATACATTGGTGAATCTTCAGAGACAGAAAAATCCTCAACCACAACCAAAATCTATCTAAATGCAACAAAAGTCAATTAAAAAAGTTTGAACACTTAGTAGAAGATCAAAGATAGGTCGCAGGTAAATCATGTTCGCTATAATTCAAGGATGAAAAATAATAGAAGCATCAGTCAAAAGGTAAGCAACACTAGAAGGTTCTATGATCACATAAATTTCTTCTTTAATGGAAAATGTTTCTCATGTCATAATTTTGGTCACAAAGCTTCTTAATGTGTTGCATACAAAACCATCATGAATAGAGAAGCAAGAAAACAAAGAAATGAGATAGGAATCAAGAAGAATACTTATAAAAAAAATTCTCCTCTTAAAGATGAAATTTAACGTTTGTTTTGTAATAACTTTGGAAATGAGGAATCTGAATGCATTAGCAAAATACAACCAAAAGAAAAAATATCAACAAATTCTAAGGTATGGAAAAAGAAGGACTTACAATTCAAAATTTGTGGCATAGCCTTATTTTCATAAGGAGAAGAAAATCAATGGTACATTGATAGCGGGTGTTCAAAAAACATGACATGTGATAACGATAAACTCATTTCATACGATGCGTTACAAAAGGAAAAGAATGTCACTTTTGGAAATGACTCTCCTGCTGCCATTAAGGGTAAAGGATCCATTTTTCTAAAAGAAAAGGTTAAATATGGTAATGTTATGTATGTTGATGGATTAAATAATAACTTGTTGAGTGTTATCCAAATGTGTGACCAAGAAAAAGGAGTATTCTTCTGATCAAAAGAATGTATGGTTCATGAACTTGACACAGGAAAGACCATAATAAAAGGAACAAGAACACCAAGAAATATGTATATATTGAAAGGTGTCCAAGAAAAATGTTATCTAGGAAAAGTTGTAGAAAATTGGTTATGGCACAGAAGGTTGGGACATCTGAGCTTTTCTCAAATAAGAAAATCAGGCAGGCTAAATTTTTTTTGTGATATACCCAATATTACCCTACTAGAAAGTACCATATGTAAGTCATGTCAATTCAGTAAGAAAACCAGAGTTCAATTTAACGCAAAAAAAGGATCAACAAGTAAGCCTCTTGAACTTATACATACTGATTTGTGTGGTCCTGTAAAGAAAAAGTCACCTCATGGAAAACAATACTATATCTTATTCATTGATGACTTTTCTATAATGTGTTGGATCGGTTTATTGAAACACAAAGATGAAGGATTTGATAAATTTAAGGTCTTCAAAGCATTAGTTGAAAATTAATTAGATCTAAAAATCAAATGTCTCAGATCTGACCAAGGAGGAGAATACACATCGGATGAATTCTTTGTTTTCTATGAACACTATGGCATAAAAGACAATTTTCTATAGCTGGAAGTCCTCATCAAAATGGCGTGGTAGAAAGAATGAATAGAAAATCTCAACAAATGGCTCATGCAATGCTTGCTGAGTCTCGAACTCCTAACACCTTTTGGGGTGAAGCTGCACATAGCGCAGTAAATATTCTCAACAAGGCCCATGTTCGTGTGAATAGTGATAAAAATTCTTATGAACTCTGGTATGTTAAGCCTCCCACTGTGAAGAATTTTAGAGTTTTTGGAAGCAAATGTTTCATAAAAAATAATGATGAAAAAATCGGTAAGTTTGAAGCTAGAGCAGATGAAGGAATACTTCTTCGTTACTCTTCTAGAAGTAAAGGATACAAATGCTACAATAAGAGACTTCAATTTTTTTTTGAATGTATTGATGTTGTGATTGATGAAGCATTCATAGCTCCCAAAATGGAAACAACAACAACAAAATACGATGATGATCATGATGAATGATTTCCCACATCAAATCACAATGATATAGAAGAAGAAACTAATGAAGCATGAAAAGAAGACACATCAGATAAAGAAAAGGCTCCATCTAGGTCTGTTCAAAAGAAGCATCCAGAATCTCAAATTTTGGGAGAAAAGGAATCTGGGGTACAAAAAATAAGAACACTTGTGGGATATCCTAGTTATCTAGCACTATTATCCACCATTGAACCACAAAATGTAAATCAATCTAGTAAACATGAATGTTGGATTAAGGCCATGGATGAAGAACTTGATCAAATTGAAAAGAATAATACTTAGGAATTGGTTCCAAGGTCTCATGATAAAAATTTTATTGGGACAAAATGGATATTCAAAAATAATTTAAATGAAAATGAGATGCAATTCGAAATAAATCTAGACTTGTTTGTAAAGGTTATGCTCAACAAGAAGGTACATACTTTGAAGAAACATTTGCACCACTAGCCAGAATTTAAGCCATAAGAGTTTTTCTTGAATTTTCAAGTTTTGAACATTTCAAAGTTTATCAAATGGATGTAAAATATGCTTTCCTTAATGGAGACCTGGAAGAAGAAGTATATATTGAACAACGAGAAGGATTCATTTTGGGGAATGATGAAAAACTTGTTTGCAAACTAAAAAAGGCTCTATATGGGCTAAAACAAGCTCCACGGACATGTTGTTATCATCTTGAAAAATATCTTCAACAACAAGGCTTCATAAAATGATTTGAAGACAGTAACATGTACACAAAAATTGAGGATGACAAACTGTTAATTATTGTTGTTTATGGTAATGAAATCATTTCGGGGAGCAATGAAGAATCCATGAGTTAAAAGTTTTCTTCTATTATGCAGTAGTAATTTGAAATGTATTTACTTGGGGAACTACCATATTTTCTTGGTTTATAAGTGCAACAAGAAAAAGATGACATATTTTTCTCACAAACTAAATATCTCAAGCAGGTTATGAAGAAGTATGGGATGGAAGACTGAAAACTTGTGTGTACTCCAATGATGATAGGATGTAACATCAGTTCTCATGATGATTCTCCCATGGTAAACCAACCAGAGTATAGATCTATGATTGGGAGTCTGCTTTATCTAACATGTACTAGACCAGATATCATGCATGCAGTTGGGATTGTTGGATGTTTCCAAGCCAATCCAAAGGAATCACATCTTTGGGAAGTAAAAATAACATTAAAATATCTCCAAGGAACTCAATACTTTGGTCTATGGTATCCCAAAAATGTTGATCATACCCTTCATGCTTACACAGATGCGGACTGGGATGGAAATGTTGATGATAAAAAAATCACTAGTGGGGGTGCATTTTATATGGGGCCCCGATTAGTATCCTGGTCCAGTAAGAACCAAAGTTCCATTTCTTTATCTACACCAGAAGCATAATATGTGGTTGTTGCATCATGTTGCACACAAATTATATGGATGATGCAGACATTACAAGAGATTCAAAATAAATGTTCTCCACCCATATCCATCCTATGTGATAATAAAAGTGTTATTAGTATCTCAAAAAATCCGGTTATCCGTTCCAAAACCAAGCATATTCCTATTAAGTATCACTTTTTACGAGAAAAAGTGCTTAAGAAAAAGGTTAAATTGGAGTATTTTCCCCCCAAAGAACAAGTTGCTGACATATTTACTAAACCTCTTCCTAGAGAAGAATTTTAATATCTCAGATAGAAATTGGGAATTGTCTCTACCTCATATGTTGTTAAACTTATCTCCTCTGTTTTCAGATGAAATTTCAAAAAGATGATTTTGGTATGCAAGTTGCTTGAAGCATAATTGTGTATATACGCAAGTCTCTTTTTAGACAGTCGTGTATGGATCTCTCTGACATGAAATCAGTGGGTCAGCCTCCAAAACATACGTTGTCATGTTTTTTACAGTTATGATTTGGTTCTATTGATCAGGTGTTGATGGGTACAGTCTGCTGATATGGTTTTTAAGTTACATTTTCCTCTTTGATATTTATTTTCTTGATGAATATGCTTTGATGAATGGGTTTTTGAAAATGTTCATGTAGCACAGGTTCACGGGGATCATTAGCCTTCAGTATATAATGCATTGTTGGAATTATGTGTATCATGGTTGCTGAATTTTGATTCATTGATATCTCTCTATTGAGGATCTTTGGTCTTGGTTATAAAATTCATATCTATAATTTGATATAAATGTCAATTTGAGACCTATGATGTAATAATTTTCATATTCAGTCATGTATGGACCTTGAGGTCATCCCACTTGGTTGGGTAAATGTAACCCCACTTGGTTGGGTGATTGATGTAAGTATGAGTCATTGGTAGGAAAGGTCATATTCAATTGAGTTATAGTGTCATGTACTTCATTGAAAATCTATCTGAATATTCAACATGTGCTCAGGGGGAGCATGATCAGTATATTGCAAATCAGAGAGAAACCTTGTTTCAGCATTGGTCTGACCTTTGCCCTTGATGTCAAATGGATAGGGTAATTTGGTGTTTGAATTATGCTTATGTTGATGTGTCTAACATGTATCTACAAGTTGTGATGATCAAACACATGGTTTCCAGAAAGTCCAAAGAGGGAGATTGTTGGCATTATGATGCATGTGTTGTCCTTGATGGAAACCCATTTGTAAAAGACCAAGTATATGGTTTCTGGATAAGCTCAGAGGTGAAAAAGTGATGGAACAGAATGGCACAATGTTGGGACAGAGGTTTTGCAGATCAAAATCAGAATATGGATAAAAATACATAATTTAATAATTATACATGAGTTAGTAAAGAAAAATTCATGTATACACGCGGGTACGAAGACCCAAAGTCGCACCCACAATATTGAGTGCAGTAACAATTATTTGATCTCGTCCAATAATATTGTCGACACTTGTGTGGTTTTTGCTCATGGTATTGGCTAAGGCTCAAACTATATAAGGAGGTGAAGATCATAGTGCTAAGTGTGCATGAATATGTGAATTAAATGAATACTTCAATTTGAAGTATATCTACATGGAATGGGCTATAATCATAGATAGATATGATATAATGATGCACTCATGAATACAACACTAGTAAAAAATGATGAAATTAATGACCAGGCGACTAAAAAATTTAGTCACCACTATTATTTCAAGTGAATTACTACTAAATTTGAGCAATTTGAAGTGACCAAACTAAAAATTACTAACGTAAATGACTAATTTAGTCTAGGAATAAAATATATGACTAGATAATAAGTGACTAAACTAAAAGCAACTAACTCAAATGACTAATTTAGTCGAGGGATAAAATATATTATTAGATAATAAGTGACTAAACTAAAAGCGACTAGCTTAAATGATTAATTTGGTCTAGGATTAAAATATATGACTAGATAATAAGTGACAAAATTAATAATGATTAATGTAAATGACTATTATAGTCCAAGAATAAAAATATGATTAGTACAACAAGTATATGAATTAGTCATTTATGTCACTAATTTTTAATTGTGTCACGCCATAAATGGAAAATTGCAATTTCGATATCGAAGTGTTGCATTTCACTACAAGATTCTCTGAATCCATCTGCAATGTTAAAATTCTCTCAGTTGTGTCCACTCTTTCCATTAGGTTGTTTATAAGTACTGGATGACAGTTAATGCTGGATACCCTGCCCCTCACTTACCTTCGAGTGATCGTAGCCATGATTCCCCTTGCCACCACGGACTCTTGATCTACCCCGATGACTCTACTTTTGAACCCTCAAACCCCCACCCCTGCTAGCCCCCCGATTACCTCCTCTATGGCCCCCACGTGCACCCACACTAGCGAGTCGCACACACCCCACAGTATTGTCACCTTGGCGTACTGGAGCCACTATGATTAATGTCGAGTTTGCCACCCCCATAGGGCCATGTAAAAGAGGGGAGGGAGAATGCCCACACCACACTGGGGGCTTCATAATTCGCCAAGGTCGAGGAGCCCCACTGTGTGAAAATTCTAGAGACTCGACCCCCCACCAGAGAAAAAAACCATCACCATAAAAGATTCCAAATGTTGTCACCCACCACCACAGGGAAGCATAAATCCAACTCCCATTACCAGATAAAGACCGCCACCACTAGGAAAACCAAATACCACCACCCACCATTAAACCAACACAGGAAATTGAACAATAAATGACGACAAAGTAGCTAATTTATGAGCATAACTTCCCGCAGGGCAGCGACCAACCTCCAAATTATTCGTACAGAGACGACACACCAATCCAAAAAACATCGTCGCACCCACACCGAAGGGCACGAAATTGGGAAAAGAAACTATAGTTTTCCACCACCACCCTTGAGGGGTTTTGTAGACTATAGATTCTAGCTTCCTCTCATAGCACAAAACAACGGGCTCACTGAAAACCAAGAAAAATGGAAACGGGTGCGATCACTTCCCTTAAACATCCTATCCTCAACCTAGACATAGTCAATGTCTAAGAAAATGAGCAGCAGGGACCTATTGAACACACAGCACCAACAAATGCTCAAGACAAGTAGTACACACAATTATCCACTCCCTATGTAAATCTTCCGGCGATGTTTACGCTTCCTCCCCAGAGGCCACCACAAGGACCAACACCTCTCAAGAATATCCAAGTCTGATAGAAAGCCCAAATTTACCTTCAAAATACAATTTTATGAAGTCCTACCAAAATGTGTGCAACCCAAGTCACCGGGGTCACTCCCTACACGTGTTTGACCAAGTCGACCAACTGTCGTGGAACTCAGGTCAAATGGGTCACCTGCTGCACGAGTCTGCCCACCCCCTTACCTCCTACACACTTATGAACTCATTTTATAAACGTGTGCCCTGAATCACCCGACTCTACCCACTGTTCATAACGTACCCTGGAAAACACCCGATTTGGCCTGAATGTTCTGAACTCACCCTACAAAATCACCCGACTAGCCCCCCACTTTTTCCTACATGCAATTTCTTCCTGCGGTGCGGTAGTGAAGATGCATGGTATGCATGACCTGCGACCTGACTCTACTCGAACCTTTCTGCACAAGTATTGTTTGTTTTCCTTCGACGCTCCATCAACCCTTCAATTTATTCCTTTGTTGCAACCCTATGTAGCCCGAATTTGAACTTGATTGAACATTGAATGAATGATTTTATGAACTCCCATGACACCTTATATATATGTGTCGTGTGGATCCGTTAAACCCTGGGTCACGACTCTGCACGAGTTGGCTTGCCCACCATCATGTCGACCTGCACACAATTATGAAGTGTCGGCCCCTCCAATAGTGATAACACATTGGCCCAACCATAATTATGACTTAGTCACTCCATATAAACTTCCAATGCTCGCACTCTCCATTGCACAAGACTTTCTTCGCCAGTGGGTCGCTTGGGTCAGCTAATCGGCTGCCTGCGCCCTGTCATGCCTAGCTCGCCCAACCATTACACGGTGCTCCCATATCACCGAACGCGCTCACAAACACGACTTCGCTTGACACCTTTGACTCATCCACTCGCTATGGGGCAGACACCCGTCCGACGTTGCTGCTCGTCGCATCTATTAAAACGCATGACTCCACCCGCCACTACACAATGCGCCCAAGGTGGGCACTTGCCAATATGGTGCACCCATTGCACATCGTTGTCGCACATACCCAATTTGGGCGTCCATCACGCCAAGGTGCGCCCCCCACCACTCGGTCATCACGACACTAACTTGAGGGCGTGACACTCCCTCATCCTCACTCCACTTGTATTTACTCATGCGAGACGCCTTCCACGTGTTGCTCAAACCTCACAGAGTGAACAACGAGGGGAAACACAAACCCATCGTATGAGTGAATAGGAAACTTGGGGAAATAAACAACATTGATGCTTGTTATGAATTCTGTGTGAACCTCCTACATGGATCAAAGTAGAGCTTTCAATTATGTCCATTGGTCTGTCCAAAAGACGATGCATCACAAAAACTTGTAATACCTGTCGGAATATCACCTAGAATAGTTGCCACTAATAATTAGTGTTTTCATAGTCCATCTAACAATAGAGAAGGCAGCAACACTGGTACGAATATGGCTGCTTCAACATCTATTGAAAATAATATCTAAATTGTTGTCTTTTCTGTCGTTATTGTCACTTTGATTTCCTTGATAAATATTAAATTACTCCATACAAGGGTCACTTTGATTTTCTTGTTAAATATTATGATAACTTTTAATTTGAAAACAAAATCTAAAATTATTTTTAATTGATTAAATATTTTTTATTTTTTAATATAAAAAATGGTTTAACTATTGAAAATCCAAATATTCTTTAAAAAAATGAAAATTAAATTCCCCACCATAAAATTTTAACTAAACCCAACGCAAAATAAATAAAAACCATTAGTGTTTACCCTAAAAAGTTAAATAGATAATTTAGCTCTTTTGAAGTTTAGCTTTGAATTTAAACACACCCCAAAAGAAATAACAAACACTAGTGTTTGAGCTAAGAAGTTAACGAGATAATTTAGCTCTTTTGATGTTTACCTCTAAATTTATTAAGCTGTAATTTTAAATTATTTTTAATTAATTAAATATTTTTAATTTTTAATTATTGAAAATCCAAATATTCTAAAAGAAAAATGAAAAATAAATTCCCGCTAATAAAATTTTAACTAAACGCAACTCAAAACAAATAAAAAAACATAGTGTTTGCGTAGAGATCATTTAGCTCCTTTGATGTTTAGCTCTGAAATTAGTAGGCTGCATAAGGTTAGGGAAGTTAGTAGAAATATTATTAGTGTTAGGGGGCACTGCACAGGAAGAAGACTGGTTTCGAGGAGGACTCAGGGGAGGAGGGCTTAGGCTTGGTGTCTCGCAAGGAGGAGGTGAAACTATGATTCATGAGGTGCCGAGGTTTTGATCTGAGGATTTTCAATCACATCAAGAGAACCGACAAAAGGAGGATCGGGATTAGGGATCTCATGACTCGAGGGATGAGAACAGGGCTCAGGGCATGCGATGAATTTGAGGTGGGGTTGAGATGGAACAATCTCAATGGAGTCGTTGTGACATACCTCCACATGAATCGAATCCAAGGATTCAGCTTAGATATCAGAGCTCGAAGAGGGTAATCCACTGCAGTAACAGACTAAATTTCTTGTTGGAGCATTCTGAATTAACCAAGGAACTCAAGCATATGGAGCTAGTTTTATCACAAAGCCTCCGGGAGCAAATTCATAAAAGGACTCAATCATGGACAAATCATGGACCTAGATTCAAAAGAAACTTTTATGCCAGTGGCTCCTCGAAAAAACTCATGGAACTCTTTCAGTGGAGGATGATGTAAGTATTGATCTCTTGCTAATGATTGATCTATGAAAATGGTAAATATTTAGGAATAGAGTTTGTATTCTGCTTCCTGTGGATCCGACTAACATTTTAGTCAAGTCGTTTTTAGCCCAATACTGCACCAAAATGTGCTTTTTTTTTACAAGAAAAAACCTCACATATTATAAATCAGTTAAAATCCATGGACAAGGGCATGGATTACCAAATTATGAAAAACTATTCAGAAATACAAGAAAAAAAGCCTCTGCCAATAACAAAAATTCAAACAACTCTCAGTAATTTTGTCACAGGTTTTAATCCTTGGATTTGAATGCTACAAAAGCCTTATCATCCAGTGTCGAGACAAACAACTCCACATACCTACTCCCAATATTCATCCTCTCTTTTCTCATGGCGACCTTGCAATCCTCTGCGCTTTCAAACTTAACAAAGGCATCCCCTGTTGCCTTCCCATCAGAGCGATATACAATATGAACACTCTCCTTAGACAGTGAATTGGTTCACAATAGTCCATCCCACTGCAAGCAAATATAGATAGCTCCTATTCTAGCAACTCTCCACTAGAACGTATGATCTTCTCAGAGTATTTTCTAGTTGCTCCAGAGACTCTCTAATTTCAAGATATTTTTTCAACTCCATTTTCTTCAGTTGGTCCAACAAGTTCACTATCAGCTTCAAGTGATGTGCAAACCGACAACAGTTATTTTTATGCATCTGTGCAGTGTTGGCCGCTTTGACGATCAAAGCGATCAGTTTCACGGCGTCAAGTCCCGTCAACTACGCGACGTTCATGAGCTCCCCTACATTCTGCAATTGCAGTAATGCCCTCATGATGGCGATGAAGAAATCCTTCCAAGAATATATACACACTAAGTATATATCACTTTCATAAAAGAGATATACAGAGTAGAGGTACATACATTACACTTTGAAATTTGAGGTATGGTCCAGGTTATAGGTATAACAGCTGATTTTTATTTATTTATAATATTGGTATAAATATTGTGATTCCCATGAACAAAATGTACTCTATGTCTCCATTATGCTCCACCACTTGTGAAAAAAAAAAATGAAAGAAGAGTATGGCACTCCTCATGTTACCAGAGTTGGCATAGATTTATTCTATTATAATTTTTTAGCGGTTCTATACATTAACAATGATTTTTCTGCTAAATTATACAATTTTAAATGTTTCGATATAATGACTCTGAGCAGAAACAAGATATGTCTCGTGTTCCTATTTTAGAAATGTTGAAGCTGCAGTGCTGCAAACCACGTAATGAACTGATTTACCAAAATTGAATTTATATGACGAAGGCTCCAATCAATCCGTTAGGAGGGCGTTGAGATTTCCTTATATTGGTTTAGACCGGATATATAAATATGTTCTTTCTTTCTTATATAGAAATTAGATTATGAAACAATTTATATGGTATATTCGTTGGGTGCCGCCAATTTTTACGATAGCGTGGCCGCATCAACAACCTTATTATTATCTAAATGTGCTACAACTTCTTATTACCTAAAGAGCAGTTGGGAAGAGAAAAAAATTCTCTCCACTTTATCGAAGTCCCCTACACTACCGGAGCCTTATTCCCGAATGTTTCCTATTAGTGAGGATAGCTTCGTAATAAGACATTCTTGGATCAGTTCCAGAAGTACGGCGACTCCGTTGAAGTGGTTGGTTGGCAATAATACTCTAGGCAACTCCATGAACATTGTGTTAGACTAGCCACCCTGGAAACATACAAAGGAATTCTTACCAGGAGTCAAAGAAGGGTTTTGTTTGACAATTAATGAAATATTATATTATTCCATTATTAAGAACCTCAACAACTAAAAATGGTTCAATAGAGTTTAATTGAGGGCAACAAATAACTGGCTAGCTAGTAAATGAGTCAGGGTTGTATATGTCTACTATAGTATAACTAATGTGCTAAAATCTAATAATGGGCATATACAACCCCGCACATTTATTTCCCATTAGCAAACTAATTATTATTTTTAGCTCAAACTAATAAAAAATTTAGCCTCTCGGTGTAACTTCCTAGTGTTGCAGAGAGACTGAGGCTAACATTTAAGTCAAGTATTTTTTAGCCCAACACTGCACCAAAACATTCTTAGTGATAACGAAATACGTTGAAAAGAGGTGAGGGGTTGATGTGACCAAATGCATCGAGAAGAAATCAGTTATTGGAATAGATTTTTGTTGAACTCACTCAATCCTATTTATTTCATTTCAGATTATTCACGAAAACCACAATTGGATATTTAAGTTGTACTCAAATGGTGTGCTTTTCCAAGTCATTTATCGCTGGTTTCCCCTTGTTTTTCTTCTGTTTCACCTGCGGCTCACCAATCTGATCTTGTGTGGTTTTGTTTATAAAAATATGCTATTTATAACATAGGTTGAGGGCAAGATTCCGTTGAGCGAAGCGAGTCGCCTGATACGTTTAAGCTAGGGATTTGAGTGGGAATATAAGTGTTGGATCTGTCGGATAAGTAAGGACCTTAGATCAAGTGAGTGCTTTTATTTTAGGGGGGGTTATTTTGCAAATTGCATATCAATATCATATTCGTTGTGTAACATTTTGTGCATAAATATGCAAATCCACGCAGGTAAAGAGGGCATGAAGGTTTGTGTTACAGAGCATGAGGGTATGTTAGATAATGGTTCATCAAGAATATTCTCTTCTCGAGAGAGGATACATTATTAATGCCACCCTCAGAAACCCTATCATGTGATACATAGATTCTGCTCAATCTTATTCATTAATTAATCACTTTGTTTACAAATCAGGTTTGCACGAGTCTAATATTTTTGTGCATGTATATGACAAGGCAAAACATGGGCCTATGGTGTCCCTTCTTGGTGTTATAGAGAGGGTTGAGGCTCTTCAAGTGTAGTGTGGACATTTATTGTAATATCTATCTTGGGGTCTATGATCCTTTTGCCGAGTGTTTGAGTGTTTGCAGTGCTGATTCAACTTTCCAACAAACGTTGTGAAGATTTCGTGCAACTTTTTCTTAGTGATATATCGGGATTTGCACCCATTGGGTTTTTATATTTCTCTTCCCTAAATGTTTTCCCAATTTGGAAAGATAATAAGTGAGAAGTATTGGCATATTGTTTTGTTTCTCATCTATTCACAAGGTAGATGCTAATGTATACTTCTCTTTTTGCTTAGAAACTCCTATGTAGGGATTTGTGTTTGGGTACCATGTAAAGGAACATGGATTTTTGGGTCCAAATCCTACTATCTCTTCCGCTTTATCCTTTTTTGTTTGGTTGTGTTTAGCTACGAAAATAGAAAAACCCTTCGTAACTATGTATGGTAAGGTGGTTTTTATTTTGTTTCTTTGTTCCACAATTGTAGTTATTAGTCATTGCTATGGTGGGATTTATTCTTCTAGCTAAGTATCACCATTTTGTATAGTTATTTGCTATTATTGTTTCACTTTATCCTTTTTTTTGGGGTTGTGTTTTGTTACCAAACTAGAAAAAAACTTCTGAACTGTGTATGGTAAGGTGGTTTTTATTTTGTTTCTTTGTTCCACAATTGTAGTTATTGGTCATTGCTATGGTGGGATGTATTCTTCTAGCTAAGTATCACCATTTTGTATATTTATTTGCTATTATCCATCTCTTCACTTGCCTTTGGTGTTTAATATTTGCAAGAGAGTTCCTTGAGCCATTCAATATTCCTAGAAACCCGCTAGATTGGTTTGCCTTCGCAAAGTAGTTGGCGATCTATTAAGTTTGGAGGCATATGCCAGATTGTTCCACATTTTGTTATCTCTTGTCCTTGTTTACATCTTCCTTTATCAATAGGGTGAAGGTTGGAAATTTATATTTTTGAGAGCATTGTAACCCATAGTCCTTTTCTCTTGACAACATATCAACTATAGTTGGCTTTGAGAGATGTATTAATCTTCCCAAATCTAAGCAATGCCCTTTCTCTTTGTGTTCATACCATCCCAAAGAATTGCTCATATCTTATATTTTTGTCTATGGGGAAAGGGCTAGTGAGAAATTGTACACTGGCAGTGCTTGCATGATTGTCTTAATTAGGAGTGTCTTTCCCTTAGCAAGCCATCTATGGTACTTGAATGGAGGTTTCCTTTTAGTTTATTGATGGCTTTTAACTAGTTCCTAGTTTTATGACCTCAGTTAATGAGGGAGTGGTCTAGGTAAGTAATTTTGATTTGACCTATTTTGAAGTGAAATTCCAAGGCATATTTTCTATTACAGAAATGGGGATATATGGAATAAAATTCAAAAAAGCATTGGTGACTTGCATTGAGGCATTTTGGTACTTCTTTGCAATTCTGCTAAATTTTTTTTCTTCTTTTAGTGTGGATAAACCTATAAGGAAAGTTCCATATATGACAGATGGTGTCAGATAGGGTCATTAGAGGCAACCACTTTCATATTTGTGAAACATTGGGATGTTATGGACTTCAAGATAGATCTAGTTGAGGCTCATGCCACAAGAATGAAGGGATAAGTTCTTAGGTTTCCTCCATATTTGATTCCCATGTTACTTCATAATAAAGTTGAAGAGGATGTAATCATAGCCAAACAATTGTAGGAATATTTTAACAGACAAATAAATTAATTTGGTCTAAATTTTTGGTGATATTTAATTTGATTAAGTTGTTGCATCATGTGCTAATGTACGGAAAATGAATAGTTCTTGAGCTATAACTATTTAGTCCAGTATTTTTTTGTCTTTCATAGACCATGATTTCTTGTGAGATACATGTTTGGGAAGTATCTATTTGAGTATGTTAGTTGTAATTCCAGGTTTTGCAGGAAATGCCTAGTTTGGCCATGTCCTACTTACCCAAAACGCCTCAAAATTTCAAAATGCATGTGAAACATCTTAGAAATGCCACCATCCATATTGTATGGTGTTTCCAATGTATTTTCGTCATTTTTAGTGACATTTTGAGCACTTTTTTCGATGTTTCTAGGCCCACAAGGATAAGGGATAAAATATTGAGATTTTAGGAGTTTGTCACCTTCAAAATTGAAGGTTATATTAAAAGTTGACATTCTCCACATTCAACTTTATTTACCTTTTCTATCCTTCTACTGAAATGTTTAACATGATGATTAATTCTTTCAAGGCATTAGAGAGTGGTTTCAACCTCATTGGATGTCATATGGAGAAATTTGTTCATATCTCATTCAAAATTTAAGTAGACTTAACATTTTTTAGGATTTTAATTTTTACACGATTGTAGCATTTCCACTGGATTCTATCATGTATGACTGTAGGGGATTGGTCAAGACCAACAAAATTATGAGATTTTGCATTAGGAAAACTTCTATGATAGCTAATATAGACATGGGTAGCTAAACTACCATTTGTGAATCATTATAATTTTCTTGTAATATATTGTGTTATTTAAAACAATGCTACTCATATTGTGAATTTTTTTTAGTTTTCCACTAGCCGATATTATTGCTCGTAAATGTCATGACATTTAAATTATGATATTATCACAATATTATCACATGGCAATCGAAAATATCACCTGCCTATGGGTTGTGGCATCGATTTTTGGTATTCTTTTTGCTCATTTTGTCTTTTAAGTTTTGCTAATATTTTTTGATATTTGGGAAAAAAATCGACATTTACAATATTTTTCTTTTCCAGAGCCTTGATGATATTTTCACTAACATAGTGTCATGTACATTGATTAAAAAAAAAACTATATATCTATATTTTTTTTTATTTTTTTATATACTATATTTTCCTCATGTACCCATTTTTGGGGGGCCCATGTTTATAGGTGTTCCCACGTTTCCATGTTTCATGCAACTTATCTATAATTTATGTGTTGATTTTATATGTTGTGTTGCAGAATGTAATTGGTCTGAATTTTGAAAATTTTTCAATTTCGTCCTTTTTTATTCTGGAAGTTAGAAAGGTGTTTAAGGCATGAACCACCACATTGGACCTTCTTGATTCATTTACTACTGCTACTAAGTCTTCCTTCAATCTGTCTCATAAGGTTTGGAAAAAATTCATAGGGAACCCATGCAAGAGTTGAATGCCATATTTGGTTAAAATAATTCCGTAGGTGAACCTCATTATAGTTTAATCCAAAAAGTTCTTATTAAAACTCTACTCTTGAAATAATAACCTATAAGTGAAATAATATTCTATAGGTGAATCTCATTTTTCTTGTCACAAATATTCAAATACTAGAGACTTTTGAAAACATGGTGTGCTTTGTTTCTGCCTTTTTTAATCAATGGCCTTGACTATTACTTAAGCTTTGTTGTTTTTTTTCAAACCTATGAACATAGGTTGGAAAAATTACTCTTTCTTTTAGAAGAATGAGAAATATGTGCATGAAAAAATGGATGGATCTATAGAGTATTCCACATAGATTTAATATACCTTGGTGACATGGACCTGTCTCAATAACCACCCACTTTGGGCTTGAAGGATTTTGATTTTTAAAAAAATACTAGGGGCACATTCTAGCACTACTTTTCTTTCTTCCTTCCATTACCTTGAGAATTTTTATTTGTATTTAATACCACTAGTTCGTCGTATATAATAATGTGTCTAAATTTACTTTGGCTATAAAAATAGTAGCAACATGGGTTATCATTTGATTCATTAAGTCCAAATTCTCTTTCAAATGTTGTTAGTTCCTTTGTTCCCACTTCCAAAATCTTATTAGAGTGTTTCATAATATATCTTTTTATTTTAATTGTTTCTTACTTTTGTAACTCTTTCACCATTGATCATAATTTGATAACGAACCTCTTAATGTTTTGTACATCTATATAAATGGACAGATTATTAGCACATTTGTGAAATTATTTCTTCAAAATTTCAAATAATTATCAAGAAATATAGAGTTCAATTTTATCAAAAGTCACCACTAAATTATAAGTGGCATTATTTTCCTTTTCTGTAAGAATGAATGATTTATCATACCTTTCCAGTGGCATATTTTATTAATATCTAATCTATGTTATTATTTTTCTTATTTTCCCGAAACCTTATTATTCAAGGTTGAGAATAAATATCATCAAGAAATTTTGTTTGGTTGGATAAGGGTAGTATTGGTGACTTTTATTGTGAAGTGTCTAGCATTTTCCCACATCATTGATGTTGATGTAGAGAGGAGAAAATTTTCAAATAGAGAAGAGTGCTCTACTAATCTCAGGGGGAATTTGGATTCAACACCCAACGAGAAATGAGATCATATGCCCAAGAAAGATATTGTTGAAAATGATATTCTACCTTCACAGTTGGAGCACCTTGAGAACGTGAAATAAATTGATAGTCAACTAAGTGTAAAACCTCCCCAGATTCCACCTGAAAAGGAAAAAATGTTGAATGATTCTGTAAACAATTTTAAGCACTTGGAAACTAAGTTGAAAGAGACAAATAAAGTATGTTTGAATTGATTCAAATTTTCATTTGTTATTAAAAATTTCTCTATTTTAGTTATTTATTCCAAGGCTAATTTATTCTGACTTTTCACACATTTAGGAACTAGAGGCCACAATTCTGAAACAAATGCAAATTTTTGAACAATTGGAGCTTTTGAAAGATTCGAAAGCACATGTAAGTTTTTCAAATATATCAACATGTCCTTCATGTGGCCTTGGATGCCTGGATTTGAAAACGACCATGCTATTCTAAGCTTGGTGCATTCTTTGTTGTGTTTGTTGTTGGAGAGGAGAATATTTTGCTGGAGAATAAAATCTTAAGCTTCCATCTAGGGATTTGAAGGTAGGTTTGAAGGAATTCCATCATATTTTCCACTCATTCATGTTCCTCTGGGATGTGAGGAATCATATGCAAAATGCCCATTAATTGGTTGCCTAGTTCCTTTTTTAGGGATGGGAGTGCCATTAAATTAAACCTTGTCCACTCTATGCGATATATATCGGGTAGCCCAAGGATTCAACTACCATTAATTATAGAGTTACGGTTAATAGGATCTATTGTTAGATAGATCTAACATGCCCTACTTCTATTTTGATTTTGGTGATACATAGAAAAGGGTAAAAGGTTTAATAATTTCTTCATTAACTCAAAAAAACTCAACAATCTGTCTTTTAACCGTTATTATGCAAGATTGTGGAAAATCGTACTAAGTTTTGAGATTTATTGTCTAGGAAATATTTTCCATGTTTCTTATAAAAGCTAGATTCTAAACCAAGAGAAATCTACAAGACATAAAAAAAAAAAGATATAACTTATAAGGTGTTGAATTAGATTGAATGAGAAATTTATAAAGACCATTCAAACAAGGTGTAGGAGGCAGACAAAAAATGGAGCCAATACTCAAAATAACCCATTTTTTTCTTTATATCAAAGCTTTCTTTTAAGGCTAGGCTGTTCTTCGATGGTGTAATTTTAGTAACTTAGTTGAGTGATGAGACTTAGGCCTAGTTGAATTGGTCCAATATTTATTATATATGTAAGTTTATTACAATGAGGTTGGTGAATATTATCTCTCCTAACTCATAAAATATTTCTATCCACCAACTTGATACTCTTTTATATACCTAATATAATATAGAGTGTACAATTTTATTTTCCCTCACACTTTCCTTTTTGTGTGATTGTTCTCATTAATCTTTCAATTCATGCACATATCAATAAGGCTTATTTTATTGTTTATATTGTAGTATGAGTTTTGTTTTGGGTTGAGGTATTATTTTGGTTTTTTCTCATAAAGTGTATTCCTATTTATTTAGTTTAATTTTCTTGCGTTCAATTATTTCAATGAGTGAGTATTGAGTACAGGATTTGAGACAAAACAATGAAACTTTTTGATCTGTGCAAGATAACCAACGCTTTGCATACCTTTTCTTGTCAAAAGTATGTGATTTGTCTGTGTCTAATTCATTTTCTTGTTTTTGGAAGTATCATCCTGAATTTCTATGATGTATGTGGAAACTTGAAATGGTATATCTCTTTATGTGGAGGTACTTCAACATTGGAATGAAAATGGATTTCTTAAAATAGAATAGAAGGAAGCGAATATCCATTTATTCTTCTTAAAATGTATTGTAAAGAAGAGAGTTTTCCTCTAGTATTTTTAACTTTTTATTTGGTAGAATACATGGTAGAGAATGATGCATTGTTCCTTTTCTCATTATGTTTGGAATTTATATCGATTGATTGAGTGTTTTGCGTAGCTTCATTGTTGTTTGTTTTATACCAATAACTTCATTTATATTTAGTGCAGTTACCAATAGAAATTAAGCTTCATTGTGTAGATTCATTGTTTTTTTTATACCAATAGCTTCATTTTTGTTTTATACGAATAGTTAGTTGTGTGTAGCTTCATTTTTTTATAATGTTGATCAGAAGAGAGTATTAATTCTTATGGTTTATGGAAAATATGGATGAGCATTAGGATCTAGAGATATTGGGGTTTTATTTGTTTTTTAAACGAATACTTTTTAGGATGTAAATGAATATGAAAGAAGACAATCAAGTGGGTACATTTGGTTAGATACATTGGAAGGGGGTATAAATGACATAGTTTTAGAAACAATTCCAAAATTCCAATTTTTTGGAATATATGGCATCTTTGGTAGGTATGTGGAGATAACATGTGAAAATGATAATATGGAGTAAAATTAGATAATGATGGACTTATTTTTATTTATTTTTACTCACGAAGGAGAGACGAGGCCAAGATGCAACCAATCAATCATTATTTCTGAGTAGGAGGTTTATTTCCCCTGGACCCTAAAGATCATGGAATATTGGGGCATGTTACCCACCCACATGTATGGGTAACCCTAGGAGAATTTTTTTTCTTATATAATGTAAATTTCCAACTAGTTGACATACGTTATTTATTATATGTTGTCTTTTTCTTTCCATTTGTTTTCAAAAGTTATCTACAACTTATATTTTTAGATTGTACCTTAGCTGACATGATTGTTATTAAGTTCCAAAGCTGTTTCTTTTTTTATGGTGACATTTTATTTTCTTTGTTTATATAGGTCATCTAGTCACATAGTGGCCACTATTGCCCAACTGGAGAAACTTGTTCGAGTTTCTTGCTTTTCTAGGGAAAAATGGCATTGGCATAGACAATGTTGAGGTATATGTCATATAAATTATTTATAGTCTACTTTAGTTTATATTTCAGTGTTCATTGTATTTCATGTGTTATAATTTGCATTATATCTTCTTTCATTTCAGAAGAGGAACTCAGTTTTTGATGGTCAAAAGCAGAAATTGAAGAAAGAGGAGAACAATAACACTGGAGCGAAAAATGCAGAAAGGGAGAAAGATAAGAGAATCGATATAGTGATACCCTTGAAGATAATATCTCACATGAGACACACATATAGAGACTAATGATCAAGTATTCAGAGTTGGTGAATTCACCTACAATGCATTGGCAACACAATGATAATGTTTTGAAGTGATGAAACAATATTTCATGTGTAAATTGTAGTCTAACCAATATTAAGTTGGAAACTCATATTGTAATACAGTGAAATTCCATATAATATAATTTATGTGGTTGAAATTATTTATAGTTGCACTTGATATTATTTAGTGTTGTAATTAATATATGTAATTTCATATTTTAATATTAGACAAAAAAGCACATTGTATGATTTTTTTTTTAAATTTAGTCGCAAAACCATACTAATTATCTTATATTGATTAATAATGAACACATAAAATCAATCTAAAAATACTAAATTAGTAGTTTATATTGATTAATGATGAACACAAATAAAATGAAATTATGACTAAATTAGTCATTTATAATTTTTTTTAATGAAAGTAAATGAAATTAATATAAACTACTAAATTAGCTGTTTATATAATGAATATAAAATTACAAAAAAAACATAAATTACTAGTATAAATGGTAAGTTTCTCATTACAAATTACGACTAAATTTTGCATATATATGACTATTAGTAGCTAATTTACAACATCTTATAACACGACAAAAATTTATTCATATATCTTTGGTCATTAATTGGTTTCAAATGATGACCAAAATTTGCATATATATGACTATTAGTAGCTAATTTACAGTATCTTATAACACGACCAAAATTTACTCATATTTCTTTGGTCATTAATTGGTTTCAAACGATGACCAAAATTTGCATATATATGACTATTAGGAGCTAATTTACAGTATCTTATAACACAACCAACATTTTGGTCATATTTCTTTGGTCATTAATTGGTTTTCTCGGGTGATCATATAGTAATATATTTTGTTGTATATTTTATCGTTAATTGTGACAATTAATGAAATTGTGATAATTAATGACCAAATAAATGATTAAATCAATGACTAAATTAATGACCAAATATAATGCTAGACAATAAAATCGAGATAACTAATTAATGGCTAAGCTAAAAATGACTAAAAGTTGTTCGTGTTATAAGATACTGTAAATTAGCTACTATTGGTCACCAACCGAAAAATAGTCGCTTATATGCAAATTTTATTCATTTTTTTAGTAATTAATTAACCATTTTATACTAGTGCAATGATGGATCGGGATCTCTAGACTTGAAATGACTATGTATATGCATGATTTGTTTATGAGTTGTTTAGATCTGTGGTCTAGCACATGTTTGTTGTAGTCAAGGGTATGATCTAAGTAAGTTTGTAGTTATGAAGTGTTGCATAGTCGTGAATTATTTACAGATCTATATGCGGGTTTGACCCAAGGAAGGTGCGTATACATGCGGGTTCGGGTCTGCAGAGGCACGTATATATTCAGTAACAAATTGAGATCTATATGCGATTTGGTTACAGGATAAGTGTGTCCATATGTAGATATGTCTTCTGGAAGGTGCATATGCAAGCTAGGGTTTTCCTGAAGAATGCTGAAGAAAATTTCTGATCAATTTTGATGTGTTTCTATTGTCTGTCAATAATGTATTCATATAGATCTAGGTTGTTTGAGTATTGATTATGCTGCTAGTTGATTTTGATTAAATGATTAATGTTGCTAACTATATCAGGGCTCTGTAAATCTGACAAAATATGTCAAAATATCTCTGATCAATTCTGAGTCTGAGTCAGAATTCTAAACTTAATATATTGAGATCTATACGCAGGTTTCTCCACAGAAAAGTGTGTATACACATGTTTTTCCATAATTAAAGTAGTGTATATATTTTTTATTATGAATGATCAGGGTTGCAGTTGATTCAGTGTGTTGGTGCAAAAGTCTGGGTTCAGTTCTGTGTTCTGGTTATAGTGATCTCATTGTTCTGTTTGAATTGGGTTGATTTTTACTTCAATTGATCTACAAGTTGTGATGTGTTAAATATGTTGGATCCAGTGTGAAAATTTATGAAACGTGGTCCTCAGTGGTGCTGAGGGTTGGAGCCTTCAGTGACGAAGTTGAAGCTTCCTGCCAGTAGGAGCTAGTGATCAGATCAAGGGGTTGTAGCTCCCTTCCAATGGTGGTTGGTAAACGATATCAGAGTGTTGGATATCCCTTCCAGTAGAAACTGGAGAATGATTGAAGGTTGCAACCTTCTACAGGTGGGTTGCTGTGTACTGGTATGACTCTGCACCAGTACAAGATTGTAAGCAATTTTCTATATAATAAATATTGAAGACAGAGACAAAATCAACTGTGGTTTTCTCCCACGTTGGGTTTCCACCTTAAATCCTAGTGTTCACGTGTGTTTCTTATGTGTGATGATTTATTCTATTCTTACTGCACATGTTTACTGCTTAGTAAATGTCTTATGAATTATTAATGCAGTGGTCTAAGTAAAGTTCTGAAGATTTATCTGAATTATAATATGATTGGTCATACGCTATTTTCCTGCATGAAAGTTGTGTACATGCGTTGGTTGGCTTAAGTATAGTCGCGTATAGAATTCATTAAATACAAGAAAAATATTTTTTTTCCCAACACCCTCGCCTCTACCACTGGGATGCATTTTGTTATAGGGAACTGGGGCTCCTTTGTATATACTTTAAAAATCCACTAGCACATGATTTCTTGATGGTTGACAGCAGGTACTTGACACTACCATGTGTCAGGGTAAAGTGCATCAGATCAACTTACTACCAGAGTTACACATATTTAATGTCTTCTCACCTTTTTTTTGTTTGAAGATGAAACAAGAATGACTGCATGGTAACTAACCCTTGCTTAAGCGGGGAGGAAGGGATTCAGGCTGGTGCGATTTACTAAAAATTGTATGGAGTCTCACATTGCAATGCTTATTCAAAATATCGAAATGAATAGTTTTAATAATAATTTTGAAAAAAAGTATCTCTCAGAGGAATACTTAGAACGGGGGCTGAATGAATTTCATGACAGCCAGAATTCCCTTTCTCATTACCAATTGAGACAAATTGCAAGTGAGTAGACTCATTTCAATGGTTATTCAAAATATCGAAATTCTGGAAAAAGTATCTCTTAGAGGAATACTTGGGATGGAAGCTGAAAGAATTTCATGACAGCCAGAATGCCCTTTCTCATTACTAATTGAGCCCAATTGCGAGTGAGTGATATTTTAGATTATATTTTAATATTTTTAGTCACTAAATTTGTTTTTATTTTGATAATATAAAAAATAAATTGATTTCTATCATATGAATATGCTAATAATTTAATAAATGAGATTTTATATTTAATAGGTAGCCAGTCTATTTCAATAAAGGAAGACACGATTGAAGGTGTTCAACAATTTATGTTGGATGAATAATTGACATATACAACTCAATTACAATTAATTGAACTTAAAGACACACCAGACTCATTTGAATCTACATATATTGGCCCATCCTCAAGTTCAAATGTGAGCTCTTCCACCGCTCACACCGAGGTGTATTAATCACTATTTTAAGTTAATTGCAAATTTTAGAAATGTGCAACGTCAAATGGTTTTATTTTTGTTTAACTTTGTTTATATTTGTTAAATCTGTAATATACATATCCTCAAGTAAACAAAGTCATGATTATTATTTTAATTGACAGATTCCCATTTCTACTAACCGGAAAATGTTGGTAAAAAATTTTTAGAGGGAAATGAGAACTGCTCACGTTGAAGTAAGTATCAAAAAATTAAAAAAGTTTGAAGTCAAATATGTATGTTGGAATGCGTTGTTCATTGGGCCCCAACCAAATTGTATTCGTCTAGTTTTCCACTCAGTCAAGAACCAGGAAAATAAGCGCAGGAGCGATACGACACTGAGACCTCGGCTTACTCACACCAACCAAAATAAGGGGCAACACCCATGTGATAAATGGCATATTATTAAAATTTGAAATTTTACAATTTTGCATGTATTACATGTGCCCTCACCTATGGAGAAAATTGGATGGAAAATATTTGTATTGATTAGCTCGAGTATGAGAGAAAATTGGATGGAAAATTATTTTAGTGATGGAAAACACTTTTATTGAGGAGCTCGAGTATGAGCCACATGAAGAGAGAAATGAAAAGGTTATCTGCAGGCAGAAAATGGGAGTTTTGGCTGAATCTAGGGTCGTTCAATACAAAGGAGCACGTTCTCATAACCATCTTTGCGCCTGCATGGGCAGGAACTGTATATGAAATTCACATTGTCAGTGTAGTCAATTTTTCCACAAGAAGAACATGAGCTCTTTCATTTTTTTACTAGTTTGCATGAAAACCCAGATAAGGTTTGACCATTTCTACTCGAGTTTTCTTCAGAGGATCATTAATTTCCTTCTTGTCTGTAATATTTCTTACTATTTTAGATATGCAGATATTGGGTTTTGGATGGGTAGGGGTCTTTAGAAAATATCTAGTGGAGTTTGCTGCTATGTGGAGACCTTCAAACTTTGTTCAGGTTTCTATGTTTAGGAAAGGACTCTCATCTCATATGATTACATGAAATTAATGCTTTTTTTTTTATGTGGGTTTTTTTAGATGTTTGATGAATTTGTGTGATTTCTTATTGGCGTCATTTTTTTTCAATTGTTTTAATTATAGAGCTCTTCATGAGAAGGAGCGGAGGCCCAAAGGAGGCCTTACATGAAACCAAATTTTCATAATATCCCTTTCATGTACTTTTGCATATTATGTATTCCCTCGCTATTTGTTTCACATGATGACATCTGTGTCACGGATCTGCTGGATCTTTCCAAAGTCTGTTCTTGCACAACAATTGGGTTCAGGATTAAATGGTCTTGGGATGGGTGTCATAGAAATATATTGGTCCACCGTTTCTTCTTACCTAGAAATACCTCTTTCATGTCCTTGGTTTGCAAGAGCCAATGTGGGAGTCGGATTTGTGCTTCTATTGTATGTGATAATGCCATTAACATATTGGCTTAGCTTTTATGATGAAAAACACTCCCAATATTTTCTAAGAGCCAGTTCACCATCAGTGGCCAAACTTACATCGTCTCCCAAATCATGGATTCAAACTTCCATCTCGACCTCAAATATTATGAGGACTTGGGAACATTGCATCTTAATACTTTCTTTTCCTTTACTTATGGTGGTAGGTTCCCTACATTAACTGCCACAGTGGTTCATGTCCTCATGTTTCACGGAAAGTATGTTATTAGTTCCTAAATTCATCAGAATTGCATGGATGCAAAAGCATTCGGAATGACAATAATGGGTTATAATTTGGTTTGGAATCTTAGCTTGTCTACTTTCATAGATCAGAAATTAGATGTGCACACTAGACTTACGAGAAATTACAAGCAAGTGCCAGAATTTTGGTTCACTGGAATTCTCGTTGGCACTATAGCTTTAGTGCTCTTTTCATGTGAATATTACAATGAAGAATTTCAATTTCCATTGTGGGGGGTATTCAATTGCCATGGTGGCTAGTAATACTCGCATGTGGTATTTCCTCCTTCTTCGGGCTATAGTGATCTAATGACGATGAGAGAGCCCGTCCAGACCCTAGCATTGGTCTCCTTTTTTATTTTTGTTCTTTCCACAAATGGTAACCTGTTACATCTCTCTCAATGGAAACCAATGGTTTTCAAGTCTAAATGACGTATTGTAAGTTCGTTGGCTCACCTATCCGACCTTCCAGCCTCTATGTACTAACACATGGCAAAGTCGCTGCGAACTTCCACCGGCATGGCATAGGGTGAATCGTTACAATGCCTCGATTTTATTTTTTTGTGATGAAGCTATATTATCGCTATACAAGTAATATCTAGCTCTAGAATTTATAGGCTATTGTGTTTATAAACCTGATGACGTAATTAATAAAATCAATGTTCAAGAAGAATGCACTCTTTATTAAAACCATTCATTTCCTTTTCCAATGTATCAAATGTAATTTCTTGATGTATTGTCAAAAAATTTTAAGTTTAAAAAAGAAATGCGTCATATGTAAGATATTAGTACAGAGTTGATACCTTTCATTATTCCGTATTTGCATCCGCTGATTACACATAGGTGTTATCACTGTCAACGTTGAACCATATTTTTCCTGCATGAGATAAATGAGAGCATTAGTCAGAGTTTTCCCATCATTATTAGCTTCCATCTCTTTCCTTTTACTGCCCCAACCATTAATAAAGGAGCCCCCGCTGTCAACTCTTTTGTTATCCTTGTTGGACCTGGGTCTTGTTTATAGGGGAAGTCTTATGGTGATAGACTTCCAGTGAATATTGAAATGCATTTGTGGAACTTGGCGATGAGGGTTGATGTTACAGGCTACTATTATGGATGGTACATATGATGAGGGCTGAAGTTACATGCTACAGGCTACTGTTATGGATGGTACATATGATGAGGGATGAAGTAACATGCTACTATTATGGATGGTACATATGTACACAGAAGGTGTTCAACCAAGCAGAGCCAAGTAAATATTTAGCCAAGTGAATATTTGTAGGGAAGGTGTTCAGATGACAACACATGAGGCCATGCAATAGTCTTACACATATGCCTCGCATGTGTTTACCTATTATAAAATTTCACTTTCCCAACCATAATTCTCTTAACATAAAATGTTGAAGAATTAATGCCAAGGGAAATCTAGCATTAGTTTTTTTCAATTTAAAAGTGGATAATTGTTTCATATTTATCCTAAATGTTGCCTCATTTTGACTTCAGAGTTTGGCTAAAACATGTAATCACCTTGATATGAGCTTTATTTTTCATGTAATTTTAATTAAAAAAACATATACTGATTACTGAATCTTACTAGACACTTTAGGCAAGGACTAATAACTAGAAAGTACAGTTGTAATGTCATCTTACCATTCTGGGTTGAGAGAGACAAAATAACCACTAAGTTAATAAAATACGAATTCAATGAAACATTTAAATGAAATATTTCACAATGTTGTTTTAAAACAAGTGCTACATAGTAGCTATTACCTGCCGCTTGATTTAAATATAGAAATATTGCAATTTGATAAATAAATGATGGAATTTTGAATATATATATATATATATATATATATATTAGTTTTATAAAATATTTTGATTATAACAATAAACCATCACTAAAATGAGGCGCTCAGCATTATAAAAATGGTCTTCAATAACCAGAAAAATCATTTGGTTTATTATATTGTTTTGAAATATAGTTAGTAATATATAATCATTGTTATATATTAAAAGAAGAAAATAGTGTTTCTAAGCAGCGCTGCTAGGTCAAGCGATTCTGAGCAGTGTGGCTGCTCCCTGCGGCGGCCTGCCTAAGGTCCGCTTCCATGGAGGCACAGGGCTCTCCCAAGGAGCCTCCACCATCGCCCTCTTCCCCTGCTGTTGATGCTTTCAATCAGTTTCTGGCTGGTTTGCCCCAAAAGAAAAAAAGTGAAGCAGCTAAATTTGTAAAGAAGCTTGAAGATATCCCGGAGATCTCTTTGCCTCCAGAGACCCCCATCCAAGTAGCTTTGTCTCTGGCTGATCGTGGTCTCATTGGCCAATTCACGGGATTTTGGCCATCTCCGAAAAATACTGAGCAATGGGTTAACAGGAACTGGGCTCCTCTGATCAAGCAAAGTGTCACGTCTTATTTTCTTGGGCGAGGGTTCTTCCTCTTTGAATTCTCTTCCAAAGAAGATAAAGATCTGATCTTCCAAAATGGGCCCTATTTCATGGGCCCTTAGGGCCTCTACCTGAACAAATGGACACCAGATTTCGATCTGGCTGTAGATGTTCCCACGGCGGTTCCGGTGTGGGTTCAGCTCCCGAATCTCCTAGTCCATTGCTGGAACTGGGACTCCTTGAAACACATCAGCAACGCTCTTGGGAAATTCATAGATCAGGCAAACAACAAGGACCAGTATGATTATGCTAGAATCTGCGTAGAAGTAGATCTAGAGGTGGGTCTCCTAGAGGCAATCAAAATCAATGTCAGCAGTTGGTCTCATGTGCAGATACTGGACTATGAGCAGCTGCCATTTAAATGCAGGAAATGTCATGTTCATGGACACTTTGCTAGAATTTTTCCATCCAATGTTGAGCCAGAGAAAGGAAATGAAGAGGGTTGGAACCAATTTAAGCGTTCAAAGACCAACCACAAAGGTCAAAAACTGGGAGGCCCCAATGGTAAGGGCCCTCTTCAGGCCAATGCTCAGTGCCCCCCTCCCAAAAAGGCATAAGAAAATAAGTTCGATCCTCTAAGCCAGCAAACAAAAGCAACTCAGGAGATCGAGATCCAAAAGCTAGTCTCACCAAGCAAAGGCACCCCTTCTTCCTCCCTTAAAGGAAAAAGTGTTGCAGAACCCAAAGGCATGCCTATAGAAGTTGAGGAAGAAGAATAGGAATCGGACGAGTCAGAGGAGGAAGGAGAAATAGGAGAGTGTCAAACCTCAGTAAGGAGATCCACAAGAGGTCGCAAAACTGACAGGGAAAAAAGAGAGCAGGAAACTTACAAAGACAAGCTTCAGGGCAGCCAACCAACTATGGAAAAGCTGCTAGCCTTAAAGCCAAGGACGATGAAAAATCAGCCCCAAGGCTCTAAGGGAGCCCATTAGAAACATAAATAATGAAGGTCATCTCCTGGAACTATAGAGGTATGGGGAGAAAAACTAAGGAAGAATCCATTAGAAGTTTAATAAGAATAGAATCTCCAGACATACTTCTCATCCAAGAGACCAAGCTGGAAGACGTAGTCTTTCTACATGTAAGTAAGAAACTTTGGATCAAAAGCGAAGCAAGATAAATCTCTGCCCGGGGAGCCTCAGGAGGGCTTGGCACTCTATGGAATGCCAACAAATTTTCAGTCATCTATGAGGCTAGCAATATTCATTGGTTGCTGCTTAAAATGCAGAATCTGGACACCAAAGAAATTTTTTTCCTTTTCAACGTATACTCCCCAGTCAATGTTGGGGAAAAAAAGGACTGTTGGGAATCTATAAGGCATCAAGAAGACCTAGAAAAACTGGAAAATATAATCATTGCTGGAGATCTCAATCTCACTCTTCACTTGTCTGAAAAAAGAGGAGGCAACGCAATCCGAGATCCGGCAAGGGAATGGGTGGAGGATCTTATGCACTACTGGGATCTACTAGATATCAAACCTTCCTTCGGTAAGTACTCTTGGTCTAACAAAAGAGCTGGCCCAGGTCATATTGCTGCCAGATTAGATAGATTTTTCATCCAAAGCTCTTTTCTGTTACTAGGATTAGAACCTAGAATGCATATTCTCACTAACAGCATCTCAGACCATAAGCCCATCAAGCTAGAACTCCTGTCCCATCTAGATCTGGGCCCTATTCCTTTTAGATTTAGTCCCCTCTGGGTCAAGGAGCTAGATTTCATGCAATTAGTCAAGGATTGTTGGAGACAGCCAGTTAAAGGATCCCCTTTCTTTGTCTGGGAGGAAAAACATAGAAGGGTGAAAGGGGCTCTAAAATTATGGGCCAAAACCTTGCCAAACCCAGCTACAGAAAGAAAAATCATTAAAGCTTCTCTAGCCTCTCATCAACTTCAAGTGGAGGATGTTATCGTCACAGAGGAGCTCTTAGATAAAGAGGCTCATCTACAGAATAATTTTCATAAGGTCTGTTTAGCTGAAGAAGAATACTGGAGATTAAAATCTCGAAATCTTTGGCTCAAAGCAGGGGACAGGAACTCTTCTTTCTTCCATAAACAAGCCCAGGCCAGGAAATGCTTCAACACTATATCTGAGATCAAGGAGGATAATTTCACCCACAAGGACTTTGAGGACATCAAGAAAGCAACCTTTTCTCATTTTCGAAACTTGTATAATGAGGACACGGATCCAGATCAATATTTAGATCTGTTAGATATTGTTCCATCTTCAATCTCTTCTCGAATGAATGCACTCCTTGAGGCCAAAGTCTCCAAAAATGAAGTTAAAAATGCCCTTTTTGCCATGGATCCAGATAAGGCCCCTAGACCGGATGACTTTTCTGCCAGGCTCCTCCAAGTCTGTTGGCTGATAGTTGAAAAGGACCTCTTCAAAATGGTCCAAAAATCTCAAGATTGCCAGAAAATCGGAGGCAGCACAAACTCAGCCTTTTTAGCCCTCATCCCTAAGGAGAAAGGTGCCAACAACTTCAACAGATTTCACCCAATCTCCTTGTGCAATACAGGGTACAAGCTAATCACCAAAGTAATTGCAAATAGACTGAAGCTCATCCTTCCCAAAATCATTCTGGAGAATAAAGGAGGCTTCATCCATAGCACGCAAATTGTGGAAAACTTCACCCTTGTACAAGAGGCAATTCACTCAAGTCTGCATCGAAATGAACAAGGTATGGTTATCAAACTCGACTTAGAAAATACTTTTGATCGAGTAAATCATAGCTTTCTGTTAAAATTCATGAGCTTGTTTGGTTTTGGAGTAAATTTCATAAATTGGATCCGGGCATGCATCTCGGAGCCATGGATTTCACCTCTAGTAAATGGCAGAGCCATAGATTTTTTTAAAGCTTCGAGAGGGCTTAGGTAGGGGTGCCCACTCTCCCCTCTGTTCTTTTTCATCCAAGCCTCTGTTCTCAGCTTTCTGTTAGACAAAAAGATGCAAGATCAAGATGTTAATGGACTTTGTATAGCAAGAGGGGCCAAAAAAATAAATCATGCCCTATTCGCGGATGATACCCTGTTATTGGGAGCTGCCACTCTTTCCTCAGCCATCAAATTCAAAGCAATTTTGGATGATTTCTGTGAAGCCTCAGGCAGTGCCTTAAATAAGAACAAATGTCACATCTACAACTGGAACACATCGCCCAAATTTCTCTCTACTATTGCTAGATGTTTGGGCTTTGCAGCCTCCTCCTCTTGGACCTCTTTTAAATATTTGGGCCTTTCTGTTTACCATAAAAGATCCATAAGTAAAGACTGGCTTCCACATCTTCAAAAATTTAAGACCAAGATCCAAGCCTGCGGTTACTCCTGGCTCAACATTGCTGGTAAATCTGTTCTAATAAAATCTGTGCTCACCAGTCTCCCTCTATTTCATTTTGTTGTTCTTCTCGCTCCAGCAAGTATCTTAAAAAAAATGGAGTACATTCATAGGTTCTTTTGGAAGGGAGGCAAACAGAATGAAAACAAAATGCCTCTAGTCAGTTGGGAAACCATCTCCAAGCCTTTGTGGGAGGGCGGATTGAATTTCAAAAATCTTTGTCACCAGAACATAGCTATGGGAGCAAAGTTAATATGGAAGATTATTGCGCCCAAGCTAGGCTAGGCTCAATTGGCTCTCTGGAAAAAATATTTCAGAGGTCCACGCATCAGTTGTTTAGACAATTTGATCCACCTGCCCAACTCGTCTTTCCTCAAGCTTTATGCTAAAGCTGCTCCTCTTATCAATTTGTACTCCTTCTGGATCCCAAGAAACGGGAGAAAGATAAATATATGGACTGACAAAATTATGAATATGGATCCTATAGAAGACAAAGGTTCCATTAGAGCGTTGCACTGTTGGATGGAAGGAGAAGGGCTGCACACGCTGTGGGATATTTCACTGTGGAACGAATTTGATTGGGCAGGCTGGAAACGCATTGCTATGCCGGCACACCTGCATCATGAATGGATCACGCTGCTAGACCTTATCCACGGTTTGGCGCCGTCTCACATTAGAAAAAGAGATTCGAGAGGCTGGGGGCCGAATGTCATAAGGTACGATGTCTCCCTAGGTTACGTTAAGCTGAGGGAGAGACCTTTCGTTCCCCCTGACCCAACACCTTGGCAAGGAGTCTGGCGTTTTCCTTCATGGCCCAAAGTGGATTTCTTTGCTTGGCTTCTATGCCATGGAAAATCCTCATGTATGATAATCTACAGAGGAAAGGGTTCCACAACCCCTCCAAATGTTCACTGTGTAATGAAAATGCAGAGAGTGTTGTCCACTTAATGCTTGAATGCAGATTCTTTATGCAGATTTGGTTCACATTCATCCACAATCTGGATCCCAACATTACACTCCCATGCTCCACTACTGAATTATTTTCTAAATGGGTGAACAGGTATCCTGGTCCTCCTCCAAAAAATCAGATAATCAAAGTTGCTTGGTCTGTCCTCCCAAAGGTAATATGCTGGCAGATTTGGCTTGAACGAAATAGAAGAATCTTCAGAAACATTGAACAGAACCACGAGGCATTAGAAATCAAGATCAAATGCCATCTAAAAGAGTGCTTGATTGAATTAAAAGATGATTCTAATCTCAGCCAACATGACATTGCTTGGGGTTCATTTCTTGATCTGCATTTTCAAACAGCAGTTAGGAACGTCCCCCCTCCCAAAGACTGGCAAATAAGAAAACCTGAAACAGACTTTCATATGCTTTTTCATACTTGTAAAGTTTTATAGTAAAATTAACTGAAGATGATATTCAATTGCTTTTATTAAATGTTAGTTAATCAAATTTAATTAACATTAATGATTATATTTTTATATTTTTTATTATTTTAATTAGTATTAATCAATTGTTATGTACCATATTAAATATACATCTTTCCTCACTTAAAAATATACAAAATCTTAAACAATTTTACAAAATATATTTTAAAAGGTTTTTTGTTAATTAAAATGTTTTAAGAAAGAAAATATAATAATATTTTTTTAAAATGGAGGTTTACTGTTTTTAGTACAAATATGAAAGTTCCTTTTAAATATTTTAGAAAAGTAATATTTGTGTATCATACATTTATCATACTTTGAATTTCTTTAAGTTTGTTAGATCTAAGACTTTTGTGATCCATAATGTAGATAAAATGTCTTTCGGGTTAATCACATTATTAGGATTAGGTAGACATTTCGAACCAACTAACGTGGTTCATCCTCATGACAAAGTGGAGAAATTATAGAGGAGAAAGTTACTAAAGAATTCAAAATAAAATTTTTATTAAAAAGAGTTAAGAAATTATTATTAAAAATGAGTTACTTAAGATTTCAAATTAAATAAGAGATTAATTAAATTAAAATTGTATTAAAAATGAGTTAAGAAATTTTTATAAAAAGGTTAAGAAATTTTTAAATAATTAAATAAATTAAATTATATATAATGAGAGTTAAAATTTTTAATTTATAAAATAAATAAATAAATAACAATAAAATGAAAATAAATAAACAAATAAAAAACAAAAAATAAGTAAGTAAATAAATAACCTAAATCAGTTAATTAAAATCAATTATTTAAAAATATTTTTTACAATTTATTTTTTATTTGTACTCATATAAATCCATTTTAAATTTAGATCAAATCTCTTTAGATATTTTAATTTTAGATCAAATTTTTTTAGATATAAATGTTTATTTGAGTGTAAAACTTGAAGGAATATTTTCAACTCAAAAAATTTGATTTTTCATTTTTTAATATATATTTAGTTATAATGAAATTGAAAAAAAAAAATCAATGATAAACACATAAACATTATGGATATGTAAAATTAGTATTAATTTTTTTTTTTAAATTAATAATTAAAAGTTTAAAAAAAAAATTAATAAAGTGTACAATTAATATTAAAAAAATTCGACAGCCTCACTTTACTTCAATAAAAAGTATCTTAAAAATAAATAAATTTAATCATCTTGATTATATTTAATTTTATGAAGAACTTATAATTTTATTTGATAAATCAAATTAAAACACCGAATTATTTAACAACTCACTTACTTTCTTTCTTTTTCCAACTTTTCAATTTTTGAAAAATGACCTAACATCATTGATAAAGACATATTTTTTAATAATCAGCTGTACTTCATTGAAATTTTAGAACTTGCGGAAAAAAAAAACAAAAAAAACAAAACCTTTCCGGTTTATTCAACTCTTTAGATTTTTAATTTTACTTCAACTGAGTACCAAGTTACTCCATGATACTTCTTAAAAATAAAAATAACAACCCATTATTAACTTATTCGCCCAAAAACACAATATATATCTAATTAATTGAGAGCCGATAGAGTTCCCACAGGACCGATCGCAAGCGTCAATGAAATTCGTTTGGCTTCAATTGGAGATTACTGTTTGCATACAATGAATTAGGTTTTTCTTTTAAATTGGCAAGGACTAAGGAAAAATGCATACCAGTACACTGCAGAATTATGACACAATGAAAATTAAATATGGGTGGATAAATTTTCATTAAATCCTCACAAGAATTCAAGTGTTTGAAATACACTCAATTGAGACCACCTGGAATATACTCAAATGAGACAGTGAGTGGGATTTCGAACTGGAAATACACTCAATTGAGACCACCTGGAATATACTCAAATGAGACAGTGAGTGGGATTTCGAACTGGTAATGCTTAGCTGGTAAGACATGATTGAATAATTCAAGTGAAATGTTGAATAATTCAATGGTAAATGTCAATCAACATGGCTGTCACATTTATCCCAGTAAACCATGGCTCTCTTTTGGCCCTTTAACAGTGATATTACAAAAACAATTACATGGATTATAGGAGCAACTTATGTTACCCCTCTTGCACTATAGTCTGATCCGTACTTCTGATGAAATGGTAAAGAATGGAAATTACCAGTGATTCTAGCGGATGCAATCTAGGGATCCAGTTTGTGCATGAGAGTGCGTGTGAATTTTAACGTGCCGAGGAAGACGCCGGATGCTCTCCCAATTTCTAGAGGTTCCAGAATGACTCAAATCCAGAATCCTCAAATTGCTCAGCCTGTGGATTCCCTGAGGCAATCTCCTAATATCATTACATCGAATAATTCTCAACACACGAAGTCTGGCCATCGACCCCGACTCCAAAGCTGGCAGTTCTTCTAGTTTATCCAATCCCACTAACCACAACACTCCAAATGTGTCACTCGAAGGGCTTAAGAAGAATTTAGGCACTATGAAAGACTTAACTTCTATTAAAATAGTCAGCCCACCTATTAAATTATACAAGCTCTTGTGTTACATTTAAAATATAAATGATGAACATAATGACTTGGTCAATTCAACCAATTATATAATAATCTTCTCAACATAATTTTGATCCCAAACTTTCCTATTTTGCATATCACATGGAAGAATCACCCCAGCAAAAACTACACTACCAAAAATTTCTCCATCATAAGCTATTTTTGCTCGGAAATAGATAAACCTATTTGTTAATGGTTGGTTGACCAACCTTTCGAGCAGTGGATTATACACTCATTGGTTTAATACACCATAGCTCTTCTTCAGTACTATCCACTCATTGCTTTAGTACACCCTAACTCTTTTATCGAGCATAAGGGCAATCTAAGAACCACAAATTACTACATTTGGTGGTATTAAACTGAGAAAATAATGCGAAGGGGCCATATAACTAATTAGATTCAAGGATATAAAAGTGATTTGATGGCGTAAGAATATTGACATCCCATTGTTGGGTAACATTGCAAGGCATGCTATCCCACTGCCTGCTTCACAGAACCCATAATACAGAGGACAGGAGGTTTGATGAAGTTTATTGCTACGTTCAATGCATTATACTATTCCTATTGCATTACTGCTTCACTACCTACTGAACTGGACTTTTAAAAAACACGCCATTGAAATTGTGCTTCAATGCAATATTTATGCCTTTTGGTAGCTTAAGATACAGGGATTAGAGGGCAATTTCTATGAAAAATTTACAACCACAAGGATGTTTGTTCACCCTCAATAGCTAAGAGGTTGGACTCAAATTGTCCTCCTTGCCCAAGGGGGATTGTTAGCTCTATGTGTAGGATGTTTGTTCACCCTGAATAGCTAAGAGGTTGGACTCAATTTTTTTTCAACCAATTAGTGCATTTCTTCGTTATTCGAATGCTTTATTAGCCTACCTACTTGATTTAAGCTCCCTTTGGTACCTAGACTATAACAAGGTAAAGGTGCATTTGGGAGTATGGGAGGAATGAAAAAATGTTGTTGATCGCTACAAAACGCACAATGAGGCCCAGATGGTAGAATAATGTATATAGGATAAGCTCCAAAGGGAGTCCCAAAGTAATGTTGAAATCTAACCCTATCCACAAGCTTTGCATCCTAGAGTGGGAATGCACTCTTTCCCAACCTTTCATGGATACCAAAATTTTCTACTCATTGTTATATTGCCTTACTAGGGAAAGTCCATGTCAAACATGCATTCCTCCATCAATGAGGCACTTTATAATATTGTGATGGAAGGAGTCCATGATACTCTGGGATCCCTCATGCAAGATGTAGAGGTGAAATTTAGGTGAAATTTGACACACAGAAGTGTATCCAAGGGCTTAAGAGGCATTTAGGCAACATGAAATCCATGGAGCAGTTTGTAAACATTATGGACTTGAAAGGCCAAATGTGTCACTCCAAGGTCTTAAGAAGAATTTAGGAACTATGAAATCCATGGAGTAGATTGTAAACATTATGGACTTGAAAGGCCAAATGTGTCAGTCCAAAGAAAATGTGGGATTGAATGACACAAAATATAAGCCCACAAGATGCATGGAGCAGGTTGTAAACATTATGGACTTGAAAGGCCAAATGTGTCACTCCAAGGGCTTCAGAAGAATTTAGGCACCATGAAATACTTAACTTCTATTAAAATAGTCAGCCCACCTATTAAATTATACAAGCTCTTATTTTACATTTAAAATATAAATTATGAACATAATGATGTGGTCAAGTCAACCAACAATATAATAATATTCTTGACTAAATTTTGATCCCAAAATTTCCTATTTTTCATATCACATGGAAGAATCACCCCAGCAACAACTACACTACCAAAAATTTCTCCATCATAAGCTATTTTTGCTGGGAAATAGATAAACATATTTGTTAATGGTTGGTTGACCAACCTTTCGAGTAGTGGATTATAAACTCATTGGTTTAATACACCATAACTCTTCTTCAGTACTATCCACTCATTGCTTTATTACACCCTAACTCTTTTATCGAGCATAAGGGCAATCTAAGAAGCACCAATTACTAAATTTGGTGGTATTAAACTGAGAAAATAATGCATAAACATATAACCACTCATCTATAGAAATAAAAGTGATTGCTTAAGAGCATATCAATATTGACATCCTATTGTTGGGCAATACTGCAAGGCATGCTATGCCAACGTCTGCCTACGTAACTCCATAATACGTAGGATAGGAGGTTTGATGAAGTTATTGTCGCGTTCAATGATGAAGTTTATTGTTGCGTTCAATGTATTGTTAATCGTTTTGCCTTCATTATTGCTTCACCAATGCATCGAATCGACTTTTCAAAAACACGTACACCGAAATTAAACTTCAATGCAATACTTATGCCTTTTGGTAGCTTAAGATACAAGGATTAGAGGGCACTTTCTGTGAAAAAATTACAACCACAAGGATGTTTGTTCACCCTCAATAGCTAAGAGGTTGGACTCAAATTTCCATCCTTGCCCAAGGGGGATTGTTAGCTCTATGTGTAGGATGTTTGTAGTTGGACTCAAATTTTTTTCAACCGATTAGTGCATTTCTTCGTTATTCGAATGCTTTATTAGCCTACCTACTTGATTTAATCTCCCTTTGGTACCTAGACTATAACAAGGTAAAGGTGCATTTGGGAGTATGGGAGGAATGACAAGATGTAGTTTATTGCTACAGAATGCACATTGAGGCCCAGATAAAGTTGATTGATGAATGGTAGAATAATGTATCTGGGATAAGCTCTGAAGGGAGTCCCAAAGTAATGTTGAAATCTAACCCTATCCAGAAGCTTTGCATCCTAGAGTGGGAATGCACTCTTTCCCAACCTTTCATGGATACCAAAATTTTCTACTCATTTTTATATTACCTTACTAGGGAAATTCGCATTCCTCCATCAATGAGGCACTTTATAATATAGTGATGGAAGGAGTCCATGATACTCTTGGCTCCCTCATGAAAGATGTAGAGGTGAAATTTAGGTGAAATTTGACACATGGAAGTGTATCCAAGGGCTTAAGAGGCATTTAGGCAACATGAAATCCATGGGGTAGGTTGTAAACATTATGGACTTGAAAGGCCAAATGTGTCACTCCAAGGGCTTAAGAAGAATTTATGAACTATGAAATCCATGGAGCAGATTGTAAACATTATGGACTTGAAAGGCCAAATGTGTCAGTCCAAAGAAAATGTGGGATTGAATGACACAAAATATAAGCCCACAAGATCCATGGAGCAGGTTGTAAACATTATGGACTTGAAAGGAAAAATGTGTCACTCCAAGGGCTTAAGAATAATTTAGGCACCATGAAAGACTTAAATTCTATTAAAATAGTCAGCCCACCTATTAAATTATACAAGCTCTTGTGTTACATTTAAAATATAAATGATGAACATAATGACTTGGTCAATTCAACCAACTATATAATAATCTTCTCAACTAAATTTTGATCCCAAAATTTCCTATTTTGCATATCACATGGAAGAATCACCCCAGCAAAAACTACACTACCAAAAATTTCTCCATCATAAGCTATTTTTGCTGGGAAATAGATAAACCTATTTATTAATGGTTGGTTGACCAACCTTTCGAGTAGTGGATTATACACTCATTGGTTTAATACACCATAACTCTTCTTCAGTACTATCCACTCATTGCTTTAGTACACCCTAACTCTTTTATCGAGCATAAGGGCAATCTAAGAACCACCAATTACTACATTTGGTGGTATTAAACTGAGAAAATAATGAGAAGGGGCCATATAGATAATTAGATTCAAGGATATAAAAGTGATTTGATGGCCTAAGAATATTGACATCCCATTGCTGGGTAACATTGCAAGGCATGCTACGCCACTGCCTGCTTCACAGAACCCACAATACAGAGGACAAGAGGTTTGATGAATTTTATTGCTGCGTTCATTGCATTACATTGTTCCTATTGCATTACTGCTTCACTGCCTATTGAACTAGACTTTCAAAAAACACGACACTGAAATTGTGCTTCAATGCAATATTTATGCCTTTTGGTAGCTTAAGATACAGGGATTAGAGGGCAGTTTCTGTAAAAAATTTACAACCACAATCTGAAAATAGTGAAATTTTCATAAATATATGACATGAGTATGTAGAGCATGCAAAATTAGCTAGGAACCAAAATGAGTATATAGACACAATAGTGTTTCACAAGCAAGGAAGGAAAGCAGCAAAGAAGCTTAAATACCTTGATCTAGGGCTTCCAGAAAATTATGGAATTTCTCCACTTTTGAACCTGTGCTTGTTGATGAGATGTTAACCCAGTTATATAAACCCTAATTCCAAACTAATCATTGAAGCAACTGCGTTGTACCCTTTCGCTGAAAATTTGGCGCCAAATGATATTTCCCGCTCTCCATGAAAGAATCACAGCTCCATAGTTCTCCACCGCAAACCCTTTAAACCAAGGCTGATAGATGTTGTGCCGACACGCAGGATTAATGGCTTAGTGAACGCGATATGGGATGTGTTGTGCAGACACGCAGGATTGTGCAATGTGGACGACTTCCAGGGCAACCAGATGAGAATGTATGCATGATGTGGATGGCTTCATTTTTGAGGGAAAGCTTTCAATGTAGTGTACTAAGCGTGGAGAATATATGATTAAACAATTATTATTTGGAGAATACAATTAAATGACCTCATGAACAGATAGATACCCGATGGTGTGCCCACCTGTCATCCCAACTTAGTTGTTAAACATTATTACAAAATACCATTGAGCAGGTCCAAAAATTATTTTTGCTCCAATTTATGGTTAGCAGGTCATCTCAACTCCAATTCTTAAACATCATTACAAAATACTATTGAAGCTGTAACCCTAATTCCAAAAATTATTTTTGCCCCAATTTCTATTAAAATTATTTCTATTATTTTCAGAGTGAAACAAAACCAGAAAGAGAAATTATTAATGTTTGTGAGATGGGTTCAGTTAATTCGAAGTCTCCTCACCTTTTCCTGCACATGTTCTCCACACCAATGTCGAGAATATCAGTGATACATGGGCAATCATAGAGCCAAGGTGCGCAGGGGCATAGCTTACTATCAATAATAAGTGCACTCAAGAGCTTAGGTGATAGTTGAGAGCTCAACTACCAGATTCAAGGAGCCTACTCTCCAATTGGTTTAGGAGGAAATTACTCAGGCAAAGATGAAATTAACAAATGATCGACACGCCCTCACGAATACTTCATGTTTACAAAGGTAATGGATTAGGTTCTAGATTCCAAACATACCTAAGGTTGTAACTAGTATATGTACTAGCAATTTCCCTAAAAGGTGCAAAGATACACTGAAGGTATGGCGGATTTCCAACCATGACGTCAAACAATCAAGTGAAATATCAGATCAAAATCATGTTGAACAATTTGACAAAGATTGCAAGTAATGTTCTCACCATTGTTAAGGGAAATTCTGTTGGGGTCAGTTCAGTCAAATCCGTGATTGGAAGGAAAACTCAGAAATATTTCTTACCTACATTTTGTGCGAGCTCTTCTAAAAAAAACGACATATATACAAAAACATATAAATTTCCCAAATAGCCATATGAGAAATTAGAGCTCTTCTAAAAACAAAGACATATATACAAAAACATATAATTTCCCAAATAGCCATATTAGTTAGTTGTTTTATTAATATTAAAAACGTTCATGTATTATGTTGTGGCTATTAGTTGGAGTTTCCTTTTGGACTGAATCTCTTGACGTTATAGAACGTGAGAACTCACTGGCTGATGATGTTTGAACTTTGTAGATTGTGGAGATTTAACTATGGGTTTTTGTAGTTGAACAAATTTTTAACAACCCAGAACATAGGCCGATTTCATTTTTGAAGACGTTGAAGGAAAGGACCACCCAAATCCACAGCGAGAGGATGACATTGGCTTGGAGTGTCAAAATCTAATCTGGCCAGATTCAGAATTCTTCTCTAGAAGAAGCAACTTGTTTATCCAGCCACCATACTCTAAAGGAATTGCAAAAAATGCCCCCAATCCACTAAGATTTTAGCTTTCAATCTTTCCAGAAGATCTAACAAACTTGTGCCATGTAGCTACATCTCAAGAAAATGTGTGGATGTCATTCTTCTTATTTTACATCATGGAGCATCAATTTGGCCTAACTCAGCTGGTTCTCTGTAACATTGTTTTGGATTACCTTTAAAACTAATAGCATAAGTTATGATGGTGGTTTTTCTTTATTCTCGTATATAAATTTTGTTTTGAAAAATCACCTCAAAGTATCTCTGGAAAATACAGAGAATGATTTCATTTGATTTTCCAAAAATTTCATCTGGAACAAGAAGCACTATCAGATTAACTATACCCTAGTACATTTGTGTATTGCGGGTCCTGTAATCTCGTATCTCTCTTATTAGCTTCCATACTTCCGTGAGTCTTATGTTATTCGTTTGTGCTTGAAGACAGGCAATTATGGACAGTTTTAACATTGAAATATCAAGATTATAAATAATGCCTTACTTTGATTCACTAGAATACATGCTCATAGGAAAAGTGGAACTACAATTTCTCACAATGTATCAAACCTTTTTTAGGTCCCTTGTACAACTGATTGTAAGGTAACAAAAAAATATGAGACTGGAATGCTTACCTCTACTTGCACGTCCTGTGAAGGTTCTTCATCTTTTAGTATCTGTTTTTCAGAAGGTGATCTTTCTGAAGGCCTGACCATCCACTCCAACCCCATCTCTTTTCTAGCTGACTCCATCTCTTGCCAAGCAGATTTTGTCTTATCAATTGCCTCCTTTGCAACAACATAAATGATGAGCAGAACAATTCTGGGATTAGGGAAAATGAAAAGCAATCAAATGAACAAACCCAGTAGAATTGAGTATATAGAAATACATCAAACCTCATAAGGGTATGCAAATTAACAATCAAATCGGAGCAATATTCAAAAAACCAACATAATAGAATAGGTGGGAATGAAATAGCATAAAGGACAGAAAGTGAAATCAACAATACCTAATAAATATGTGGCTTCTCCTTCGCTACTTTTCCTGGAAGACTTTCTAGATTTACGTCTTGTTTGCCTGGGGTTCTCATCAGATGATGATGGGGATGATGAAGATGGGGTAGATTCCCATTTGGGATTTTTCTTCGATCTTCTCCTCCTATGTCTTCTATATTCTTCTTCATTGTCAGAGATATCGGAAGAATTATATCGCTTCTTTCATTTCGAGGGTTCTCATCAGATGATGATGGGGATGATGAATATGGGGTAGATTCCCATTTGGGTTTTTTCTTCGATCTTCTCCTCCTATGTCTTATGTCTTCTTCTTCATCGTTTGAGATATCAGAAGAATTATATCGCTTCTTGTGTTTCGAACGGGATTTGTGATACTTCTTCTGCTTCTTCTTGGGTGGTGGGGAATTATCTGAATCTGAACTCAATTCTACCTAAAATAAAAAACGAAAAACACTTTTAAGAAAATACAATTCCACGAAATGAAAAAAAACATGGGAGAAGGGAAAATAGAAAACCCTGGAGATACAAATTGAGTGCGTACTCGGAGTTCATCCCTGGAGATGAATTTTACATGCTTCTTCTGCTTCTTCTTGGGTTGTGGGGAATGATCTGAATCTGAACTGAATTCTTCCTAAAATAAAATAAAAAACGAAAAACCATTTTAAGAAAATACAATTCCACGAAATGAAACAAAACATGCAAGAAGGGAAAAGAGAAAACCCTAGAGACACAGATTGAGTGCGTACTAGGAGTTCATCCCTGGATAATAAATCCACCGGAAAAGCTCCTCTTATGAGATTCAGATCTGAAACAGCCCGAGTGACTGCATGAGTTCTGGGTGATTATTTTTTAGGCATTGCAGAAACCCGACATCGAGCCATGGGATTGTTGTTTGGAGGGAAAAATATATACAAAGCAAGATGAATACCGGATGGTACCTAAATCCTGGTTGTAGTAGCGTAAAGCTGCCACAAAGCAACCTCCATTAACTGCGCGAATCTGGCAGGCGGAAAAAGCTCACGGGACAATTCATGGACTCATTTTCCCGAAACTAAAGGACGAACATGGGACCAAGATTAAAACCCTCCTCTTTTTCCAAAACAATAGCATAAATAATATTTGGGCAGCAAGCAAAGAGCTTCATAAGGGTCTGATGCCGCAGGAAACGGAGCCAAATTTCACACCACCAACAGACTCGATCTCAATCCCACCAGCAAAGCGGGTGCAGCATCACAGGATAGTGATATCAATGGTGCGAAGCCCAAAAGCAAAGGCAAAACATCGAGACCCTTTTTGGTAGAATTTTTCACCTCACAAGGCTACACCACTTCCCCTATTGCAGATCTGTTGATATCGAAATTGGGACAGGGGCATTCTTCGCGAGAGATGGAGATGGATGTGCCTGTAAATGTGGAGTATTGGAACTATCTGGGTTGGAAGGATCCCTTTGCAAGCAATCTCTGGACAGTGAGACCGAGGGCCTTCTTGAAGACGTTATTTTTGGGTGCAATGCAGGCTACCTGCACAGAACAACGAGCCATAGTTTTAGTTGGTGAAGAAATTGAATGCATTTGTTGTTGCATGACAGATTTTTTGACCACGGAGCAGAGGGAAATTAATGAATATGGAACATGGTGAGCAAGTAGTGTGCGGATGCGTGCTGACAAATCCAACGCTGGGAAATAAAAGTCGAATCAATAGTGGAAGACAAAAAGGTTGATGAGAACCAATGGTGAGTAATGTACGTGTCAAATTCTAGTTTGAAGGAAGGGTGAATCTTTTCCAGTGAAACCCAGTAAAGAACACCTTCGGTGTAATAATTATGGTCGACACCTATTAGCATTTAAAGTTTATGGTCCACATCTATTGACATTTAGAGTTTCTCCCAAAGAAATATGGGCTTTGGCAAGGGCTTTTAAATTTCTAAAAGAATAGGAGTGTGTTTATTTATAGAAATTGGGGACTTGAAGACCACTATTAATGATATGGAAAAAAATTCATGAGGGGATAACTTTCTAGCCTTATTTTAGATCAATAAGACAATTGGGAGGTTCCTTCATTGATATAGATTCCTACCATGTCTTGTGAGAACATAACCAAGGGATGATTTGGTGGGAGAAATTTTATTCAAAACAAAATGAAGGGGATAGTATAGTTAATGGTGTATTATGCAAACAACTTATTCCCTTTATAGTTAATCAAAGTTTATTTGACAAAGCACCATGTAATCAAAGTTTATTTGACAAAGGGATTGGCTATTAATTGATTGGTTCAAAGGAAAATATGTCAAGTTATTTATGATTAGCACCTTCTGGTGCACTTTCCTAGAGACCCTAGCTCCTAATATTACTGGAATGGATGTGATGATACTACAGATCCTTTTGTTCAAGTTGGTCAAATCCATTACAAAATTACAATATGGAGAAGATGATCTTGAAGAACTTTCAAGGAAAGTTGGTCAAATCCATTACATAATTACAATATGGAAGATAGGAAAAAATGGTGTACATCAAATACAACATAACATGTGCTCCCTTCTTAATTTGTATATATTAAACTGCCTTGTTAGAAGCAGCTCTGTGGTTTCACCACACTAGTCTTTGTGCCTTTTACATCTTTACATTGAGCCTGTGCATATTCTACTCCATGAATCTTGTAGCTGAGTTGCACATTCTGCAACTCAATTCCCTGGCATGGTACACTAGGGCCACATGAAAGAGAAATAGCCACCTGTGTGGCTGATATGCTAATTATGTTCTTATATGAAACTCCACTGATGGTCACACCACTGGATCCCTATACACATAAAACATGGAACATTGAGTGGAAATGAAAAAGTCATCATTGTAGATCGACTTCTGGGAGAAAACATTGCACATTGAGGGGAAGTGAAATTTTCCACAAATACTTATAGTTCTAAATAAAGACTTACAGTTCTAAATGTTTTATTTTTAGGGTAGATTGTTGTCTATTTAGAAAATCTAAAACCTATTTATAAATATGGATAAAGTGTCTATTCGAAATGTTAAAATTTTAAACCTCTTTACATAGTTTTAACAGAGTTTTAGTTTAATAATCTATTTACAATATGAACAATTACTAAAATTTATATTCAAACAAAATTTATCATTTATATATAAAAAAAATTTGGTGATAATTACATCTAAGTATATTTTGTTGATGTTTTTAGAACCAGTCATTAGCTACTAGCCAATGTAATTCAAGAAGATGAACCACACTTAGAAACACGTTAGAAAAATATACTTAAATGTGATTACCACAAAAAAACTTTATTTACATTTTATAAATCACAAAAAAAAAATTCCTATACATAAATTAAAGAAAAAATTACCTGACTGTAGCAGCTATTAAACGAGGTCTGTGAGGGGAGGTTGGCAATGGCCACGTTTCCTATGGCGAATTTTAGGTTGTCCCTTCGTCGTAGAGGCACTCGATACTCTGGCCCTCCAACATTCAGGCTGTCCCTCACATCAAACCTGTGGCAAATTTCATGTTGTCCACCAAAATATAAACAACCATATATGTTTATATGTACAAATGAAAAAGAAAATATGTAGAGATATACTCTTAACACTATTAATTATAATTATTTTATAAAATCTAAATTTATATATTAAACAAATTTAACAAAATTAAATATTTTGCATTAAATTTGAATTTAAAGAAAAGGAAATAACATTTTTATGATCATCTAAAATAAACCAAATTTATATTCTTATATATGAACCTCTTATCAATAAAATAAAAATAATACAACCATCAAACACTTAGAAATAAAAATATATTACATGATCTTTAAAAAAATAAAAAAATAAAATTAAAAGAGATAAATAAAAAGTGGACATAGGGAATAAACATCTAACTAAAATGACGGATGATGAGTACATTTAAAAAAAGGACACCCAAAAAAATAAACACAAGCATCTAATTAAAATAGCATGAGTACAATTTATTCAATATTAATATTACTTTTCTAACCAAGAAAAATTAATATATAATACCACAAATAAACATAATACTTGTATGCTTATAAAATTTTCACAGGTTTGATGTGAGGGACATTTAGTATAATAAAATAAATTTAGTAAAATAAATTTCCACAATTTTGTCATTCACCAAATGAGGAGTCAACTAACATAGCTTTCGCGTGATCTACAGATGCATTTCCATCTAAAGACTAATATTGTGAGCTTGGGCTTGCCGAGAGGTTCTCAAACTGACTGTGAAGGGATTTAATTTCATCATTTTGATGGTTCATCTGAAGTTGGAAGTCATGAATTCTTTCATATTGTTTTACAAATGTAAGGGAGATCTAGAAGAGCAACTCCAAAAGAGAGTGAGAGTTTATGCTATAGGAAGGTGTAGGTAGAGGGGGAACTTTGAGGATCCCACTACTCCACCTTCACAACTAGTATTGTCCATCATTGGGTCTTTCCAATTGCATACTCTATCACTAACTAGTTCAATTTCAAATTCCAAATTTCTTGCCAAAATAATGAGTGGTTGACTACCAATCGCCACGAGATAATACCAATGACTAACAAAGGCCGAATGAAGAGCACCAGAGAGAAAGAAAGATAACAAATTCTCTCGTGAAAGCCAAGGAAACCGATGTAGACCAATAACCATTTCGAACAACAAGTTATTGATATGCACCTTGCTCACATAATCACATCCTTAGTTAATTGCCTCCATAATGTTTCAAAGCTTGCACACAGAAAAATGATTCTTCCCTGGCATGTCTGGACCTTGATGGAAGAGCTCGGTTGCAAGAGAGAATTTCAAGGAATCGACCTCGGACAAGTCAGACCACTACACAAATCTCTCATCCAGAGCCCGCGAGCTCAATGGAACCTCTCAATCACTGAAGAGATAGAGCAATCTGGAGACCTAGAAGGAGCCTTTACTAATACTAATAATTTTAATTAAAAATATAATTCATTTATTTTTTGTAATTTTTTTATTTTATCACTATAAAACATATAATAAAATAAATAAATAATTTGAGTGATTTAATACTTATTATAAATTAATACCTTTAATTTATATAAATATATCACATTTATCCACATCACCTCATAATTCCTCATAACCTTTTTCTTTGCAGGATGCTTAAAAAATAAAGGAAAAGAACAACCACCATATATTCGGGCAACCAATGCGCTCTTAGAGTCTTTATTATGCAGCATTCCTTAGCTTCATCCCAAAAGTTCTAATCAATCCATATCTTTATTTGAAGTTTTATAAAATGTTTCATATTGTTTTTCACCTATATTTTTATACATCTTAAAATCAGTTGACTGGTAAATCATCCAAAATATGTCACCCGATATGGCTGCGTGAGTTCATTGATTGTCCAGGTTCGGGAACGTGCAAAAGTTCGGTGACGTGAAGGGATGGACACACCATATATCCTGAGTGGGGATGTGAGTGGAGTTAGATAAGAGGCCGTAGGATTCTTTTATGTTGAAGTGGCCAGCCGCATTAGAGCCCCATCTTAGCTTGCCCAGCTAATCGTCCCTTTGAATCTTCCTTTTCCTTAGCTCATCAACTAGGTTAGTCCAATCCTGAGAGTGATTTTGCTGGACCCATTCCGGGGCCTCGAGTCATTCCCTCCATTCAGTGTTTTCTTTTTTTTCCCAGGAAAGGGCTTCTTTGACCGAGGGAGAGCCCATAAGAAGAGTGTCATCCACATATTGTTGGTGGGTTGAAGGGGGGTTAGAGGGGTAGAGGTTAAGGGGTTAGAGGTTTAGGGGGTTAAATGGGTTAGGCGTTTAGAGGTTTAGGGGGTTAGGGGATTTAACAGTTAAGGACTTTAGGGGTTAGGGTTTTGGGGGTTAAATGGGTTAGGGTTTTATGGGTTTAGGGGGTTAAATGGGTTAGGGGTCAGGAATTAGGGTAATTGTGAGGGCATGATAACTAAGGAGTTTCGGTGCATGCCAAGGATTGAAAAGGCATGCTAACAGATGCCAAAAAGTGTTGGGCACAACATTGATTTTCGAATGACTTGGCTGGGTTCCCAAGTCGCAAAAAAAGTAAGGCTATCTATGACGGCATGAAAGCTAAGGAATACCAAGGTGTGGCAGGGAATACCTAGAATTACTAACACATGCTAGGCAGTTCCAAGGCATGATAGCCATTCCAAGATGTGCCAGGTGCCAGGGTGTGGCATGAACACATCCTAGGGAGTGTGAGGGCCAAGTGTCATGGAAACACAAGGGAGCACTAGTTTCAAATGCATGGAAATGAAGTATTAGCACGTTCTAGGTGTGCTAAGAAGGGAGTGACACAGTATTCTAGGAAGTGCCAAGGCATGTTAGAGTGCTAGGGAATCATAAAAAGATGTTCCAAGTGCCAAGGTGTGCCAATGTGTGCTAAGGAGTGTTAAGGAGTGCCAGGAAAACATAACAGAGCACTAGGTCAAAATGCATAAATGAATGAATAAGAGTGTGTGACAGGGAGTGTTAGCGAGTTTAAAACTCCAATACACCAAGGAAAATATGTGGAGGACATTTGGAGGAAGTGTGATTGTCCATAAAATGTGATCGTATTTGGGGAACTTGTAGCTCTTTTCCTTGGACCCTACTAGTTCTTAGAGGTTGTATTTGGAGCGGTTTGTAGGGAAAAGCATAATATTCCCAAGAATATTAGTGTTGGAGCACCTGTGGTTTGGGAGAAAGGATAAGGGGTTCTAGGAGTTAAGGGGTTTAAGGGTTTAGGAGCAAGGGGTTAAGGGTAAAGGGTAAAGGGTTAGGGCTTATGGGATTTAGAGGTTAGGGGGTTGAGGTATAAGGGGTTAAGGGTTAGAGGTTAATGACTTAGTGGTTAATGGATTCAGGGGTTAAAGATTAACCATCAAGGGCTTACATGTCAGGGGATTTAGGGGTTAAGTGCCTAAGGGTTATCGTATTTAGGTGTTAGCGAGTTAACAAGTTAGGGGTTAATGAGTTTAGGGGTTAGGGGTTATGGGTTAAGGGTCAAGGTTTAAGAGGATATGGGATTAGGGTTAATGGGGTTCAAGGATTATAAGTTAAGGGTTAGGGGTTAATGGGTTAGTGGCTTTGGGTTTAAGGGATCAAGGGGTTAATTTTTTATGAGTTATGGGTGTATGGGTTAAGGGATTGCGGCTTCGAGGTTAAAGGGATAGGTATTTTAGTGGTTATGGGTTAAGTGTGTATGGGTTGTGATAATGTGGCCCCTAATCCCCTTGTCAAAACTATTGGGGTTTCCCCTATTAATTTCTGTCATTGACTTACCTATAGGTCCCCTACCCCCTATGTCATAAGGCCCTAAGGCTCCTTCTCATTCTCTAATGTTAGGATTATAGACCTCAGTAAACCATGCTCAAACCTCTCACTTCTACCCATCCATGCTACCCTTATGTCCCCTTGCCCCGTTCAATACACCAAAAGATCCCCCTCCCCCAAAATTCATGATAATTGAACATTTGGAGGCAATAATTTAACAACAGCTTCACAACTAGTCCATTTATAATGGTGTCTTGGAGCTATTAGATGTCATTTCATTGAGCTACAGTGATAGGTGAGAGCTATGCATAGCTCACTAAAGGTGTATCAAGAGGCTATTAGTCTATTGGCTATAGAATTTGACTCTTTTTATTTGTAACTTAGCGAAATGGAAAAGATGTGGAGACAATCTCCATTCTTCTTCTTTCACCGGGCCATGTAAAATAAATGAAGAAAATAGTCTCAACCCCTTGGAGAAGGAAAGTTGAGAGCAATAATTAGCATGAAAAAATAAATAATCCAATGAGTTAAGTTTAGAGGCGTCTCCCTTTGTAAACAAGCATCCATAAGCTTGTTAGTGTTAGTATGAATCTTTACTAGAGGTTAAGTAGTCTTCACATCACCAACCACATCCAATTGAAAGGTACCAACCCCTACAATAAAAATGATGTCTCCAACTAAGGTGTATTTAATACCAATAATATCACCTTATGAATCTATTACAATATGATTTGGAAAGTACGTTTCCATACATGTGTGAAAGAAACAATCCATTTGGTTAGCAAAAGGAAGTCTTTTTTAAGACCTCCAGAAACCCCCTTGAAGGAGACAAGAAGGGTTTGAAACCATATAATACAAGTCGATCTATGAACCCTATTTCTGATGTGTTGAATGCATGTGTTTGTTCACTCGGTTTGACATGTGATAGACAATATATGAAGCCTTTTTTTCCACGTATCATCTTCTTTAGATATGATGTTGCTAAGAATGAAGTGTCTGGATTAGAGATAAAGTTCCTATTTTAGTTTGTTGTCTTTTTTTGTCGTTTAGAGTACAAATCTTTCTGGTATACTGTGCTAAGGTAGTTTGGCTTTCAAATATTCAAGGAATATGTGAGCTAATATAAGACCATATTGTAATATTTGAAATAACATGATGAACTATTTAGCACAATTTATGGTGTTGGATTAATTGAGATGTTTATTTTTGGATGGATGGATGTACATCTCTTTAGCCAATAGACAAAACTCATTAAGCATTGTTGCAAGTATGTTATTGACATGTTGAAGTGCCATTGAGACTTAGAGGTAGAAGATTTATACTTGTATGTTTTCACCTATCCGGGTGTGATGATACCTTGTGGAGGTAAGCAAAATTTCCATTTTTTTAACTTTTGGATATATTCTATACGCTCTTGAGAGAATTTCAACCTTTTAAATAAAAATACAAACAAATGTACATTCATGCAATAATTACTAATTGATTTGGGGGTGACTCAACAAATTGTAGCATTTTGGCTTGTTGAATTTGTTAGTAAGTTAATTAGGGCTTGATAAATTTGTAAGCTTCAGTAGGATTTATTGCAGTTGTATGTGTTTTAGAGAAGCAAGTTTGGAGTGGTGGTTGTGCTTCCTTTATTGAATTTGATTTCTTTGGTTCTTCTTCTTGTGCATGCCCACTGTGGTATATTCTCATTAGTGGTTAAGGGGTTAGGGATTGGGGGCTTAAGGGTTAGGGGCATAATGAATTAGTATTTAAGGGATTAGGGATTGGGGTTAGGGGAATAATGAGTTAGTGGTTAAGGGGTTATGGATTGGGGGGTTAGGGGTTAGGGGATTTAGGCGCATTTAAGGGTTATAGGAATAATGAGTTAGTGGTTAAGGGATTAGGGATTGGGGGCTTAGGGGTTAGGTAATTTAGGCGCAGTTAGGGGTTAGGTGAATAATGAGCTAGTGGTTAAGGGATTAGGGATTAGGGGCTTAGTGCTTAGTGGATTTAGCAGTTAAGGATTTTAGGGGTTAGGGGTGAGGGGTAAATGGGTTAATGGTTAAGCGTTAACAGTTTAGGGGTTTAGGGGTTAAGGAGTTAGGGGTTTAGGTGTTAGTGGTTTATGGGTTTAAGGGTTTAGAGGTTTAGGGTTTATGGGTTAAATGGGTTAGGGTTTTAAGGGTTAAGGGGTTTAAATGGATTAGGGTTTTAAGGGTTAAGGGGTTTAAATGGGTTAGGGGTTGGGAATTAGGGCTTAAGGGGTTAGGAGTTAAGGTTAGACGTTTAGGGTTTACGGGGTTAAATGGGTTTAGGGGTTTAGAGGTTTAGGGGGTTAGGGTGTTTAGCAGTTAAGGATTTTAGGGGTTAGGGGTTAGGGGTTAAGTGGTTAAGGGGTTAGAGGTTAAGGGATTAGATGTTTAGGGGGTTACATGGGTTAGGGGTTTAGAGGTTTAGGGGGTTAGGGGATTTAGCAGTTAAGTATTTTAGGGGTTAGGGGTTAGGATTTGGGGGTTAAATGGGTTAGGGTTTTAGAGGATTAAATGGGTTAGGGGTCGGGAATTAGGGTTTAAGGGGTTAGGGGTTAAGGGTTTAGGGGGTTAAATGGGTTAGGGGTCTAGGGTTTAGGGGGTTAAATGGGTGAGGGGTTATAGTCATTTCTTAGGTGAACAAGGCACAATCTAGTTGTAGTAACCGTAACTTGGTCAAGTTGTTATAGTCAAAGCAAGACTTGGTTGGGTTCCCAAGTTCCAAAAAAGTAAGGGTAATTATGAGGGCATGATAACTAAGGAGTGTCAATGCATGCCAAGGAATGAAAAGTCATGCTAACACATGCCAGAAAGTGTCAATGGATGTTGAGGAGTGTTAGGGAGTGCCAGGACATTGCAAGGGAGAACTAGGTCAAAATGCATGGAAATGAACGAATAAGAGTGTGTGCCAAGTAGTGTCAACGAATTCCAAGTGTCTCAAGGATAAAGTGTGTTAGGAGAAGGTCAGAATAAGACTTGTAAGAGGTAAGCCTATGGTTACATAAAGGGTTGGAAAAAGTAGTTTCAGACAAAGGGAAACTTTGGGCTGGGCACAACATCGATTTTCCAATGACTTGGTTGGGTTCCCAAGTCACAAAAAAAGCAAGGTTATCTATGACGACATGAAAGCTAAGGAATACCAAGGTGTGTCAGGGAATTCTTAGAAGTACTAAGACATGTTAGGTAGTTCCAGGGCATGATAGGCATGCCAAGATGTGGCAGGTGCCAGGGTGTGGCATGAACACATGCTAGGGAGTGTGAGGGCCAACTGTCAGGGAAACACGAGGGGGCACTAGTTTAAAATGCATGGAAATGAAGTATAAGCTAGTTCCACGCGTGTTAAGAAGGGAGTGACACGGTATTATAGGAAGTACCAAGGCATGTTAGAGTGCTAGAGAAGCATACAAAGTTGTTCCAAGTGCCTAGGTGTGCCAATGTGTGCTAAGGAGTGTTAGGGAGTGCCAGGAAAACATAACAGAGGCGCACTAGGTCAAAATTCATAAATGAATGAATAAGAGTGTGTGAAAGGGAGTGTTAGCGAGTTCTAGGTGTCTCGAGGAGGGAGTGACACAGTATGATAGGCAATACTAAGTCATGTTATAGTGTCAGGGCGACATGCATCCAAGATTTTATAAATTCACATACGGGACAGTCACAAGATGTCAACAAAATCACATACTTATCGAAATCCTCAACCAACAAATATATGCTACATTGCTTCTTAATGTGCTTGCAACTAGGTAGGCATCAAAGACAATCATTGCAATGGGTTAAGGGGATCTAAGAGAGAATTATGTAAGGAGTTCCTTCTAGCTGGTAAAGGACATTGGTACTACTATTGTTAAAGGGGGTGGCCTACAAGGATACATTGGTAGCTATTGATGCAAGAGCATAATTTCAACAATTTATTTCAAAATTTGTATTTGTCCTCCATAAGGTCTTAGATATTTTTAGAAGAGGAATTTGGTTTCCTTGTTGCCCTATAATTTTGTAGAATTTCTAATTTCATATTTGGATAGGAAATTTTAGTAATTTTAGGCATAAGTTAAGATGTTTTTTTATTTATTTTTAAGGACTCCTAGTCATTAGGAAAGTTGAGTCTTATGAGTAGGATTACTTGTGGCATCCTATGTATTTTTCAAACTCCAATACACCAAGGCAAATATGTACTGGAGGAAATTTGGGGGAAATGTGATTGTCCATGAAATGTAGATCAAATTTGGGGAACTTGTAGCTCTTTTCGTTGGACCCTACTAGTTCTTAGAGGTTGTATTTGGAGCGGTTAGCAGGAAAAAACATGATATGCCCAAGAATATTAGTGTTGGAGCACCTATGGTTAAAACACGAGATTCAAAGTTCAAATCCCCTTGAGTTGCCAACCAAAAAAATAATATTTTTTTATCTATTTATTTATTAAATTTTTAGAATGTGGTTTAATGAAAAAATAAAAATATAATATAAAAGAAATAAATATGACATGATTAAATTTCATGTGGTTTGAATATCTATTTTCAAAAATAAAAAATATAATTTTATCTATTATCCACCCATGGATATTTCAATGCAAACTTCAGAATGCTAATGAGTTTGTCTTAATTGCTATCTATCTTAAATAGGTTTCGTCTTAATTTTCATTGTCTTAAGTCGCCATTGTCTTAAATATTTTTGTCTCAAAGTGCTTTTGTCTTAAATCTAAAATTTTGTCTTAAAATATTTTTGTCTCAAATTGCTTTTGTCTTAAAATATATTTGTCTCAAACTTCTTTTGTCCTAAATATAAAGTTTTATCTTAAAATATTTTTCTCAAACTCGTTTTGTCTTAAATATAGAATTTTGTCTTAAATTTTTTTGTCTCAAATTGTTTTTGTCTTAAATATTTTTGTTTCAAATTGTTTTTGTCTTAAATATAAAGTTTTGTCTCAAATTATTTTTGTCTTACACTATTTTTTTCTTAAATTTTATATTTAAGACAATTTAATTGATATTAAATTTTAATATAAAATAACTAAAATAAAAAAGTGACTTTTTAAGACAAAAGATTTCTTTTGTCTTAAAATAATGTCTTAAAAACCCCTTAGTATAGTAGTGTGCAAATTTTAGAAATGTGAAACATCAAATAATTTGATTTTTGTTTAACTTTGCTTGTATTTCTTAAATATGTAATCTACATATCCTCAACTAAACAAAGTCACGATTATTATTTTAATTAACAGATTCTCATTTCTATTGACTGGAAAATTTTGGTAAAAACGTTTTGAAGGGAAATGAGCACTACTCACATTGAAGTAAGAATCGCAAACTTAAAAAAGTTTGAAGTGAAATAAAATTAGTATCAGAAACTAAAAAAAATTGAAGTGAAATAGATAGGCAAGAATGAGTTGTTAACTCGGCCCCAACTAGATTGTATTCTTTTAGTTTTCCACTCACTCAAGAACCAAGAAAATAAGTGCAAGAGTATCCAACAATATCAAGACCTCAGCGAAAAACCTGCATAAAAGCATTTATATCTATACTAGCAGTTGCCCCAAGAGGTGCAAAGAGAGGCCGATAGGAGTATCTGGATGGTCCTCCCTGAAGGATCACTTTGACAACGAGGCTCGTTCATTAATAGTTTTTCACAAACTATCCGAGAACCTTTTTGACAATACCCTTGGAGCCATGGCGCTGATTATTTATAACTGGTCTACATTTCTTACAACTGTAAGTAACTTGGCAAGATAGATGTTACTATACATTGACTATAAGAATGGTATTCAAATTCAAACATCCCTCATCTCATGGGCCACATATTTACTTCTGTATTTACGAGCTGCAGCAACATATAGAGCTAAATTGAGCAAACTCAGTGCAGCCCAGAGCCAAAAATAGTAGTCCAGGTGAATTTCATTCAAGTTATTGGGTATCCATCCCACACTTCCTCCTCTGGTGGTGATAAGCACTACAACAATGACTAGTACATAACTAAAATAGTTACCGAATGCGGTACTAAGATGGGACAGAGCACTGCACAGGGTACGCATGGCATCAGCTGCCTCTTCATAGAAGAATTCTAGCTGCCCTGCCAATACAAATGTCTCTGCAACGCCTAACAATACATACCGTGGTATCTGCCACAAAATGCTTAGAGGAACTGGTGTCTCTGTATCATGAACCAGGTTGTGACTCCTCACAACTTGCAACCGTTTGATTTCAAGAATTGCAGCACACACCATAGAAAACATGGAGAATAACTTACCTATACCCATTCGTTGCAACTCCGACAATCCCTTCTCGTTTCTCTTCCATTTTCTCATTGCTTGTGCAATGCTTAAAACATATAGTACAACCCAGAGCATGCAGGTTACACTGTTGAACATGTACAGTGAAGCTGCAGGTATATTGAAAAGGCCACCGATGTTAGTATTCATTGTCTTGCCCTGTTCCACGAACATGGTGTGTGCCTGGGCATATGCTGATGCATATATTATAGCTGTTGCCCATATAGGCACCATTCGAAGCAATATTTTCACTTCTTCCACTTGGGTTACTGTACAAATCCTCCAATCATTCAAGCACAACTCATCATTCTTTCTCTCACTATCGCTTATTCTTGCAGTCTTATCTAAACACCTGAAAATCCCATGACTAGAGTTGAAATCCCAAAGCCCAATGCCCAGCTGACGTTGTCTTCTACCCACACCACACCAGTGCTTTACTGACAAAGAAAAACCAATTGAAGAATGATCTCTTCATCATCATTTCTTTTGGATTGGTGTCATTGAATTGATCTGCTCCAAAAGCTACAATGCATCGCATGAAGCTTCAAACTTCCCAAAGCCATTACATAAAGACCCAGGTAAAATACAATAGCTGGGAGCTTTAAGACACTCACCAATGTTGGTGTGGCTAATCCCTGCAATAAAATTAGATGTGAGAATTTATCATTATGACATCAGAAAACGCAAGGGCTATCTGAATTATGTGGGAATCTTCTTCTAAATGATACAGGAAGCTGAAACTTTTTCTTTCTTTTACATGAATCTATGATTTTAAATGAATCTATGAAAACGTAGGTTTCCTAAATTTTTACTGGTGCCATATTTCTCTGATTCCGGGGATTAACTTATAGTCCAGGGATTAACGTATCACATAAAGGGATTACTGATCATTGCTGATATTGCCTCTAGTTTACATTTAAGTTAATATTACCTCCACTGGCTGTTATAGCCGGTAATTAATCTACATAAATTTTCTGCCGAAGTTCCCTTTGAATTAGTTTTTCCCAAATTTACTAATTGTTTCCTTTTCCCAAATATAGGAAAAAAAAACCACAAAAATTGTTTATAAGAAATGGACGGCTTTAGCTAGTTTCACCTTGAGCTTGGATATTTTCTCATATTTTTTCTTAATAATTAGTTAAAGGAAGTTGTTTTTTGAGATTTAGTCCATTTTCGAAATAACCATGGAGGTACCAAGAAGGGTCAGTATGAGCAAAATTGTTTTAGCTGCATTTCCTTTTTCTAATTTTTTTTGTTTTTGTTTTTTTCGAAGCTCTTTTGAGCTGTCTATTGGGCACTGCAAACTTATATGATGAAATTTCCCTATTAAGGAATAAGGTGAAAAAGTCCGACCTGTGATCTCATTAATCCTCACAATAAGCTTATATCCAGAATACAAAGATAAAATTTACGTTGAAAAACATATTTTGGTTCATATTACATAACATATTTTGGTTCATATTTTACCATCACTGTTATCATTGGCCAAAAGTACAATGAAAATGTATTTGAGCAGTGGAAAAAGAGTGAGTGAGAATATTCTGAGAGACAGAGCACCAAGAACATCATGTGGATGATAGATTCCATTTATGAAAGTGCTAGCAAACACATAAAGGGGAGGAGTTCCTATGTCCCCATAAACCACCCCAATACTCTGAAAGGCCAGTTGGAGAATGGAGGCCACTGTCATCAGATTCTACAAAATCAACAACAGCAAGATCTAATTATAAATTGATTGACTAAACACCACCATGAAGCTTTTTATTGAACATCAGGTTAGGTAGAAAACTTTAATTGCATTGTGTATCTGGATTGGATCTTGCGCTGGAAATGATATAATGTCTGCCAGAAATTCAGATAAAATCTAAAATCTTTGTAATATATATGTTATCAGAAAGAATCAAAGGAAGAGAAAAATATTAACAACAGATGAAACAAAATAGGGTTGTGATAGCTCCAACCAGTTATTGTAGGTTGTGATAAAAATATTGACAGAGATTGAAGTAATAGTTGAAGTGTGAATAAAACTGCAGAGAGGGTGACACCACAGTACCATGCTGAGAGATATGACCAGCTTACTTTTTGAAAGGTTCAGTACTGTAGTAAGTACTACCACCAACTTCTAAGAGAGGGCTATCATATCTTCTTTCTTCTTGGGTAGTTTGATTCCTCTGCAAAGTGAAATAAATTGAATTTAACTTGTAGGTAGATAGACCATTTAACCCTAGCTTATGTAGAATGTAAATTTGGACATCCAATAGAGCAAATTAGCAAAGTGTTGACTTTGCTCCATACCAGTAAGATACAGGAAATCTGTAACAGGTAAAAGATGTGCAGCCATTCACAAACTGTAAACTGTTTATCTTCCATTATAACTTCATCTCCCAAGCCCACCCTTCAGCCGAGCAACGGGAGAGTCTGCAAACTCCATTTAATGTGCAGGTGAGCATTGGCATTATGCTAATAGATTTAGCTTATAAGTTGAAAGAAAATCTTGGTTACCTCTCTTCTTTCAAATATTTTACAGATAAATATTTCAACTGAACATTTGGATGTTTTGAAAATCAATGATGAAATATGGATCCAATGAAGCAAAGTAAGCTAAGTTGCTCCAGACTTAGCTCATTGTACTGCTATTGTTATCTTCAGAAATATCTTTACTCCAGAGTTATATCATTGTACTCAGAAATATCTTTATATTTTACAGTAAGAATATACATGTTTTTGTTGGGTTTGAGAAGTAATAGGGAAAATATAAACAGATTCTTCCATAACATAACAAGATTGTAAGCAATAGATTAAAAGCTATTAGAAGAATACACTCATTATAAGCTCAGCATATGACTTGTGAAAATTGAACCTTAATGAGAAAATAATAACATTCCTCCGAACCAGGCAACCTACATCCAATTCCAATTCATTCCAATTCAAACCGCAATAGTAACTGTAATAGTGAGGAATCAATATCATAATTTATAGTCTATGCAAGAAAGCTAAAAGTGATCAATCTTATAATCTGTTATGTAAAATATGTGAAAGGGGGCTAATGTTTACCGAGGTTACTTTCAACTATCTGATGAATGGGTTTTGCAAGGAAGGAAAAATCAATCATGGAGATCAGCTTTTCTGCAAAATGTTACAAATGAATTTAACTCCAAATGTAGTCACTTATAACATACTGTTTCATGGCCATTGTGAGAAAGGCAACATGCAGGAAACTTTGTGGCTTTGGTATGAAATGCAAACAGTAAGCCTCAAGCCCAAATTTAAGTAATTCTGAAGCAATTCTTTGGTCAATATCCAAGAATCTTGTTACTTAGCAGAAAACAGAGTACGTGAAAGAAGAATTACAACATAACAACAAAATAAATAAACAGATTTGACTATAGCAATTAAGAAATAAATAAATAGAGACAAATGAGGTGAGAGAGAATTTTTAATGTTAAGAACTAATGGACAACCTTGCCCTAATCAAGATTTGATAAGAAACTAACAAAAACAGAGGGAATAGGAAAAATTGTGGGGGCAAACAGATTAATTCACTTGATTATTATCTTCTGTTGCAACTATCCAGTATTCCACTCAGTATTCCTTGAATTTTAGCTCATGCATGTAACAGTTATGTAACTTACCCACTGTGCTGCTATTTCTGTGACAGAAAAATTTACCATCCAACCTCATTTATTATCCCATAACCCAAAAAATAATGATAACTATTTGATATAGACCTATTTCCAATACAATAAAACAAGGTACACCATCAACTTCCTGATTACTACCTGATTTCGAGTTGCTCCAATCATGACCATTTGCTTGATTTGCATATCTGTGTGGGATCTATCCCAATGTTATTGTAAATGTGGTATGGGGTAATTGTCAGTCGTTATTTTTATTTTAATGCCCATGGTCCTACAAATCTATATTTAGATCTGCGTTTCTGCAGTGATGGGTAGATTGTCCATCCAAAAACGTCGCCCTCACTACTATTCTGTAAGAAACAGGAAAAATTGTGAAACCACCACCTCATCATATACAAAATCAAAGAAGCTATATTTTAAATTGGATAGACTTCCTGCTCCCTTCCATGTTGCCTTAAAGTCAAGCTCTATGGTTGCTTTGCAAGTCTCATGCAGTTCACTTGCATGAAGGCCTGAGGATTAGTAAAGGGAAGTAAATCTATTCCGTGTCTCTTTTGTTCTCCCCTCTTTTGTTTTTCACGGGGATCTGTGGGAGGGTGGTTCATAGGAGTCTCGTTTTCGATTTTCAGCGCAGTGCTTTAACCTTGAACAGTGTCCGTGCCAACATCCTATCTGATATCCAATTTTTGTACTACAATATGTACCCCTTTTTAGTGGAATCAAAGACTTGAGGCAAATACATCAGAGTGCCCACTGACAAAGGCTGAACAAAGATGACAGGAAATGCACAATATCTAAAATGTATTTCCAATCCGAACAGACCAAACTATATGCTACTAAAAATTCAGACGAAATATATGCATTTCATCAGAGGTGCCTATGACACCATCAGTGAAAAATGAAAAACAAAAAGCAAATTGTCCTTGTATTCAAAATAACATTGGAAGAGAAGGCGGAATGGGGAACCTGAGCAGCAATCAGGGCACAGGCTGTTTTGCCTGCTCTACCTTTTCCGATAAACGTCGCCAACTTGGCAGGCTTCTCCTCGGCTCTAACTTTATAAAACTTCCTCCACTTTTGGACATTTCTCCAAATTCATCATAAAAGGTTTCATACTGACTCATACATACCGCTGAATGCAATCCTATAACAAGCCACCACACAAGTTTGAATTACAGTATTCTCTTGTCTGGTGAACGGAGTCTTCAATAACCCAAACTACTCGAGGAATTGGTCCATGTTTTGATGAAAAAGAAACCCAACAATCCGGCAAAAACATTGAGAGAAGGGATGATTCCGGTAGTGAGGTTCAATTTCATGACAATTATACAAAACATAATACCCGGCAACATGCTCACAAAAATTCCTTTGAATGTGATATGCTCCCACCAGGGAGGCACCTTCTTGGTGTCAAATTTCTGCTCTATGCTCAACCCTTTCTCTTCAATCTGACTCGGCGTTCCATCCTGGTCTTGCCAAACTTCGCCAGAGCTTAATTCTTCTCCATTATTTGCGTGATCAACTCGTTTCACAAGTCCTCCATTGTCTCGGCCATGGCCATGACTAACTAAAAGTTCAATTCCACAATGGCAATCTATGTTGACCAGAAGGGCCACCGACATGGAGAGGAATCGGGGATTCCAACGGATTCGATGGTGGGCACGCGATGAAGATTTTCAATGTTCTTTGGATGCCAGAAAGGAAATATCCCCAGAAAAGCGTGGACATGTGTCACCTGCACTGTGGACAAAGAGCCAGCACATAGGGGGATGGGGATGTTAAGCGCAGAGAGATGCCTCTTGCAAAATGGAAACATCCATCCGGCATCCGCGGCAACGTTAACAGAAGATCAACGGCTTAAAACAATGACAACTGTGCTCAGAACGAATGGTAGAAAATGAAAATGGAGCAACAATTACTAGGATTTGCATCCAAACACAATATTTTTTGATGAAATGGAGCATTTGTGAACAACTTACCCTGCAAAAATGTCAATATTATACAAAACTGCTTTGAGAAAACTCCCCCAACCCATGGTTATCTGAAAAAAACTTCCACCAATTCGACTATATTCTTGTCTTGAAGAGCCCTGATTTCGTCCAGGTCGATGACTTCCTCCTTTTCCAGGTTGTCGACAATTTCTTTTTCCAGAGGTTTTTTGGCAGCTCTGGGTTTAAGGCTTCCTTCTTTTATGAGTTCTTTCCTGCGCAGAGCAACCGCCCTGTCGACCTCGGTGAAGAAGTATCCTTCATCCTGTTTACTGTCGCGTCTCGTCTTCGTCCAAGCCAATGGCGGACGGGAAGACGTGTTTGTCCCGCTCGTATTCCTCGACCTCCTTCTTCCGCGCCCTGGCAGCCTCTGTTTCCACGCGCGCAAACTTGGTGAGTCCCATGTATTCACCTTCTGATACTTCTGGAGGCTCTTCCTCCGCGGGGTTCGGAAAGAAGTTGCCGCTGCCGTTGCTGCCACTACTCCTAGCTGTGAATTGGATTCTGGAGATGAGACCACGCGACGGGGTGTGAGGCACTGCCGCCCACATTAAACCGTCGTGGAACACGTGTTAGATATACATCAGGGGAAGTTTCTTTTGACAGTGTTTGAGGACTATTTTAATTCCCAAACCCCTAAACAGAACTGGAGGTTAAGGACTATTTTCAATCCCCGAGCCTGCAATTTCTCGACAAATCCCTTAATATCCAGAAATGATTCAGAGAAAGGTCTGAACTGGAGAAGCCCTCGGACACCGAGATGAAATCGGGAGGTCAAACAAAGACAACAGAGAAACTTGAGAGAGGAGTTCTGCTCAATAGAGTATCATAAATAGAAAAATTTCCATTCCAGAGTTTTCTTCACTGCAGTGTATTATAATCCAGTCTCTAGAAGGAACAAGTGCTGAAAGCTCTGCAAACATGAAACTATGCACAGTCTTGGCTGTAGCAGACTCCAAATTAACAGACAAAATGCAGTGTATTATAATCCAGTCTCTAGAAGGAACAAATGCTGAAAGCTCTGCAAACATGAAACTATGCACAGTCTTGGCTGTAGCAGACTCCAATCTAACAGACAAAAGGCTAGAGTAGTTTATAGTCCAAGACAATGTTCAAGAAACTTTATGATTCACACAGAAGAGGTATGACTGATACCGCACTCTGAGTTAGGAGTCAAGCATTTGGAAATTTTTGAATCATTAGTATCAGAGTATAAGGCATATCTGATGTAATAAAGTAATTAAAATGATAATTAGATATTAATCATTTTTTCTGGAAAAATCACAATATCATTTGGAGTGTCGATACGTTTCAAATTATTTAGTGTAGCAAAGTCTTGATGATGAACTACACTAGGTAGTTTGAAACACGTCGGCACCCTAAATAATATTGTAATTTTTCCAAAAAAAATTCATTAAACAATTATGGATCACAGAAATTTACAATCTGTGAAAATTAGATAAAAAATAGTTACAAATGTAACAGTAACACAACTACCTCGCCAATCATATAAAAGGGAATCAACCACATTGTATCAATTTACCTCGTTTTGACCTCGTTGTAATAAAAGCATAATCTTTTACGTGAGTCCATTGACTCTGTTTCTAATCATGTTTGCAAGCATTATCTAGAAAAGGGCATGGCATTAGAACAGAAAGCTCCTGAGCAATAATGGAAAACTCTGATTGAAAAGGGTTTCAAAGAAGAGACAGAGCTGAATACAAAATGATTGAATTTCAATGTGATTATTATACAAACACAAAGGATCAAGGATAAAGACGAGTTTATAAAGCTAATACATCGATTGAATTCAGAGATTGAAGTTCCACACATACATAAAGCACATACATAAAGGCAAGTGAGCTAAATATTTGTCAATTGATAAAATAGTCAAATGACTATTAAAAATTGTACAATGTAAAGACAAATCTCATAGCTTATAGAAATTATAGAAACCCTGGGTTATTTAATATAATTGTTAAAGCCCACAAAGGTGAATATCAATTCGAGTCTTGTGAATCAATACAACTGAGCCAAAGAACATACTATGGTGTCCTATATTAAAAGAAATCTGCAGACAGTAAAAACAATCCATAAAATCCATTATCTCAATAAAGAAGCGACGCGCGTGAAGAGAGAGCTACAGGCAGTTATATCAATTCACTCCAGAAGTTGTCTATAGAATTATCCCCTTGACCTAAAATCGGAAATATTTCACTGCTGATATGAACATCCGACCAATCATAATGGAAATAAGGAATGAAAAAAGACATACAAACACGAATTGAGCTTAAAATTAACCAGGTATGGAGTTTCTGAAGAATTGTCGGTTTAAAAACTTAGTTATGGATTGAATCAGTCACGGTTCAGACCTGAGACACCACCTATTCCCTAATCGCCTAAGTTACTTGAGTATGCCAGATAAGATAAAGTCTGAGCAAGTAAACCCAGACAGTTCAGTTGAAATAGAAACTTACAAGTACCCTTAAATTTTACACAATTCCAAAATTGTAGGATACGCCCATAATCACAAATTACAATTAGTTTAGAACACTAGTTTTCTGTCAATCCAACCTAGAAAGTGTGTGAACCTGTACTGATCATGAACAACACAAAAAATTGTCTTTAAGAGGTAGTTCCAAAGTTGCAGTACACAATTTTTCCTTCAAACACGCACAGGAAATGTGTGGACCTGAACAGATTATGAACAGAAAAATAATCTTTGAAAGGCAGTTTCAAATTTCTCGCACAACATCCAATTGTTCGTCATCTATACACATATAAGGCGAAGCAGCTTTCTGGAATGACATTGTTGTTGAGAAGCCAACTAAAATAACCACATGACATGTCAACCTCTTTTCACCTTAAAAGTTGTCTCTAATGTAAAAAGAAACACAGAGATGTAAACATAATACCAGACAGCGTCACTCCAGAAGTTGTCTATAGAATTATCCCCTTGACCTAAAATCGGAAATATTTCACTGTTGATATGAACATCCGACCAATCATAATGGAAATAAGGAATGAAAAAAGACATACAAACACGAATCGAGCTTAAAATTAACCAGGTATGGAGTTTCTGAAGAATTTTCCAAAGACATCATTCTTCCTAAAATTATCCTGAATTTTATAGTCTGCCTCTATTGGAGTAGAATGTCGGTTTAAAAACTTAGTTATGGATTGAATCAGTCACGGTTCAAACCTGAGACACCACCTATTCCCTAATCGCCTAAGTTACTTGAGTATGCCAGATAAGATAAAGTCTGAGCAAGTAAACCCAGACAGTTCGGTTGAAATAGAAACTTAAAAGTACCCTTAAATTTTACGAACCATTGGCCGAAAAACATTTGTAATCCACGGAAATTTCACGAAAATTTCAGAAAAATTATAGCAACAAAAAAAAAGACAATTTTATATAAAATGGCATGGAGCAGAATCCTGCCTTTAAGCAGGCTTATACATAAGCGCCAATGGAAAACCCCAATACAAAATTTTCAAGTTTCAACATTGTAGGGATAAACCCTCGGCCAATTTTGAGATATTCCCATAAGAATTGGGCATTGAACCATTACAACTTGTACTACGTCTGAAAAATCGCTACTAAAAGACAAATCATTAATCGGACTTACAATATATTTTTGCTGCAGTGCAAATCCAATTTAGTCCTCTGATTTATCCAATTGTTTCCCCTTCCCATAGATTATCCCTGTCTCCTATTGATTGCAGAGCAAATTAAACAATTGAACAATATAGTCAAAGGCTTTTTAATTTTAGCCCTATAAAGATTTGTTTCTCTTACCTGACGATCTAGAATGGGTCGTATTTTTTCAACATACCGATCTGAATTTGCGGCCAAAGCGGCCCTAACCTGCAAGAATATAGCCCTTTATACTACTTATTAAAGAGGTCGATAGTCATAAGAATAATTTCCAACACAAATAACTGCTAAAATAATTGACGAAAAACAAAATAGAAGGATTTGTAAGCCCGACCTCCTGCTCTCTGCGGGTTTCCCGGTCGGGTTCAGGAGACAACCCTCCGTAGCATGCAAAACCCTCCATCATAACAGCAATAACACACCATCCATAGAGAAATGAAGAATCATGAACATGAATAACGGTCTTGAATACACAATTCGGCAAAACAATGGGAAAGCGAGCACATCCTCTCGTCGGGAAATGGCGCCGCCGGGTGCTGCCAACCATTCGTCGGAATCACAACATTAACGACCCTTTCTTCTTCTTTTAGGTTTTGTATTCTAAACAGCTGCCTGTCAACATCTCCTGTTCCCAATGTCGACAGCACGAGCGGAGTTAAGAAAGGAATTGGGCTCCTGCAATATAACCCCATCATCGAATCCGGGGACTGCCTTTTTAATTGCGTTTTAGCCGGCGCCCGTTTCTGCAATCGGCTGAGAGACTGCGGCCGCTCGCTCTGAGAGACCAAGAGTCGAATCCCAGCCTCGGCCACATCGTGGTCGTGTCTCTCCGTCGATTGAAAAGGCGTTTCTTGCTCAAATTCAACAGCGTCGCCACCTCTGTTTCTTGTGGCCATTTCCTCTGCCTGTTAAAATCTCTCTGCCTTATTTAAAGAAGAAAAAACCTTTTCTGCCAGATCTGATTGTCTGCAACTGTTTAACAACTTGCACAGCCTGGGATTATGATAGAAATCGGGCCTTTATATTTATATAAACAGCTGGAAACTGGGATTCGAGTACAAGTTGCAGAGATATATAGAGAGAGTATATTCGCAATGATATAAGAAAGAAAGGGAGGGAGGGAAAATCCATATGAAGTCTGCGGGGACAAAACTGGAGGCGCCCGTTTTTGCCAACAGATCGGAACAGTTGTTAGGCGACAGCTGTTAGCCAGAAATTAAACCTGTCAGGGAACATGTGTCAACGAAACATTAAAAATGTTGACGATAAAAAACTGGTTCTCTTTCAAAAGAGAAGG
>CM076569.1:835335609-835684146 GCA_034641835.2 Pinus albicaulis | reverse complement strand
TTGAATAAATAAATTAAACATTTTAATCAAACAAAATAAAATGTAACGAGCTGTTATTAATTTTTTTATATAACAATTAAGGATAATTGTTAGTTTAGCCATTTCTACATCTATTTAAACTTATGCCTAATTATTACCAAAAGAATTTTACAAATTTATATGATGAATCACAGTAACTTAGATTCTAAAAATAAAATAGATTTGTTTGAACAAAAATCTATGATAGGAACAAAAACATTTGAATGTATACAATTATGAATATGTACAATTAGTATTAAAAATTTTCACAAAAAGATTAATAAATTTAATTATTTTGATTAATTTTTTAAGTTCAATAATTTTATGAAAAATTTATAATTTTATTTAATAAATCAAAATTAAAAAACCAAATTATTTGACAACTTACTTACCTTTTTTCCAACTTTTCACTTTTTAAGAAAATGTCTAAAAATGACCCAACATCATTGATAAAGGCATCTGTTTTAGATAGCCAGCTATAATTCATTGAAATTTTTAAACTTTAAAAAAAAAAAAAAACAAACAAACACTGTTTCAGTTTATCCATCTATCTATTATCAAAACTTTATTATTTTTATTTTTAATTTTACAACTGATTGTACAGATCGATATTTTGTCCAACCAATCCATTTCTAGATAAAATTACTTTGGAATTAATATGAAAATAATGTAATTAATCAGAAAACACTTTTATCTACCTTATGAATCACAAAAGTCTTAGATCTAACAATCCATTTATTTATTGTTTAAATCTTTTCGATATAACTTATCAAAAAACCATAAACACCATTCACTATTAAAACGATTCAAATTATACCACATAAAACATTCTGTATAATTTGGGTCCAGTAAGGTTTTTTTAAATTGGGAACCAAGTTCCTCTAAAATACTTCTTATAAAAATAATAAACCCATTATAACTTATTCTTCTAAAAACAAAATATCGAAATAAATATCTAATTAATGGAGAGCCTAGCGTAGACCTCCAATCATATCACGTTAGAGTTCCCACATGACCGATCGGAAGCGACAATGAAATTCGTTTGGCTTCAATTCGAGACTACAGGCTTAGTATACAATGAATTAGGTTTTTCTTTTCAGTTGGCAAGAATGAAGGAAAATCTTTGTGTTTGTTTTTTTTTCGGGTTTCCGACAGGACCGATCGGAAGCGACAATGCTTCAATTGGAGATTACTGTTAGCATACAACGAATTAGGTTTTTCTTTTCAGTTGGCAAGAATGAAGAAAAATGTTTTTCGTTTTGTTTTTTTAAATTGGCAAGGACGAAGGAAAAAGCATAACCAGTACACTGCAGAATTATGACATAATGAAAGTTATATATGGGTGGATAGATTTTCATTAATTATGACCTAATGAAAGATAAATACGGGTGGATAAATTTTCATTAAAACCCCCCAAGAATTCAAGTGTTAACAAACTCAATTGAGATCACTTGGAATATACTCAAATGAGACCGTGAGTTAAATATTTATTGTGTATTATGTGAGATTTTAATGCTTAGCTGGTAAGTGGTAAAGTCAATCAATAATTCTATGGTAAATGTCAATCAACATGGCGGTCATATTTATCCCAGTAAAACCATGGCTCTCTTTTGGCACATTAACAGTGATGTTACAAAACCAATTACATGAATTATAGGAGCAACTTCTATTCAATGGTAAATGTCAATCAACATGGCTGTCACATTTACCATTGAATTATTCAATGGTAAATGAATAATTGAATGGTAAATGTCAATCAACATGGCTGTCACATTTAAATGTCAATCAACATGGCTGGCATGGCTGTCACCATTTACCATTCAATAATTCAATAACATGGCTGGCATGGCTGTCACCATTTACCATTGAATAATTCAATGGTAAATGTCAATCAACATGGCTGTCACATTTATCCCAATAAAACCATGGTTCTCTTTTGGCACTTTAACAGTGATGTTACAAAACCAATTACATGAATTATAGGAGCAACTTCTATTACCCCTGTTGAGTTCAACAACGGAAACTAAATAAAAAATCAGATATAATCACTTTACAAACTAATTTACAATAATTATATTATTGTAAAATCTCTTTCGGTAATAATCACATATAATGGAACATTGTCCACAAATGTTCCATTATATGTGATTATTACCGAAAGAGATTTTACAATTTTATATGGATCACAGAAGCATAGATTCTAAAAATAACTGAAGAAATGGTTAAGAATGGAAATAGTTAGAAATAATTATATTATTGTAAAATCTCTTTCGGTAATAATCACATATAATGGAACATTGTCAACAATGTTCCATTATATGTGATTATTACCGAAAGAGATTTTACAATTTTATATGGATCACAGAAGCATAGATTCTAAAAATAATTATATTATTTATGTATTAATGGAGAAAAGGTTACATAAGTTGCAAACAGACTCCTAATACGTTACATAAGTTGTATCGTATCTCTTTAATTTAGGATTTGTTCCTAGAATTTAGGAGTCTGTTTGCAACTTGTGTAACTTTTTCTCCATTAATACATAAATAATATAATTATTTCTAACTGAAATTACCAGGGATTCTAGCGGATGCTATCTAGGGATCCAGTTTGTGCATGAGTGTGCGTGTGAATGTGAACGTGCCGAGGGGGACGCCGGATGCTCTCCCAATTTCGAGAGGTTCCTGTATCTGCTTGTGATCCCCTATGACTCCTTATCAATTCACTAGAATAACTCAAATCCAGAATCCTCAAATTGCTCAGCCTGTGGATTCCCTGAGGCAATCTCCTAATATTATTACATCGAAGAATTCTCAACACACGAAGTCTGGCCATCGACCCCTTCTTCAAAGCTGGTAGTTCTTCTAGTTTATCCAATCCCACTAACCACAACACCTCTAGAGTTGGAAAGGCATCTGCACATCCAAAGTTGGAACCCAATTCTGTCAGATTCGAACAATGTTCAATTTGCAGGCGCCGCAACTGGGGCATCCTCTTTAGCGGGGGAAGCTGCTTAATATTCTGGCAAAACGATAGTTCAAGCCACCTGAGATTTGTAAACTGGGAAATCCAAGTTGGAAGTTGTTGCAGATCCCGAAGAGAGAGCCGAAGTATCTCCAGATTCGCCATGCGTCTCATGCCTTCTGGGAGAGCCTCCAACTTTGTCATGTTCAATCGGAGGGTTCTCATATCCCCAAAAGTTCCCATTAATTGCTCGGGAACGCTTTCTTCTTTCCTACAGTCAATGTCCATGTGTCTCAAATGCCACATGTTGCAGAGATCGGATAAACGCATTTTATGCTTGTCCGATCTCGAATTTTCTTCGCGTGCACGTTGCTCACGCCCCCAAGTCAGATTTGAGCAATTGTACAGATTGAGACTCAACAGAGAGGTGAGGCCAGAGAGGCAGCGTGGCAGATATCTCAAATTCCAGCACCAGCTCAGATTCATGTGCTCCAAACACCTGAGATTACCCATCACAGAAGGCAGGTGCTCTAACTTCCAACAAGCGGAGAGATCGATTATTTGAAGCTTTCTGAGATTCTTCACAGACCTGGGAAGCCTTGTGATCTTCGTTCGTGACAATTTCAAGCTCACAAGGTTTTTCAAACAGCCTAGAGATTCTGGCAATGAGTGTAAATCTGTCCAACTGAGGTCAAGTATTCTCAAGCACGGAAGGTTGGTTAGGAATTCATTTGGAACATGTTTTAGATATCTATTGTCGCGCAGCAATAATGTTGTTAGTTTTGGGTAGTGAAATCTTTCAGGAAGGGAGCTGATGTTGTTACTTACCAGTGATATTCTTCTACGACCCTGGAACAGGTGCATTGGAAGGCTGTTGGAATCCATACCCATACCCGCTCTGAAGAGGCATCTTTCTTCTTCTTCCGCTATGTAAATAGCCATGTCTCTTAACACGTCATGCATCTTGCAACTCACAACACGTCCTTCCCAGTCTTTACTGGCAATGTCAATCAAACAATTATCAATAAGAATATTCAAATAATGTCGCCCAATCTCTTCTACGTCCGAGCAGCTCCTATTGCCAGTGGCACTTCCCAGTAATCCTTCAGCAATCCAGAGTTGTATGAGATATTCTGTATCGATCTCCTCGTCTTCTGGCAAAGCGGCACACCAAAGAAAACAGGGTTGAAGACACAGAGGCAGAGCATTGTAGCTCAGTCTTAGCTTCGCGAACAACTCTGTTTCTGTCTGTGGACGAGTCGAATAAAAGTTTCTGTCTGTATTTCTAAGCTGATCCAATGCAAGCCTCCACTGTCGATGATCTCCTTCTCCTACCATTGCTACCGCAATAGTCTTAATAGCAAGAGGTAGCCCCTTGCATTCCTTAGTGACGGACTTGGCAGTTTCCTCCACGTCATCGATTTCCTCACAACCTCCAAAGGCATAATAGCGGAACATTTCCCAACTTTGTTCATCTGTCAATGGTTCAATCCTGATTATATGATTGGCTCCCATCTTTCGGAGGACACTATGATCACGGCTTGAGATGATAAATTTCCCATTAACTGAGTCACGAAACCCAGTTAATTGCTCCAGAATTCGCTCACCTCCAGACCATACATCATCTAATAGCATCAAGAACTTCTTATCTTTCAGGAATGCATAAATTTCAAACCTGGATTCCTCTTCGCTGGCAATTTCATCCAAATCCAAGCCAATTTGTCTGCACAGCATAGCCTGTAGCTTTTGAACTACGGGATTCTGGGAAATCGTCAGCCAAATTACCAAGCCCCCAGATATTTCCTGGACTCCTTCGCTAGTTATTAACTTTTGCAGCAGATGGGTTTTACCAACTCCCCCAATTCCAGAAACTCCAATGATATTTGTAGTACCAGTTTGCATCAAAAGGCGACGGAGAGCTCTTACATTGGTTTCGATTCCAACAGTGTATGGCTCAAGGATTGTCGGGAAGGATGTAACAGCACTTCTGACCCTGGCTGATCTGGGCAACACTTGATTTTGATTTTGAAATTCAGGCCCATTCATTCGGCCCATTTGATACAACAAACTCACAACGCACGCGTCCTTCTTTAGTCCTTTGACCCTTTTGGTGAGGCCTTTGACTCTCCCAGCTAATCGATAGCGTTGAATAAAATTGTGAAAAGCAATGTCGCCAGAATTGCACTCGTCCACAAGCTCCTCCGCATCCTCGAGAGTCTTCTGCAGTCTTTGAAGCCAATTTTTCATAGAATTGGACGTGTAATTTGCAGCCGAATTCGACATGCTGTCGACAACCATTCTAACAAACTCCAGCTCCTCGCAGATGGCATGGAAATTATTCCTGAAATGGACCACAGAAACCGCATCCTCAATAAAATTACTCAACAAAACAGATACCGGCGGCTGCGAGAATGCTGAAATCATTGTTTGCTCCATCATTATCTTCAGTATTTCAGTATTATAATGCTACGAATGCAATATCTGTGTGATAGATACGAATTTTGTGACGCTTTGCCCATCCTTATATCCTATTATTTTCATGATTTCCGTCAATGTGAAACCGACCATCCTTATATCCTATTATTTTCATGATTTCCGTCAATTTGAAACCGACCACCTGTGACAGTGGGCACGCGGCAGAACTGAGAAAGCAAGAGTATATTTTTCCATAGAATATTCAAATCTGGAAGATTTTCGGTCAAACAAGACTTGTTCAGCCTGCTCCTGTGATTGTCGGTGATAGCTTTATCGAAATTTCCAGTGCAAAATTTCCTGAGACGCTTCGCCGAAGTTTAAGTGTGATGCAGTTTCGTTCAAAAATAAGTTTGTTCATTAAAAAAAAAATTATTTTATGTATTTTTTTCCGTTCTTGTTTATTAAATCCGGTTTGATCTAGTCTTGGTTTCAATCAATGTTAGATAGGTGACCCGTTCGATGCCCAATTCGATTTTTAAAACTATGATCTAAAGTTTTAATGTTCCTCAAAGAAGCTTGGATGGCTGAGGGAACTGAACCTCCGTAAGTGTGAAATTGTTGGCCAACAGAATTTGACAATGAATAAATTCAACCCACCTAGGTTGGGCCTTCACTTTCGGTTTGGAAACCTACACATAATCTGTCAATTTGTATTGGCTCACGTAAGTGTGAATTTGTTGGCCAACAGAATTTGACCATGAATAAATTCAACCCACCCCTTGACTTTCCGTTTGGAAACCAATATTGAGAGTAAAGTTGGATAGATTGATTTAGTATCATATTAAAATACTTCTAATTGATGAGATTAATACTTACAAATAAGGGTTTTATAAATAAGGGTTTTCTCAATTGGTAAAGGCATGTTTTAAAGTTGTTCGTTTTATTAAGCTTTTTGGTCTATCATCGCACATCTTCATTGTCTTGATTTGTTTGGCTCCTTGATTTCTCTCCATCTTTATCTATTTTTTCATGGTGGTTTTCAGCAATATGACCTCTATCTACTTTCTGAGAATGGTTTTCAGCATTATTTCATATTTGATGCCTGTGTTCATCTGTTCAAATGTATTACCCATGGTGTCTCTCAACATTATTCCATGTTTAATGTCCATACTCATGTGTTTAAAATGTATAATGGTTCTTTATTCTTAGACTTACTTTTTCTAGTCCCCCAACATAGATATGTACAAATATCGAGTTCTTTTCCAAGAAAAATACTAATCTATAAACCAAAAATAACATAATAATTAATTTACACAATATCATAGACATGTACAAATATCAAGTTCTTTTCCAAGAAAAATACTAGTCTATGAACCAAAGATAACATAATAATTAATTTACACAATATCATAGTAATTACACAAGTTAATTAAAAAGACAGAATTATGGTAAAGGAAAAACAATTAAAAAATAGTAATTATTTGCAACTTTAAGACAAATTAGGCCAAATTGAAACCATTATTGAATATTTTATTTTTAAATTATTTGTGGTCACCACAAAATACAAAGAGCATGGTTATACTAGCTCCTGAACTCAATGTATACCAATTAATTGCACATATATATATATATATATAAAATGATTTTAAGGATGCTTGTTATATATGGTATCAATGAAAATAATTTGCTTATTATATATGTTATCAAACCACAGTTCAATGAGCTTTCGACAATGTTTAGTTATTTGATTAAGTAACTTGAACTTGATTATTGTTTGTAACAAGTAACATGGGTACAATAAATGTAACTGGAGATAATAAGTATAGACATTACATTAATCTTTAGAAGATGAGAAGGAATAACACTCTATCTACTATGAAATTTATAAATTATTTTATAATATATATATATATATATATATTATTATATTATTTAACATGAGCATTAAAATGTTTTGTTTACGAAGCACATTGTTTACATTAAAATGTTTATATCCATACAATAAGATTTATTTCTTTCTTTCTCTCAAACACACGCATACAACTCTCTCTCTCTATATATTATTTAATATGAATATTGAAATATTTTATTTAAATATTATACTAAGTTTTTATTTATTTTTATTTTTTATTTTAAGGTAATGTTATTTACAACATTCTTCTTATACTAAATTGTAAAAGACTTCAAAATCAATAAATAAATAAATAAAAATTTTAATATTATAATTTAATTGTAAATAATTAAAATATATATTATTTTTAAATATTAATGTAACATGTCAATCCAACCATGTTAAAATAAATTAAGATAAGTAAAAAAAAAAAAAAAACTTTATTTATTGGATCCATTTACTGTTTATCTGTGAGTCATTAACTATATTAACAAAGCACAGACCTTATGGCAATTACCATTGCATCAAATATCAATTCGTTACATTTTCGAGGCTTGGGTTTTAAATGTCTTTCTCCCGGATATTATTGCTATGGTACTATTAATATATATATGCGCACGCAATGTAATCTGGGTACTATACTATAGATTTATAAAACCTTGACATTTAACTTACGTAAACAATGGTTTAATAATTTCTTCAATAGAGATTCGATGCGATTGCATCATGCCCACATGATTGTTTGGCTCGACATCATCATGGCAATTAATATCATTGGATTTTCAATGTACAAAGGGTATTTACAAATTGTATTTCTCAACCCTTCCACAGCTGGCCTGCATTATCCGGCTTGGTTAGCATTTGGCATCTCATCTACCGTCGATTTGGATTTGATCGGACAGTGAGCGTGCATTAGGGTTATCTAATGACTATCCTTCTTAACCGTTTCTCCTTTGCCATTCATTCGTTCGAGGGTTTGGGTTGCTGCTCTGCAGCTCTAGGGTTTCTCCACCGGCTTGATTCCTTTGGCATTTTCGGCCCATTGCAACACAGCATTAGAAGGCGTCTGCTTGGCAAAGAATGCCCGGCCTTATTACTGGTAAGCTGCCACTGTTAGCCCTTTTGGTTCTGATCTATGACCAGCACTAATGCCGAATGAAACTTCTTAGTTTGCTTTCGGTTACACATATCGTCTCTGAGTTTAATTTTTTTCGTTGGTATTGTGCATGGCGTTTACTGTAATTATCAGTTTCTCTACAAATCGGCTTTGGCACACCCTTCTTTGACTCATACTCTTCACGTAAGTTTCTTTACTCGCAGAATTTCGAGATTTATTATTGCGGAAATATGTGGTATTGCCTTGCCTTCGTGACCATAATCGCCTCTGTTGTCCTTGCTACAAGTATTGTGACTTCTGTCTCTGCAATTCTTTTTAAATTTTCTGCCCATAGTACGAGCTTAATCCCAGGCTTCCAGTTCTAAACAGGTTCCCGCTTTGTTCACAGGCACCTCTATAAATTATTGGGTTCAACACTAAGTCGGTAATCGACTGGTTTAGTTTTTGGCCATAGATAGTTATCTCTTAAAGCTCTTGAGCGGCAGCCTTGAAGTCTTAGATTCTGGCTGTCACTTCCCCTGAAGCTATTTTTCGTTGGGGTTGATATTTGTTTTATTTAAGTATTACCCTAGCTCTCATGAGCGTAAGGGTTATTTTCTCTGGCTTAGGCCACGAGCCTCATTCTATATAAACAATTAACTATGATAGTTTTATTTAAATAACTATACTTGTAATGATACATTCCTTCGTTTGCAATATATTACTGCTCTAGAGGGTCGAGGTTTTACACCCGCACAACTGACTGATACTGTATTGTCTTTTTTTTTAATGAGTAAACTCTTGTGTTATATGGAGTTTTGATGCATATAATATATATATATATATATATACTTTACCATGTTGAAAATGTTTTCTCTGAAGATTATTATACGGTCTCTGCTGTTCTTTTCTACACAATTATTGATTAAATTTTCAGCTCACATTTTGTGTTCCTATTGTTGGAAATTCTATATATAGTATTTATATTATGGTTGCATTTACCTGCATGCACGGATGTTCAACTTCGTTAGCGCACTTATCAATGATTTCTCCCTTGCATGCTTTTCTATTTAGCTTATGTCTTGGTAATGTCAAGAAAGTAATTTCCACATTCTTTCTTTACCCTGTAGGTTGTGTTACATCTCACTTATTTCTATTAATGTACACCTGTGGTATTTCATTATTCTCTTTACTGGTTTTCTAGCTTCTTTTCATTGTTTTCAAGTATACTAAAGACAGAAAAGAAGAACATTAACACTAACAGTAAGTGACCGGACAAGTTCAAATTCCATGTATTATCATAGGATAAGGACGACCAACTGAGAATCTGGTCTCAGAGTCTCTGTTAACAGTCCTTACTAACCCTAGCTTGCTCCTTTTAATAAGAAGAAAAGAAAACTTAAATAATTGCACAGAGAGGAAATAAGAACAAGAAATATTATTATTTACCTACTAAATAATATTCTTTTCTCAAGCTTTCTTCTTACCTGCAAGTTCTCCTATTATAATTATTAACTCCAGTAAACATTCAATTCTACAGTGATTTTTTCCAGTATGCTTATTTAGGAACAGATAACCAGAAAAGACTACTAATATAAGAAACAACAGATTTCTACTCATATGTATAAGATTTTCTGACTGATGTGTGATTTCCTCCCTTCCACGAGTGGGGCAATTACATCCTCCAACTCTCCCCCGAGCTCCAAGACTGAGTCTTCGTTGATTACAGAAATCTGGAAGAAAATTTCAGGACAATCCGATCCAACTTTCTAATAACAGTGAAAAGGTCTCCACTGTAAATTTCCCTACAGGGATTTACTTCTCAGGATGACCATTCATTTCTCAGTTCTCCAACAGAACCCCCAAAGCTCCTAAAAAATCTCCTATTTATTTGAGAGTTTCTTTGGGTAACTGTGGAACTGTTTTTCTGTTCAACTAACTCCTAATCTTGAATTTACTTTTACCACCAATCTTTACTTATGAAACTAGTTTCACAAGTAATCTTTTATTTCAAAACCAAAATTAATTTCTTTTTTTTTAAATATTATGTTTAATAAAATAAAACAACAATAATTTTTACTTCTTAACAACAACTTAACAAATTTGTCAGCCACTAAGGCAGTGGTTACAGTTTTCCCCCTCTGAAAGAGAACACCGTCCTCGGTGTTCTTACTCCATATTATCAAAAAGTTCAGGATATGCTTCCCGCACAAAACTTTCATCCTCCTAGGTGGCCTCTTCCGAGCCAAAGTGCCTCCATTGCACTTTAACCTGGGCGATGGCTCGTTTCCGGAGCATGATTTCCCTCCGGTCGATTATACTATGAGGCTCAACCAGAAATTCTCCGTCCGGTTCTACCTGCATATAATAGACGTTGTATTAGTTTACATAAGTCTTTAACATGTAATATTTTAACTATTATGCTTATCCACTACCTGAATGTTCTGCCAATGGATTATATGTCTCGAATCATGAATATATAGCTTTAATAATGATACATGGAAAAAATTATGTACTCATATATTGCTGGGAAGGGCTAACCGATACGCCACTGGCCCTAGTCTTTCTAGTATTTGGAAAGGACCACAAAATATGGGAGCTAGTTTTGCACAAGATGCCCATCTTAACGTGCTCTTCTTTGGCTTAATTCTCACATACATGTGATCCCCCACTTCATATTCATGATATGATCTCTTTTTATCTGCGTACACTTTTTTCCTGTCTTGAGCTGCTTTTAAATTTTGTCTGATTTTCTTCACTTCTAACTCCATTTCCGCTAGCATGTCTAGTCCTAGCATGAGCTTGGTCTCAAGACTACTCCAATTGATAGGAGTTCTGCACTATCACCCATATAGGGCTTCAAATGGAATCATTTTTAATGATTCTTGATAACCGTTATTATATGCGAATTCTACTAAGTGTAAATATTCTTCCCACTTAGTCAGTTGCTGCATAACATACATTCTCAACATGTCTTCTAGCACTTGATTTACTCGTTCTATTTGCCCGTCTGTTTGTGGATGGTACGCAGTACTGAAATTAATTTGAGTCCCTAAACCCATAAACAGTTCTTTCCAAAAAGGTGATGTAAATTTTACATCCCTATCTGAAATCACAGTCTTAGGAATGCCATGCAGTCTAAAAATCTCCCGCATAAATAAATCTACTATCTGTACTGTCTTATATGTGGACTGAACTGGTATGAAGTGTGCTGATTTACTCAATCGGTCTACTACTACCATTATTGAGTCTTTACCTCATTTTTATCTTGGTAGTCCAGTGATGAAATCTAACGGAATCACTTCCCATTTCCATTCAGGAATTGGTATACGTTGCATTAACCCAGCCGGATGCTGGTGTTCCACTTTCACCTGCTGGCACTCTAAACACTTGTTTAGATAGGTTGTTATATCCTTTCTCATACCTGGCCAACAATAGTCCTTTCTTATGGTTGTCAACATCTTTTGGTATCCAGGATGCCCTGCATAATTGCTTCTATGATATTCATCCAATATTAGAGTCTTCAACTCCATTCTATTTGGGATGACTATTCTTTTCTTGAAAACCACCAATCCATCCTGGTTGATTTCATAATCTCCCAACTTTCCTTGTTCTTTAGATTCCTGTGCTTGCTGCCACAAAAATTCATATTCAGGATCTTTTCCTGCCTCTTTTCTGATTTGATCTAGGAATCTGCATTCAACTTCGTTAACATATAATTCATAGATGTTATGCATTTTTTTGCTCAATGCATCCGCAATCCTATTTTCCTTTCCTTTTACATGCTACATGTCAATGTCAAAATCGCTTAAGAAGGCATTCCACCTTGCTTGTCGGGAGTTTAAATCAGCTTGTTTGAAATAGTTGGTTAAACTGCTATGATCTGTCGTCAACACAAATCTTTTCCCAAGTAAGTAGTGTCTCCACACCCGGAGGGCGTGCACAGCTGCAGTTAGCTCTAAATCATAAGCTGAGTATCGCTGCTCATGATCTTTTAACTTACGAGATTCATATGCAATTACCTTTCCTTCTTGTGATAAAATTGCCCCAACACCCTCCTTACATGCATCCGTGCAAACTTTGAATTCCTTATTTGGGTCAGCTACGCTTAACACTGGTGCTGATGTTAATAATTGTTTCAGCTTTTCAAAGATGTCCTGACATTCTTTTGTCCATTTAAATATTTTTCCCTTCCTTTGCAAAGAGGTAATAGGGAAGGCAATCTTTGAAAATCCTTTAATAAATCGCTGGTAATAACCAGCAAGTCCCATAAATGATCTTATATCTGACACATTTTGTGGCACTTTCCATTCCTTGATAGTTCTGATTTTCTCTGGGTCCATTGCTATAGCTTCAACATATATCACATGTCCCAGATATTGTATTTCTTCCTTGAAGAAATCACATTTGCTAAATTTCGCATATAACTGATGCTTTCTTAACATCTCTAGTACCATTCGCAAATGCTCCTTGTGTTCTTATGCATTCTTAGAATAGACCAGAATGTCGTCAATGAAAATTAGCACAAATTTATCTAAATACGGGTGAAAGATACTATGCATCAGTCTCATAAAAGTGGCTGGTACATTAGTCAGCCCAAAAGGTAGCACCATGAATTCATAGTGACCATATCTTGTGCGAAAATCATTTTTGTGTATATCTTCATCTTTGATTCGGATTTGATGATAACCTGATCTCAAATCAATTTTTGAAAATACAGTAGCTCCTCGTACCTGGTCAAACAAATCATCAATTCGTGGTAGGGGATATTTTTTCTTGACGGTTAATTTGTTTAACTGACAGTAATCCATGCACATATGCATGGTTCCATCCTTCTTTTTAACGAACAATACAGGTGCTCCCCAGGGAGATACACTTGGTCGTATATATCCCTTGTCTAATAATTCTTGAAGCTGCATTTTTAACTCAGTTAATTCTGGCACACTCATTTGATAGGGTGCTCTTGAAATCGGTGATGCTCCTGGCAGCAATTCAATTGTAAAGTCTATATCCCTTCTAGGTGGCAATCCTGGTATTTCTTCTAGAAATACATCCTTGAATTCCTGCACTATAGGTATATTTTCCAGCATAGGAGCTTTTTCTTTAGAATTAGAAAAACCCACTTGTATAGCATACAATTGACATCCCTTCCTCATGCATTTACCCATTTGGGAAGCTGTAATTGGGCGCAACTGTACCGATTTCTTTATTCCTTGAATTTCCTGACGAGTGCCATCTTGATACTGTAGTAGATAATCTTCTCTTTGCAATCTACTAGAGTCCAATGCTTTTGTAACCAATCCATACGAAGCAACACATCATAATATCCCAAGGGCAAAATATTCAAATCCACAATTAGCTGTTGTCCATCGATTTGTAGTGCACAATTTGGTATTTTGGCGCTAAATTTTCTCTTGGCTCCGGTAGCCAATTGGACTAACCATGATTTCCTAAATTTTTGACTTTGTAATTTACAAATCTCTACTAATTTAGGACTTATATAGCTTAAACTTGCTCCTGGATCTACCAAAACAGAAACAGTTTGAGATAACAGTTTACCTTCTAGTTCAATCATGGTAGGTTGGTAATCAACTTGTCAATCCTCCAATGCTGCATTAATTCTGGGTATGTTTCGAGCAACATATCCTGCTATTGAGGCTTCTTTCAGATTGGTTACCGCTTCATTTCTACCCAGCTGTGGGCAGTTTCGGTAATAGTGTGCCTCTCCACAACCCCAGCACTATAGAGGTGGCTTCTGGTTTTGAGGTTGCTCTAGTTTACTAGAAGCTTCAACAGTTTTATCTTATACATGCCACCTTACCCTCTAGTGGTTCTTACCAAACTACCTACTGACTAAGCTCTTTACTGTGCTTTTAAAATTACTCTTTTTCCCTCTTTTAAATCCAACACTACTCTTTTTTTCTTTCCTTGGCTGCCATCCTTTTCCTTGATCTGTCTTGGCTTTAGCTTGCTGATAGCACATTCTGGCCTTTCTAATGACCTCATCCATTGTTTTGGGATTTACAAATTCTATGTGTTCCTTCATATGAGTGGGTAAACTACTCAGGAACCTTTTTACTTTAGCTTTCTCATCCCTTAAGTAAGTTACGTAACGCAGTAATGAAGTAAAATTAGTGATAAACTCGTCCATAGTCAGTTGTCCGAGTTTCAAATCGTGGAATTCTCAAGTTTTTTCATCATAAAAGCACTCTGTTAGGTACTTATCTTTAAAATACTATTGAAACCTATCCCACGTTACATCTTGATCTTCTATTCCGCGAACGTTTTTCACTTCTTCCCACCACAAGGTGGCTTTCTCTCTTAACTGGTAAATAGATAACCGGGCCTTAAGTTTACCATTATAATCGTATAATTGAAAATACTTGTTCATATTAATCAGCCACGCCTCAGCTACCTCTTCTTCCACTCCATCAAATGTGAGTGGATTTATCTTTCTAAATTCACCATGCAACTCCATCTTCTGCTTTTTACTTTCCTTCTGTTCTGTCTCATTATCAGATTCGGCTTAATTAAAATCTTTATTTTGATTACTTCGCTGAGACAGACTTCTTTCTTTTCGGCCTGTATCATGATCTCCCATTTGTTGTTCATTTCCTTCCTAAGATTCTCTATCAGTACTAGGCTTCTCGATTCTTTGAATTTTTTTATCTGAGAGACTCTTCAAAATTCTCTCCTGCTCCTGCATCAACCTTGCATTATCATTTCGTACTCTTTCCATTTCTTCTTGCAACTTTTGCATCGTTGTTAACAATATGCTGGTTTGATGATGTTGCTCTTCTAACAGCCTGCTAGCCTGTTGATGTTGTTCCACCCCCAACTGAACCCACATTTCGGGATTCCTTTCCTGTTGGGGTTGGGTCTCCTCAGCATTTCGAGGTGGCTGTTGTAAGGGTGTCCTTCTCATTTGTCCTGTTAACCTTTCCGTCTGACAGTGCATTAGTAAACACACAATTTGATGTTAGTTGACCCATAGGGTCCCAGCGTTGTAACGCTGCTTTGATACCACTTGTAACATGTCAATCCAACCATGCTAAAATAAATTAACATAAGAAAAAAAAAGAAAAAATTCTTTATTTATTATATGCATTTACTGTTTATCCGTGAGTCATTGACTATATTAACCAAGCATAGACCTTATGGCAATTACCATTGCATCAAATATCAATTCGTTACATTTTCGAGGCTTGGGTTTTAAATGTCTTTCTCTTGGATATTATTACTATGGTACTATTAATATATATGTGCACGCAATGTAATCTGGGTACTATACTATAGATTTATAAAACCTTGACATTTAACTTACGCAAACATTGGTTTAATAATTTCTTCAATAGAGATTCGATGCAATTGCATCATGCCCACATGATTTTTTGCCTCGAAATCATCATGGCAATTAATATCATTGGATTTTCAATGTAAAAAGGGTATTTACAAATTGTATTTCTCGACCCTTCCACAGCTGGCCTGCATTATCTAGCTTGGTTGGCATTTGGCATCTCATCTACCATCGATCTGGATTTGATCGGACGGTGAGCATGCATTAGGGTTATCTAATGACTATCCTTCGTAACCGTTTCTCCTTTGCCATTCATTCGTTCGAGGGTTTGGGTTGCTGCCCTGCAGCTCTAGGGTTTCTCCACCGGCTTGATTCCATTGGCTTTTTCGGCCCAATGCAACACAATGCTAGAAGGCGTCTGCTCAGCAGAGAATGCCCGGCCTTATTACTGGTAAGCTGCCATTGTTAGCCCTTTTGGTTCTGATCTACGACCAACACTAATGCCGAATAAAACTTCTTAGTTTGCTTCCGGTTACACATATGGTCTCTGAGTTTAATTTTTTTCGTTGGTATTGTGCATGGCGTTTACTGTAATTATCAGTTTCTCTACAAATCGGCTTTGGCATACCCTTCTTTGACTCATACTCTTCAGGTAAGTTTCTTTACTCGCAGAATTTCGAGATTTATTATTGTGGAAATATGTGGTATTGCCTTGCCTTCATGACCATAATCGCCTCTGTTGTCCTTGCTACAGGTATTGTGACTTCTGTCTCTGCAATTATTTTTAGAGTTTCTGCCCATAGTACGAGCTTAATCCCAGGCTTCCAGTTCTAAACAGGTTCCCGCTTCGTTCACAGGTACCTCTATAAATTATTAGGTTCAACACTAAGTCGGTAATCGACTGGTTTAGTTTTCGGCCATGCATAGTTATCTCTTAAAGCTCTTGAGCGGCAGCCTTGAAGTCTTAGATTCTGGTTGTCGCTTCCCTTGAGGCTATTGTTCGTTGGGGTTGATATTTGTTTTATTTAATTATCACCCTAGCCCTCACGAGCGTAAGGGTTATTTTCTCTGGCTTAGGCCATGAGCCTCATTCTGTATAAACAGTTAACTATGATAGTTTTATTTAAATAACTATATTTGTAATGATACATTCCTTCGGTTGCAATAGATTACTACTCCAGAGGGTCGGGGTTTTACACCCGCACAACTGACTGATACTATATTGTCTTCTTTTTAATGAGTAAACTCTTGTGTTATATGGATTTTTGATGCATATAGCATATATCTATACTTTACCATGTTGAAAATGTTTTCTCTGAAGATTATTATACAGTCTCTGCTGTTCTTTTCTACACAGTTATTGATTAAATCTTCAACTCACATTTTGGTATTTTGGCGCTAACTTTTCTCTTGGCTCCAGTAGCCAACTAGACTAACCATGATTTCCTAAATTTTTGACTTTGTAATTTACAAATCTCTACTAATTTAGGACTTATATAGCTTAAACTTGCTCCCGGATCTACCAAAACAGAAACAGTTTGAGATAACAGTTTACCTTCTAGTTCAATCATGGTAGGTTGGTAATCAGCTTGTCGATCCTCCAATGCTGCATTAATTCTGGGTATGTTTCGAGCAACATCTCCCACTGTTGAGGCTTCTTGCAGATTGGTTACCGCTTCATTTCTACCTAGCTGTGGGCAGTTTCAGTAATTGTGAGCCTGTCCACAACCCCAGCACTATAGAGGTGGCTTCTGGTTTTCAGGTTGCTCTATTTTACTAGAAGCTTCAATGGTTTTATCTTCTACATGTCACCTTACCCTCTAGTGGTTCTTACCAAACTGCCTACTGACTGAGCTCTTTGCTATGCTTTTAAAATTACTATTTTTCCCTCTTTTAAAACCAGCACTACTCTTTTTTTCTTTCCTTGGCTGCCATCCTTTTCCTTGATCTGTCTTGGCTTTAGCCTGCTGATAGCACATTCTGGCCTTTCTAATGACCTCATCCATTGTTTTGGGATTTACAAATTCTATGCATTCCTTCATATGAGTGGGTAAACTGCTCAGGAACCTTTGTACTTTAGCTTTCTCATCCCTTAAGTAAGGTAGGTAACGCAGTAATGAAGTAAACTTAATGATAAACTCGTCCATAGTAAGTTGTCCGAGTTTCAAATCGTGGAATTCTCAAGCTTTTTCATCATAAAAGCGCTTTGTCAGGTACTTATCTTTAAAATACTGTTGAAACCTATCCCACGTTACATCTTGATCTTCTATTCCGTGAACGTTTTTCACTTCTTCCCACCACAAGGTGGCTTTCTCTCTTAACTGGTAAATAGCTAACCGAGCCATAAGTTTACTGTTATAATCGTATACTTGAAAATACTTGTTCATATTAATCAGCCACGCCTCAGCTACCTCTTCTTCCACTCCATCAAATGTGGGTGGCTTTATCTTTCTAAACTCACTGTGCAGCTCTATCTTTTGCTTTTTACTTTCCTTCTGTTCTGTTTCATTATCAGATTCGGCTTCATTAAAATATTTATTTTGATTACTTCGCTGAGACAGACTTATTTCTTCTCGGCCTGTATCGTGATCTCCTGTTTGATGTTCATTTCCTTCCTGAGATTCTCTATCAGTACTAGGCTTCTCGATTCTTTGAATTTGTTTATCTAAGAGACTCTTCAAAATTCTCTCCTGCTCCTGCATCAACCTTGCATTATCATTTCGTACTCTTTCCATTTCTTCTTGCAGCTTTTGCACCGTTGTTAACAATATGCTGGTTTGATGTTGTTGCTCTTCTAACAGCCTGCTAGCCTATTGATGTTGTTCCAACCCCAACTGAACCCACATTTCGGGATTCCTTTCCTGTTGGGGTTGGGTCTCCTCAGCATTTCGAGGTGGCTGCTGTAAGGGTGTCCTTATTATTTGTCCTGTTAACTTTTCCATCTGAATGTGCATTAGTAAACACACAATTTGACGTTAGTTGACCCATAGGGTCCCAGCGTTGTAACGCTGCTCTGATACCACTTGTAACATGTCAATCCAACCATGTTAAAATAAATTAACATAAGTAAAATAAAAATAAAAAAAATTATTTATTTATTATATGCATTTACTGTTTATCCGTGAGTCATTGACTATATTAACCAAGCACAGACCTTATGGCAATTAGCATTGCATCAAATATCAATTCGTTACATTTTCGAGGCTTGGGTTTTAAATGTCTTTCTCTCGGATATTATTGCTATGGTACTATTAATATATATGCGCACGCAATGTAATCTGGGTACTATACTATAGATTTATAAAACATTGACATTTAACTTATGTAAACATTGGTTTAATAATTTCTTCGATAGAGATTCGATGCGATTTCATCATGCCCACATGATTGTTTGCCTCGACATCATCATGGCAATTAATATCATTGGATTTTCAATGTAAAAAGGGTATTTACAAATTGTATTTCTCAACCCTTCCACAGTTGGCCTGCATTATCCGGCTTGGTTGGCATTTGGCATCTCATCTACCATCGATTTGGATTTGATCGGACAGTGAGCATGCATTAGGGTTACCTAATGACTATCCTTCGTAACCGTTTCTCCTTTTCCATTCATTCATTCGAGGGTTTGGGTTGCTGCTCTGTAGCTCCAGGGTTTCTCCACTAGCTTGATTCCTTTGGCCTTTTCGGCCCAATGCAACACAGTGCTAGAAGGCATCTGCTCGGCAGAGAATGTCCGGCCTTATTACTGGTAAGCTGCCATTGTTATCCCTTTTGGTTCTGATCTATGACCAGCACTAATGCCGAATAAAATTTCTTAGTTTGCTTCCGGTTACACATATCGTCTCTGAGTTTAATTTTTTTCGTTGGTATTGTGCATGGCATTTACTGTAATTATCAGTTTCTCTACAAATCGGCTTTGGCATACCCTTCTTTGACTCATACTCTTCAGGTAAGTTTCTTTACTCGCAGAATTTCGAGATTTATTATTGTGGAAATATGTGGTATTGCCTTGCCTTCGTGACCATAATCGCCTCTGTTGTCCTTGCTACAGATATTGTGACTTCTGTCTCTGCAATTCTTTTTAGAGTTTATGCCCGAAGTACGAGCTTAATCCCAGGCTTCGAGTTCTAAACAGGCTCTTGCTTCGTTCACAGGTACCTCTATAAATTATTGGGTTCAACACTAAGTCGGTAATCGAATGGTTTAGTGTTCGGCCATGCATAGTTATCTCTTAAAGCTCTTGAGCGGCAACCTTGAAGTCTTAGATTCTGGCTGTCGCTTCCCTTGAGGCTATTGTTTGTTGGGGTTGATATTTGTTTTATTTAATTATAACCCTAGCTCTCACGAGCGTAAGGGTTATTTTCTCTGGCTTAGGCCACGGGCCTCATTCTGTATAAACAATTAACTATGATAATTTTATTTAAATAACTGTACTTGTAATGATACATTCCTTCAGTTGCAATAGATTACTGCTCCAGAGGGTCGGGGTTTTACACCCGCACAACTGACTGATACTATATTGTCTTTTTTTTTAATGAGTAAACTCTTGTGTTATATGGAGTTTTGATGTATATAATATATATCTATACTTTACCATGTTGAAAATGTTTTCTCTGAAGATTATTATACGGTCTCTGTTGTTCTTTTCTACACAGTTATTGATTAAATCTTCAGCTCACATTTTGTGTTCCTATTGTTGGAAATTTTATATACAGTATTTAAATTATGGTTGCATTTACCTACATGCACGGATGTTCAACTTCGTTAGCGCACTTATCAACGATTTCTCCCTTGCATGCTTTTCTATTTAGCTTCTGTATTGGTAATGTCAAGAAAGTAATTTCCACATTCTTTCTTTACCTTGCATGTTGTGTTACAGCTCACTTATTTCTATTAATGTACACCTGTGGTATTTCATTATTCTCTTTACTGGTTTGCTAGCTTCTTTTCAATGTTTTCAAGTATACTAAAGACAAAAAAGAAGAACATTAACACTAATAGTAAGTGACCGGACCACTTCAAGTTCCGTGTATTATCATAGGATAAGGACGACCAACTAAGATTCTGGTCTCAAAGTCTCTGTTAATAGTCCTTACTAACCCTAGCTTACTCCATTTAATAAGAAGAAAACAAAACTTAAATGATTGCACAGAGAGGAAATAAGAACAAGATATATTATTATTTACCTACTAAATAATATTCTTTTCTCAAGCTTTCTTCCTACCTGCAAGTTCTCCTATTATAATTATTAACTCCAGTAAAAATTCAATTCTACAGTGATTTTTTCCAGTATGCTTATTTAGGAACAGATAACCAGAAAAGACTACTAATATAAGAAACAACAGATTTCTACTCATATGTATAAGATTTTCTGACTGATGTGTGATTTCCTCCCTTCCACAAGTGGGGCAATTTCGTCCTCCAACTCTCCCCCGAGCTCCAAGATTGAGTCTTCATTGATTACAGAAATCTGGAAGAAAATTTTGGGACAATCCGGTCCAACTTTCAAATTCCAGTGAAAAGGTATCCACTGTAAATTTCCCTACAGGGATTTACTTCTGAGGATGATCATTCATTTCTCAGTTCTCCAACATAACCCCCAAAGCTATCTTGAATTTACTTTTACCACCAGTCTTTACTTATGAAACTAATTTCACAAGTAATATTTTATTTCAAAACCAAAATTATTATTATTATTTTTTTAAATATTCTGTTTAATAAAATAAGACAACAATAATGTTTACTTCTTAACAACAGCTTAACAAATTTGTCAGCCACTAAGGCAGTGGTTACAATTAAGATATATCATGACTACACTTAGATTTATAATGATAAAATAGATAAACTTATTATTTTATAATTAATAATTTTTGTTAAATCTTTTAATGCATATATTTTATTTAAAAAAATACGAAATTTAATATAGAAAAGGTTGGAAATACTTTTTCACTATCAACTACAATTATGAAATATAAAAACTCCACTTACTTATCTTCATTATTTATTTATTTTAAAGATGAACATTTTAAAGATGAACCAAAATTTAATGATAAATATGTAATTAAATAATTTAAATAAATAAATTTATAATAAAAAAACTAATATTAAATATTATAAACAAAGTCATTAATTAACTTATATAATTTTGTTAAATCTTCTAATATATATTTTATTGAATTTTAAAAATATATGAAATTTAATATTAAAAAAAATTGAAATTGTTTTAATTGTAAAATTAACAATTATGAAATATAAAAACTCACTACATACCTTCATTATTTATTTATTTATAATGATAAACATGTAAATTGAATAATTTAAATCAATTAATTTTATAATAAAGAATTAATATTAAACATGATACTTAAAGAATAATTAACTTGTTTTTAAGGCAAAAAGAAATAGAAATTTCACACAAATAATAATAAGAGTTGTTATTTTCACTATTGATCATACAAACTTAACTTGACTACAATGAACCATATGAAAAGTATTTAATTTTTTTCGACTAACAATTTACTCAATAAAAAGTATTTAATCTTTTAAACTAACAACTCACTCAAAATACTTTCAACAAACAAACACTTATTAATAAATTCAATCTCAATAAACTCACACTTCACTCTAATCAACTCAAATTCTTAATTTGGATAACTATACATGCTAGACGTTTAGAATATTGAACTCACACTTCACTCAAATCAACTCAAATTCTTAATTTGGATAACTATACATACTAGAGTAATTACAATTTACAACGAAAAATTGGACCTGTGTCAACAACCATTCTAACAAACTCGAGCTACTCGGAGATGGCATCGAAACAATTGCTCAAATTGACCACAAAAACCGTATCCTCAATAAAGTTATTCATTAAAAAAGACAGCTGCAGCTATGAGAATGCTGAAATCATTGTTAGCCATGCTTATAATTATGATTTATCCGATCCAAACCACTATGAATGCAATAACTGTATAACTGTAATTGGTAATAACGGTCTAGTAGCCACATTTTATGTGGCGCTTTGCCTATCCTTATATCCTATTATTACTAAATTCCTTAATACCTTTTATAAGGACCAATTAGTCAATACATTTAAGGACCATGATAATCGATTTGCATTTTTATTAGTTTATCTTTTACTTAATGGATTTGCATTTTTATTAATTTATCTTTGACTAGTATTGAGTTATCTTTGAATTTTACATATTTTTTATTATTACCTTTAAACATAAAATTAGGTTTTGTAAAATTGATTTCCGTGAATTTGAAATTAGATACCGACAAATTGACAAGGGTACCTAGTTGAGAAACAAAGTATATATTTCTTTTTTTTCAGAAGAAAAAAAATGCTGTATATATAATATATAACATTACATGTTCACAATTACATTCTTAGCTGAAAAACTAAACAGTGAGAAAACCCAAATTCCCATATACATGCATAAATTACCCTTTTGGTAAGAAAAGTAATTCGATGTACTTGGCAAGCAAAATTACGGGCAGGATTATCCAGGCCCAAACAGATTGTCTCTGAACATCCCTGTAAATAATGAAGACATAAACACAAATAATATAGAAACTACATGATTCATGCCAAACAGGGATTAAAATGAGAGATGATGATAGAAAGAAAGCGCTCAGAAAAAGACACTTGTCCCAAAATATACTCCATTGATTCACATGGAACAAGCTCGCTTGTGTATTCATATTGATAGGCTCGCATGTATATAGAAGCAAAACATCAATCTGAATAGAAAAGGAAAACATCAGGCTCACCTGGTGTTAACAAGATCGAGTACATTGATTAGCTTCAATTCTGAAAACCGGCTCGCTTGATGAAGATCCGCCCACAGCTGTTCTGAAGTTCTCATGATGATCAGGCTCACTTGTTAAATATTTGATTGAGAAACTGTCGGCATATATAACAAGCGAAGTATCCGTGTGAATCACAAAAGAGATCATATCCTGTGGAGATGTGAAGAGGCTCCAAAACCACCTGTATAGTAAGAAAAAACACTATCCCGAAATGATATGGCCGATATGAAGGTAGATATATAATCAGTAAAACAAAAATGATGGATAAGAGATAAAAAGATAGCAACTGTTCCGAAAAGCAGTGTATCAATCATGGAATTGGAATAGTCGAGTTCCAAATCTGTAGACCATCCTTGAACTGTTGAATATGCATACACCCGAATTCTGTACTGATACCTTTTTTGGAAAGAGCATCTTCCCTCGTATTATTTTCCCTGTAGATATGATTTATAGGAGGACAGTTCAAAATCTGCCACATTCTATGTGTCCTCTGTCTCCAGCCCATTAATCCTGAGTTCAGCAGATCACATCTTCGAGTGATCCACCCAATCACTAGCATTGAGTCGCGATAAAAATTGGGAATTTGTAATTGAAGATTAGAGGCCGCATAGAGACCACCCCAGAGAGCCATGATTTCAGCCTTATTATTTGATCCGGGACCCCCATTCTAGAAGATATGAATTCTTTCATTCTGCGACAATTTAATCCATACCCCACATCCCATGATGCCTTTAGCAGATGCCCCATCAAAATAGATGGCAAGGATGGCAATCTCATGAGGTCTGTACCGAAAGGATCCATCAGTGATCACCTGAGAAGGAACCGGCCTGTCCTCAATCCAATTCATAATGTTGGAGAAAATGATATGCATTTGAAAAGGCCTGTCTTCAAATATCAGCTTATTCCGACCATTCCACACCTCCCAAATAAAGAAAAAAGGAAGAGACTTAAATTTTCCTTTAAGCCTGTCCCAATCCATTACCGCAGACATGAAATCAGAAGCAGACCAGTTTGGGTCCATAAAGAAACGACCGAATAAGCTCCAGAGATTTTTTACAACAGGACAGCTGAAAAAAGATGGACAATGCTTTCTGCCTCCATACAGCATAGAGCACATCGATTGGGGCCCAGTACTCCTCTTTTGTTGAGATTATCCCAGGTAAGAATCTTACCGTGCCATACCAGCCAGCCGAAAAGAGTAATCTTGGTAGGGATCTTTCGCCGCCAGAAAGAATAGAAAATCTTGGATGATATTCCTCCCATTTGAGTATGGATAATATTCCTATATACATCTTTGATGATCACAACACCATTATTCATGGGCCCATTCCAGATAATCTTATCACCCCCCATGGAATGACAAAAACTAGCACTTCTAAATGAATCCCGTATGAAATCCCATTCCATAGCATCATCCCCAGCCAATCCAAGTTGAGATGCAGATTTGAATATCGAAGCACCGAAAGACCAACCTCTGATAGTCTGTGATAAATATAAAATACCCCTGTGCGATAGACTCTGGAGTAGGCGGGGGGGAAATCAATTTTGTGGCGGGAGGGACATAATACTGTTGTAAGCCAACGAGATTCATCCACCATCATAGAAACTCCAGGTAAAACAACCATATACATATCTTAATACCTTTTTGAAACCACCCCAAATGGCAGAAATACTCCATGGACAAACCAATTCCTGGCATATTAGCTCATGAAGGATGTCACCCTCAATGTACTTGCATCTAATAATAGTACTCCATATGCTATCCCCATTGATAGCATGCTAGAAATATTTAATAAGCAAGGCAGTATTAAAAATTTGAGTATTTAAAATACCCCATCCATCATGATCTTTAGGCCTGCAAATATCACCCATTTGACAAAGGTGATATTTCTTTTCCAAATTAGCGCCACCGCATAGAAATTGAGCAATAGTACTGTTAATCATGTCCACAATCTTGACTAACAAATAGAAAAGATGGCCCCAATAGACCATCAGTTGTGATAATACAGCTTGTATAAGAATGAGTCGGCCTCCCAAAGAGAACCATTTATGTGTCCATCTATAAATACGAGCCATAAAACGCTCGATAATCCACATCCAATCCCTGATTTTATATCCGCAGGGTCTTATGTTGTATCCCAGATATTCGAAACCTTTTGTAACAAGCTGAGTGTGGACCCCCAAAAAATCAACAATAAATAGAATCTCCTGTAAATCACCCTTCTCATATAATAGAAAGGATTTGTCTTTGTTGATACCTAAACCTATGGCAAATTCAAACCTCATTAGAACAAGATGTATATAAAACCAATGATTCCCGATGAGGTATCCAAATAACAACATATTATCTACAAAGAGAGAATGAGATGTGGAGACAGACTCAGAAAAGGAGAACCCTTTAATGAAACACCGCTGTTCTACATCATGTAAGACCTTACTAAACCCATCCAATATGAGGATAAAGATGAGCGGGGAGATAGCACATCCCTGGTGAAGACCTCTAGCAGCCTCAAAGAAATGTGTGGGCACACCATTTACCAATACTGCATATCTAACTGTTGTAATGCATGACATGATCCATCTAATGATTCTGATTGGAAAACCAATCTTGAGCAATACAAGTCTAATATAGGACCAGTCTACTGAATCATATGCTTTGTGCAGGTCAACCTTCATGACCAGAGCCTCCCTCCTCTCCAAGTGCATAGAATGAATGACTTCCTGTGTGATGGCTATCGCATCATGAATAGAATGTCCTTGTAGAAATCCGTATTACTCCAAGCATATGTGTTCTGATAATGTAGCCCTGATGCGATTTGAAATAATTTTGGAAGTGATCTTGTACATTAGATTGCAGAGCGCAATCGGTCTAAAGTCAACAAAGGATTGTGGATCAACTACCTTGGGGATTAGAGAAATAAAGGTGGAGCTTAAATTAGTAGGCATATGACCTGTTGCACGGATTAGTTCCACAACCTCCGTAAGCTCAGCTCCAATTAAATCAAAGAAAAAGGTAAAAAATTCCGTGGGTCAGCCATCCGGCCCCGGGCACTTATCAGGCGCAAAATATTTCAAGATCCTGTGTACTTCATTCCCAGTAATTTCCTGATCAAGTTCAGAGATAGCCTCCTGATTAAACATACTGGAGATATGATTCAGAACCCATGTTTGATCTTCAAAATCAATGGGCTCTTCTTTTTGGTAGAAGTCTGAGATATGGGAAAATGCTTCATTTTGAATCTCCGCAGTGGAAATGGCATAACTACCATCAGGTCTTTTGATACGCCAAATTGCAATTCTATCCCTCCTATCAGAAGCATATTTGTGAAAAAATTTGGTGTTGATATCACCATCTTGTAACCAGGAGATCCTACTTTTAAGTTTCCATGTAGTTTCTTCGATACCCAGTATCTCCCTCCTTCGAATCCCCAACTGCTTGAGGATGAAATATGATTCCTCATCTGGAGCAGTGTTTATGAACTCTTTATAAATGGACTGCATCCGAATGTTAATGTCATGCAGCTCTGCCTTGAGGGTCGCTTTCTTCTTGAGTTCCCACTTTTTGGAGGCTGTCTTTAATTTATGAAGTTTGTGATGAAAGCGATGTAACAGCCCGAGCTACTCTAATCCAGTAGTCTCTTTCCATATTGTATTAACAATATGTACATATTCAGCATCATCGAGCCATACCCGATTGAACTTGTAAGGAAGCCCCTTATTCTTCTCCCATGAATTCCATGATATTGATATAGGCATATGGTTTGATATGTCCGAGACCATAACCATTGATCTGGGAGCTCCCCAGCTATCAATCAGATCGTCCTTAATAAAAGCCCTGTCCAGTCTTTTGCCAATATAGTTATCCCCCATTCTCTTGTTTGTCCATGTAGGAATCAGTGGATAGGGCCTTATATTCACCAAATGTAAATTAAGGAACATATCATTCAGAAAGTTTGAGAGTGGATCCATGCGAACTCTATTCCCCCATATCTCATCAGACTGTAAGATGAAATTTAAATCCCCCATCAATATCAGATTTGGCAACATTAGAATTGCTGAATCCCACATTCTGATCCAGAAAGAATGCCGGTTTGTATATGGAGCATAAATATTGATAATATTGAGTGGTCCATCCATGCCTGTGAGATGACCAGATAGAAGAATCCCTCTTAAAAAATTGAAGGCTTTAAATGAAACCCAAACCAGATCCCACATAGCTATCAGTCCGCCCGAATGGCCATTTGAATCAATAGCCACCGCAGATCACCCACTCTTGTAACTCAAAAAGGTCTTAATAGCTTTCTCCCTCTAACATAAGGTCTCCTGTCCCAAAAATATACTGCACTTGCTATCAACAATCAGCTCTCGGAGGCAAGGTGATTTGGGGGCATCGCCCAACCCCCGAATCTTCATAGACAGAATGTGGGTCATGGGGAACCCAATTCAGGGTGACTTTCTCTAAGCGCCCCGAAACCCACCTAGTTGCCATCACATGCCGAGATGGGAATATCAGTAAAGTTTTCCTCCCCATCCGAAAACAGAGAGATCAATTTAAACTTGCCCCTTGCCAATTTGTTTGGATTCTTTGGTTTTTTCCTAATTGTGATATTAGACGGCAGGGGATGAGAGTCATGGGAATCCCTACCCTTAGGTGGTATATCAAACACAGTTAAGGCAGCCAAATCAATATTAGGATTGCCTAATAAGGACTCAATATCGCTACCTACCTAGTTCCTTGGTGATTCAGGAGGATTATCAGGACCAGTAGGTTCGGTATTGTTTATAGTAGACTCTGAGGGCCCAACCAAAGAAATATTTGGAACAACAGATGATTCACCCACAGAGTAATTTGTGGCATGAAAAAGTGGTGGGTCATCATATTTTGAGGGTCTTGTAGAAAGACTAGGAACATTGACAGCGACCGCATGAGGAGTGTCTTGCATGGGGGAGCCCCGTGTTATGAATAGAAGTATTGGTGGAATATAGGTTGATTGAACAATGCAAGTTTGGTGGGCTGGTATGATCGACAGAAGGAGATATATTAGATTTGGGGGATAGTACCCTATTAATATCCGTAGGGGTTCTATATTGAGGCACACTCTTATCAACCCCCAACATAGGCTGCATATTCCTATCATTATACTCTTCAGCAGAGACAAAAGCTACATCCTCCGAAGAAGAGGGAGAAGGAATACCTGAAGTGAAGCCACCTGGAGTCCCCGTAGTCGCTAGATTATGTCTGCTAGCATCAGCACCACTAGTGACAGCGCCATTCGACCGTTCCATACGAAGCCGGAAAGGACAGTGTTCTCTGAGATGTCCAGTTTTATGGCAAATGAGGCATCTGAAAGGGATACCCCAGAAGTCAATGCGCTGTCTGTGTCTTCTGTTGCCCCACAATAAATCAACGTCCCCTGGAAAACCCCCCACAAAATCCACCTCCACAAGCAGCCATGCGATTCTCTTGTCACTCGTACCTAAAATGCTTGGATCTATGTATTTCGTACTGCCGATGGAGTCCCCAATTGCTCTCAGAGCCTTTAGGGTCTAAAATTCAAGAGGGAGGCCCGCTAGCTTTACCCAGATGATTCTACTGCGCGGCACCTCCATAATCGGGTTAAAACCCAAGTACCATGGAACCAATTGCACATAGCTTCGACCTCTAACCCATGTCCTACTGGTGATTTTATAAACATCGCTTTGGTCCATGAAGTGAAAAGAGAACCAGCCATTGATAAGCAAACTAACCTTATGGGTATATCCAATGATGGGATTCCAGTGTTGCTTGATCCAAGCAGCAGTATTGAAGTCGCAATTGTCCGGGAACATCCAGCGACCAATTACCGCGCGCTTCTGTAAACTTGCCACCCTCCCATACAAATCATCATAGTCCAGGAAAACTTCTTTTATCTCCATTTTGTGTTTGTAATAATTCTTTTTAATCTTACGAAGTCCCCTGCGCAGATTCCTATTACCACATACTTGGGAATTTATATCCACCTGATTGTTCACAATGGCATTGCGGATGATCAATTCCTCACTCTCTGGTTCAAAAGAGAGCTTATCCGGAGCTGTCTTTGTAATTGATGTAACCGTGGCATTATTCGTCAGATGGGGCTGGATTCCAACGGGTAAGGCCTCCATTGCTATTAATCAGACCCAGCTATAGTACACCTTAATTGCCGAAGCCGTCACTGTGAAAAAAATTGAGATAATAATGATTCTGGGTAAGCCAGAGCTATGTATCATTACATGTATCCACCACGTAGGGAGGCTCACTGCGTAGATGTGGAACGGAGAGTCAGAATAGATCTTTAAGGTTGTCCGGCATATAGCATAAGAGAGCCAAACAATACCTACCCAATTAATCCACAGATTACCCCAAAATCCGATATGTCAGCCCGGACACAGAATTTGTCAGATGACAAATATTCTGATCGGTTCATAATGCCGTCATTTCAGAATACACCTAGTGCATATCTAATAGAGGGACATAAAATAAGGAGAAAAAGCAGACCCAAATGAGGAAAGTCTGATCCCGTCCGATTCATTGATCAAACACGATCCCAACAACCTGACCTTCCTTAATTAGTAGCCTCCAGTGTCCATATAATGAAGATTGACATAGAGAAAAGAGCCTCGAGAGACTAGGAAAAATACAATGACGGACATGATATCAAAAAATCAAATACAATATATAATCAAATCCCAACCATAATTGGGCGCCTACGCCACCCCACACACCAATCAGCGAGACGTCACATATAAGATTTGTAGATTTAATAATTTTTTCGGTCAAACAGAAACCTCCGATTTCGGTGAAAACCATACAAATTTCTACTGAAATCGTAGACTTTGATGTCTATAATCACCCACCCCTATTACGAGACTCTTCCCGGCAGTCCCGATTTAGAAGTCAAATCAATTTGCATGGTAGCTGCTTTCACAATAGAAAATGCAATAGTTGCAGCCTCCAACGAAGGTGCGGAGAAACCCGTTTCGCCGCTTGGATTGTTTAAATTGACGATTAAACTGTTAAATTTGCTTTAACCAATTATTTCAAATAAGATTTTATTTTAATAATTAATAAAAATAATGATAATTTAATTTTAAGTTATTGTAAAATAAAAAATAAAAATTACTATATAATCTTTTAATGTTATTAAAAACTTATTTGGTAGTTAATTAGTCAACCTTTGTAGTTTTCGATGTACGATACTTTCCCATGATTTAAAAATTCACTTAAATATAATTTCATGATCTATATTCATAGATTGTGAAAAAATGTTATGAATTATATGATCTAGTATACACTGGTAAATTTTGATTTTTTAAATTATAAAACGGAATTATTATAGAATTTTAGTTCTAACAATAGTATAATTTTCTACGCACAAAAGTTTTATTATAAAATATTTTAATAAATAAATAAAAAATTCACAAAAAAAAATGATTTCTCTTCAAATTAAAACAATGAAATAACTCTCTTATTTTATAAAATATTATTGAAAACTTTTATTCTTTTGCTTTCATTACCCATTTCTGTGCTTTCGTTACCCACTTCTCTATGGAAGTGTTATATAAAAAGAAAAATATAAAAGTGAACCATTATATAATATGAGCATTAAAATTGCAAAATAAAATTATTAGGGTTGATTTTAACTAATCCTTAAAATCTTATCAGATAAATTATACATAAAAAGTTTTGATTAAAAAAAAAAATTGCATTGTATAAATGAAAAGAAAGATAACCTTTGGCATCTATCTAATCTAAATTTTAAGAAATTCTTGACCATAATTTTGAAATTAATATGATTCCTTTGAGTGATTATAGATGCTAAAAAAAAAAATACATTGCATAAATAAAAAGCAAGAGAAATTTTAGCATCTATTTAAGTTGAATCCTAAAAAAATTTTGACAATAATTTTGAATGTAATATGATTCCTTTGAGTGATTGGAAACTCTAAATTTTTTTACATTTCTAGATACATAGGACAAGGATTTTTATATAAAATACATAGATTTTAGGGTTAAGCAACTTATAAAATGGAAAACTATGGATTTTGAAGGTCACCAAGTTGAAATATTTAAGATTGGAGGGCATATATCTTCATCCCTCACATATACAAGCTCTTTAATTTTACAATCAAGCAAGGTTTCCCTAAGCCTTGGATGGAAAGCCTAATTTTGCCTAATTTTAAAAGTGGGGATAAAAGAATCTCTTTAATTATAGGACCATCATGATTAGCCCCTTCTAGACAAGCTATATAGAATTATTTGGAAAAGAAGATCAGTGTATGACTAGGAAGCCACAAAAAAATAACTAAAGGATAAGTAAATTTTATGAGCTATCGTTCAACTCTAGACCACCTTAATATGCATAAGATCATTATTGAGAACTATTACAATAATAAAACAAATCTTCTTTGTTGTTTCATTGAAGTTATAAAATAATTTGACACAATACCCAAGATAAAACTTTAGAATATGTTAAAAAAGCTATAAGTTCCTTGAGTTGACCTATTGTAGTGACATTGTATGAGAATGTCATTGTCAATTTTAAGAACATTGAGGTTAGATTGAAACAAATTAACTATAATATAGGAATCAAGAAAGGTTGTCCCATATTCCTTATCATTTTTGGCATATATATGACAAATTAGAAGATTGTTTGGAAGGCATATATTGTGTCAACCTAACCTTCACTTGTCTAGTCATCTTTATTCTTCTTTACACCAACAATATCTTTCTTTTGTCAAGAAGTCCTTACAATCTTAAAAATAAATTAAAAATCCAAAAATATTTGTATTCTGATATGAGTATGATTATTAATGCTAAAAAAATAAAATTTATGATAATTAAATCCAAAAGGGTCATTAACAATACTTTAATTTACATCACAAACTTAGAGGAAATCCATTAATATAGATATCTTAGAATAAATATTCATCACAAATGTAGTTATAAATACAACGTAAGACAAATGGAGGGTAAAAAGTTTATTATTGGCTTGAAAATAATTGCAAATCAACCAACCTTCATATTTGGAATACAAAAATAAAAAACTCCTCTCTATGACTCTCATCACTCCCTTTATCTTATATGAATGTGATGTTTGGGTTATAGTATCTCTAGAAAATTATGGAGAAAGAAAGAGTAGATCCAAAAAAAAATTATATTTTAAAAAATAAAAATTAAATAAAGTACAACTTATCATATTCTCCTCATATAAGTGAATCTTCCCCCGATTGAAAGAAAGACCGTGACCATATACCTAGTATACAAGAACATCGAAAATAAGTAGTTTCTAAAAAAAATCAAACTCTAGCCAAAACCACCTATGACTCAAGTGAGCATGGGATAGGGAAGAAAAACCTTTGGCTAAATCCATTGGCCTAGAATAAAGGAAAAGAACATTATGCAAAATAAAAATAATATTAAAATATCATTACATCTAAATTTAAGGAGAAATTATGGTGTGATAAGGAAATAGAGGATAAAAACAAATTAATATATTATAAGGAGGTGGTAACCATACTATAAAATATCAAAAGTATCACTTTGTTTTAGCTAGTGTAAAGAAGAAAATCAACATTGTTAAAAAAAAAAAAAATACACTCATCAACTTCTCGGTGAAACTAGGCGTTGGGTAGTATGAAAACATCATGGGTTGAAATCAGATATCATTTTGTGACACAAAGAGAGTTGAATATGGAAAACACTTTCTCTTTTTTTTTTTTTGAATGAATATTCAATATCAATTTCAAAAGGCTTGTCGTGATACCAACCTTAATAAACTTCTAACTCATCAAAAGTATGTTAACCTTAACACAATTCTCTTAATAATTTTCAAACACAAGAATAAAATGATAAAGAAATTTAAATAAGCTTTTACATTTCTTAATATCCAAGCAACTAAATCTAGTTTTAGTAGATACAAGTAAACTAATATAAATTAAATGATTGGAACATGCCAATATGAATCAATCCAGGATAAACATAAAATCATTTACCCCATAATACATCTTACATTTCTCAAATTAAAGAAAAAACCATAAAAATTAACAAAATAATAACTTTATTTTAAATAATTATTACAGTAAATTATAAAAAAATAATATATTAATTAAGCATATATAAATTTAAAAAAATGTAAAATCATAAAAATTCACCCCCTATATTATGAATCATTCTATTTCTAAAACTCTTATTTCATAAAACTGCATTTCTTCACATTTATTAGCAATTTTTGTTTCTGCAAATTTTTCAGAACCAACTTAAGATGCTCTAGGTGTTCCTTTTTACTTCAACTGAAAACTAGAATATCATCAAGGTAAACAATTACAAACTTGCCTGCATATTCCTTCAAGAGTTCATTCATTAATCTCATGAATGTGCTAGGTGCATTGGTGAGTCCAAAAGGCATCACTAACCATTCATACAAACCATTGTTTGTTTTAAAGGCAGTCTTCCACTCATCCCCTTCTCTAATTATTATATGATGATAACCAATCTTCAAATCTATCTTAGTAAAATATTTTGATCCACTCAAGCAATCCATTAAATCATCCATTCATAGTAAAGGAAAATGATACCTAATGGTGATTTTATTTATGGCTGTGGAATCTGTGCACATGCGCCATTCTCATCCTTTCTTTGGATTGAGTATTGCTGGTACAACATATGGACTAAGGCTCTCTCTTACCAACCCTTTATCCATCAACTCCTATACTTATTTTCCAACTTCTACATTTTCTTGAGGAGTTAATCTATATGCTGCTTTATTCGACAAACTTGCTCCAGGTATTAGATCAATATGATGACTAATACTCGAGATTGGTGGTAATGCATTTGGAAAAACATCCACAATAATATCAGCAAAATAAATCAACAGAGTTTTTATTTCTTCAGATAAATCATCTAAGTTTGTGGAAGTCAAAGTTACCTTAGGTCTCCCTATGACAACAAAATGCATCTCTTCATATTTTTCAATTTCTTGCAATAGTTCTTTTCCAATCATCATCATAAAACTATTTCCTCGTGTTCCTTTGTCAGTTTCATTCTTCAATGGTAGTAGTGTGTGTTTTCTTCCATCCTTTTGGAGAGTATAAGTGTTTCTTCTGCCATCATGTATGGCTTTCCAATAAAACTGCCAAGGTCTTCCCAATAATATGTGACATACATCCATCGGTATTACATCACATAATATAACATCCTTGTAAGTGCCTATCTGGATCTCTACCTTACATTTTTCTGTCACAATAATCTGATGTCATTTTTGTAGCCATGACACTTTATATGGAGTAGGGTGTACTTTCTTTTCTAATCCCAACTTGTCTACCATTTCTGTAGAAACAAGGTTGTCAATACTACCACTGTCAATTACCACTTTGCAACATTTCCCCTTGGACTTGCATATTGTTTTGACCAAATTCTTTCTCTAAGCTGGTTCTCCTGCTTCTTTTTCTTCTTTAAGAAATACCCTTTTCAATAACAAGGATTCTCCTACTTCGGGTGGTTCTTCATTACCTGCATTCTGAGGAATTTCTTCCTTTGTTTCAACAACATTCACATTTCTCTAAGTTTTTGATTTATTATGAGGAAAATCCCATGACCCATGTTGCCATTCACCACATGTAACACATCGAATTTCTCTTCCTCGGCCTCTACCTCTGGGTATGAACCTTCCTCGACCAAAGTCTCCTCTCTTTGGTGATATTCTACTTGAGCCTCTTGCTTCATTCTGGGAGTGCTGAAATCTGGGTTTGAATTCTCCTCTACCTCTTACTGAACTCTTTCCTCCATTCCTCTGATTTTGCTTTCTTTGTATCTTCTCTTCAGCTTTTAAGGCTTCTTAATAAGCATCCTCAATTGTCTTCAAATTTAATAAACTGATCCCATTTTGGATATCATACCTCAAGCCATTTATATACCTAGCTACTTTCTCAAAATCATCCTCTACATGTCTAGCTCTAATATTCAATTTATAGAACTCCTCTGTATATTCTTTCACCGTCATTCCTTCCTGCTTCAAATTCTATAATTTCTTAAAAATATTTAATTGATAATCCTTGGGCATAAATTTACCTTTTAATTTGCTCACCATCTTGTCCCATTGTTCGATTGTGGGTTTTCCTTTTGTCTATCTAGATGGTTGTAATTCTTCCCACCAGATAGCTGCATAGCCTTTTAATTTGGTAACCATAATCTTCACTTTATTTTTTGTCTTCAACTTCTTGAAATTCAAAGTATTTGTCTAAAGAACTGATATAGTCCATTTATTCTTCTACATTGAGATTTTCCTCATACATAGGTATGTCCACCCTTGGTCTTCCAATTGCCTTCACCAACATCTTCAACACCTTAGCTGCTTCATTGTCTTATTCTTCTTCTTCTTCAGAAGCATCCTCTACATCACTAGCCCCTCCTTCAGCAGGTGCTCTTCTCTTATTTGTTTCCATGGCTTCCATCCATGTACGAAGATGTCATACTTCTTCTAGCAAAAATGCATTTGCTGCAGGTTGTCCCCGGCCTATTCCTACGCCTCTTCTGGGTGGAATTTTGCAAAACAAACACGATCTGGGCTCCGATACCAAATGACACAAGTGACTCTGAACAGATCTCAGTAAAATTCAAAAATTAAGGAACTGATTCTATATAAAAAAAATGCGTGGAATTTTTTTATAAAGCTAGTCGATCCAGTTGATTTTTTCCTTTTAAACAGTACCTCCTAAACTTCTAATCTCCACTGTCAATCCACTTCTCAAATTCGATGGATATGGTTTCATATCACACTTAAAATATCATGATGGATAACACTACAAAAATATGCGATAAAAGTGGTTTTTCTCCACCCAATATATACTACGTGTCCACTCTTTACTTGATCGCACACATTATAAGATTACCACTTACCGGAATGAAACTCTATGATATACCATCTCTTGTTTTGAAGGGCCGCTGTACTATGTCGTATGCTATGCTCCTGATTCACGGTTCCAAGCACACAAGCTTCCAATAGGATTTTAAAACACATATTTTTTATAAAACACACTATAATAAAAAGGGTCGAAATGCTTAAGTCTACGAAATTTAAATAAAACCTACAATGTTATTACTGATAATTCCAAATTAAAATACATCAACAGAGAATGATACCAATATTGTCAGAATCAATTTTACACAGGCTTTAAAAGAATTCCACACCACAAATGAAACTTGCACACCACGCTTGAATCAATTATTCATAAAAATTGCAGAGTTTATAGCCCTTCTCATCTTGATTATATCAATTATTCCAGATCTCCGTCTTCTCTGTTTCTCAACTCTCGCTCACTTTCCTCACTTTCCTCACACTTTTTTGTCTTACCTATTTCACACATTTTATACCAAAATACAAAGCGGTCCTTCTCCTTAAAATAGATTTATGTTGAATCTATTCCACAAATAAATGTTATCCTACTTCTCAGTTCTTATCATACTTGGCTTAATCTCCACACAGGGAGGAACCAATTTCTTATTTTATTTCCTAATTAATCTAAAATCCAAACAACCTAACTTATCTCATTAAAATTAAATAAAAATATTAATGGAAAATGTTTTATCCATCTCATGTTTAGCCACAACATGTGAACATCCAATCACATTGCTGGTTAAGTCCAGATGTTCCTCCACCAGTTTATGCTAGAAGGAAACCTAGTGCAGGTTAGATTTGTTCTACTCTACAATGTCAGTGTTTGTGCTAGAAATAATTCTAGCACATGTGAGCTTTGTTTTACCCTGTAATGCTTTTGTTTGTACTAGAAATAAATTTATTGTGTGCTATATTTTTTTTGACCCTACAATACTTGTGTTTCTACTTTTGTTTTACTAAACAATACTTTTTTTCACCTTATAATAGTTTTTTTAATTCTTGAAACAAATCTAGTGGGTGCTAGATTTGTTTTACACTGTAATGTTTGTGTTATGCTAGAAACATATCTAGCACACACTAGATTGTTTTCACCCTGCAATGTTTTTCTTCATGCTAGAAACAAACCTAGCACCCTAGATTTGATTTTCCTTTCAATGCTTATGATTTACCTATGTTTTACCTTGTAATTATTTTATGTTTTTCCTTACACTATATTCTTGTTATCGTACAATGTTTTCTCTTTTTGTTACAAACAAATCTAACAAGCGTTACATTTGTTTTACCCTACAATGGTTTTATTTGTTCTAGAAACAAGTCTAGCACACACAAGATTTGTGTTATCCTGGAATGCTCTAATACATACAACCTAATACATTTATTTGATTTGTATGGAAGAAGTATTACATGAATAGATTGACCCACTATTTGAATGGTTAATTTTAAGAGTTAGACTTATTTGTTTAATTACAACTGAGAAATATAATTACAATGGTTCAATTCAAATAAACAAACTAATTACATGTTAATTTCCACTTAAAACCTAATACACTTTTAAAATTTCAAACATAATAATTAATTATATATTATATTTTAAAGTATATCCCTTAGTTTATTTTGGTGCTTATTTCAGATTAATATGTTCTTCTATTGTTGTTGCTACATATAACTAGTTTATTTTGGTGCTTATTTTAGAGTAAGATGTTCTTCTATTGTTGTTGCTAAATACAACATAATATATTTTTTTAATTTTTATAAAAAAAAGGAGAATTTTTACGAACATAATGAACCATCATTCAAATCACTAATTTTTAATAGGTCTAATCACAAGGGAAACTATATTGAAAAATGGTACAAATCAAGAAAATAGACCAATTATCTAATAATTATCTATTTTAAAAATTTCTATAAACATTTTTTTTTAAATGAACACATTAACAACCATTCAAATCAATAATTGTCATTAACTCAATATCCTACTAGAAATAAAATAGAAATAGAAATATTTTATTTCTACTAATGTATTGGTATCATGAAATACATCTCAAATTAAATTAATAAAGTCTACAAAATACAATAAAAATTCATGATTTCATACATATAATGTCCAATAATTCATATTATAAACAACATATGTACATTTATTCATGAACTAAACACTTGACATCTTAAGATACTATTAATTATGATTGAAAATCCTTCAAATGGCTTGCACATCTATTTCTTTATTGAATTTATTCGACCTTGTTCATAGCATATTGATCAACCAATTATCATCTTAGTTTGTCCCATTGAATGGACTAGCAAGAAACACATTCTCTTTGGTGTTTGTGTTTACTCTCTCAAGTGAACAATCCAATATCACAGTGTTAGTTACATCATATTCGGTATGCATTTTCCACACCTTTTTCAATGATTTATTGTGTATAACCATTTCTATATTGTCAGTGACGTTATGTCCCTTTTATGATTTACAATCTAACGCAGTGCACATAAACATAACTTGACATTGTGTTTTTTTCTAAAACTGATTTTTAAAAAATTCTTGTTTTAGTTTACTTCAAAGTTGTTGTCCAAATTGCAATGTCAAAATATTTTCTCTTGAAACATAGTTCAATAAAATATTGTGCATGTCGTCAAAACTCAAATAATTTTTTCTCTATTGCATAATTCACATTTTTATTTTATTTTATGAATATGTCCTGTAGTTCCGTCATCATCAAGGCTATAATAAAAATTTATTTTAACTCTAAAATAGCTAATGTCTTTTTAATTATTTTCGCTGCAACACAATAACATATAATCTAGTCAAACCACTTTATTCATGCTAAAAAAATTACTAAGAAATAATTGTTGAAAATGTACACTTACCATGAATATTTTTTCCACTATTTATAGATGAGCCTATATTCTCTTGTATTATATTCATGGGACATGGAGAAAAATATTTCAAAGCATTAATGAGATGCCAATAATACTTCTTCAGTCACTCAAAAATACATTTTTAACATTTTTCTAGGTGTTAGTTTTGTTATTTTTATTTTTCCCTATAATAACATATATAATTTTATGGTTGTGAAAAGAAATAAAATTTAAAAAGTAACAAGAGAAATAATGACCAGTTATAAGTACCTAATATTATATTTTTTTTTTAATTCTAGATTTGTTTTATTTTCATTTAATCAATGTCTTTATTCTCCTTGTCACTATAATAAACATAAGAAATGCTATAAATTGTGGCCATGAGAAAATTTCATAACTAGCTATATAAACAATGAATCATGTTACATTTTCAATACAATATTTTCATATTAATTATAGTTTTGTTGGACCTTCCACTTATCATTGTATTCATACTCTTTATTCTTAACTATAATAAACATATTAAATACTATGAAGCTTGACAATGAAAATAATAAATATAGAGAGAAAGAGAATCATAATGATTAATGTTCATTTCCATCTCCATTATTTCATGGTTATTGTCTTGATTAATTCCTTTTTTCTTGTAGCTCCCTACAATAAACATCCAAAAATTTTATGAATATGGAAATTAAATAAATTCAAAAATTAAAAAATAAAAACAAAAAAACAAATTATGTACATGGTATGATAACTTCTTCTCTTGTTTCCATCTCCAATATTTTTTCAATAGTGTGCACATTGTATTGATTATTTATATTTTTCTCACTCTCATCATTCCTTGTTTTAGAATCTAGATACTTCGTCATTTTAGTAGACATTTTTACAATTAGTATTTGTAGATAGTATAGTATCCAAATAATTATAAGATAAACAACAAAGAAAGTGAAATACCTAAATTTCTGAAAAAGATGTTGTATTTTGGGTTTTATAGTTGGAAATATCCGTAACTAGTCAACAAAATTGTCATTTGTGACTATGTTTATACAATACATGAAATTACTCTTCCATATGTAAATGGGCCTTGATAAAAATTTTCCATTCATAAATATAAATATTCATATTTCTTTCACTAAATTGTTGGTACTTTTGTGATGAATTGACCCAAAAATCATAATCTCTCTTTTTTTCATCAATTGTGTCTTCATAAGCATGAGAGTGTTTTGAAGCCTCAAATTTTTTCAATCATGAAGTATATAAAGGTATAGTTAAAACTACATCATAACTATCCCTATTTGGGGACTTATATTCATAAAATCCATTAGTCATTTTAGAGTTGAACTTGGATTTATTTATGGAAATTTCTAAAGCCTCACGTACATCATGAAAAGACCAAAGTGCTACTAAGATAAGTATCGTAAAGTGATCTAACTAGTTTTTTCGATAAAAAAATCGAAGAAATTTAATATAGTGTCCATTGAGTAATGATTTTTCCTTCAAAGACAATGTATCCAAGACAACATCGTTAATGAATAACCTAGGTTCCAACTAACAAGGAAAAGAGTTAATAAGTGTTGACAAAAACCCAAGCCCTCCAAAATGACAACCAAATTGAAAATCGTTATCAACATGTTGAATTCTCGTTGACCCATATATTATTCTCTCAAAGATTCCACATGATTGCTGAGAAACATATTATATTTGTGTTTTTCATTATCCTTTTACATAATTAGACCTTATCACCTACCTTCAAAAGTTGGAAAATCCAATATCATTAATTTCATAATGCTCAAAAATATTTTATGTAGTAAGAGTTATATCTCTCAAATTATCTTCATTAATTTTACAATATACAATCATTGCATCCAACATTATTTTGTTGGTTTTAATTTTACTACAATAATATTTTAGTTTTATGAAATTTGTTTAATGATTAGGTGGAATAGAAAACAAAACATTTCCATCCAATCACTTATCTACTATTAAAGAAATTTATTTTGTAGTTATTCCTTGAAGGCGGAACAGACAAGAAATTGTCAAACTATGTAGACTATTTTTCTTGTACTTATCCAATTCAAGTTGGTTTGGAGAACATTTCAATGTGCCTAGTTCGTAATAGCTAAAAACAATATTCCTTTTATCCTATGTAGCTTGATGAAGATATAAGAGAATTTTTTTATCAACAAAATTCGAAATTGGACAGTTAAAGAAGGAGCACAACATTTCATCATTGATCGGATGCAAATAAAAAAAAAATTAACTAATAAGAATTCAATGTAGATATGGAAATATGAATTACATGTTAAAATGAAATACAGAAATATAAACTAATGAAAATTAATTGTAACATGATTATGAAATTAAATTATTCATGATGTGTAATCATCTATATGAAATAAAGAGAGATATGATAATAAGTTCATAAGTGAAAATATAATTAAAATTTCATACCTTTTCTTCAATTATCTAATAATATCCAATCCTCCCTTTCTTTAATTTGTCATTAGCAGTTAAGAAATGTATTGCACACACAATTAATAAATGGAGTTTTATAGAACACCTTATTGGCATAATTGAGTTGAAAACAAATTTGAATCACCTCACAAGGTTCAACTAATGGATCCAATAATTGAGCATTACATCTTTCATATGTTTTCTTCACCTCCATAGATACAATATATAATGGATTTGTTATAACTTATTTTTTTGCATGAATGGTATGTTGACCATCAGCTTTCCAAAAGCTGATGTTTTCACCATATAAAATTGTTTCATTGACAATATTGATAGTATTTAGTAGGGGATCCAACTCAGTGATATCAACATGGAATTAGAAGTACATTAGGAAATTATGCTTGAAATTTTTCAAGGAATGATTTGACTAATAATTTAACATTTGAATCATCTCGTGACATCAATTTAAATAATTTTTGGGCTTTTACACATCTTTGAAAATCCACTTTTCTATTGAGAAAGTTTGAAAATAAATAACAATGCTTGAAATATTCTTATCTTTCATCACATTGATCTGCAAGCTTCGCTATCTCATACTCAACTTTCCTAGATTTTTGAAATTCTAGAGAAGGTTTGAAATCACTTCCTGCAATTCTCCCTTCCAAATCATTTAAATATATTCTCCTTATACCAAGTAATTGAGCATCAAGTTTATTATATGGTATTTTTATCCAACTTTTGACCTTTTGTTGCAACTAAAGAAGTACAAATGATGGTTTTTTACATCGATATTTTAGAAATTTAGTGATACGTTGTAAAATATTAGAGAAACTATTTATACTAGATTTAGCAAAGCTTTCGTAACTATCCAACTTAAACATTGAATTTTGTATTGTATATGGTGAATAACTATTTTATGCTTTGATCAAATATGGTCTAAATTTTGTATACTCCACTTGAAAAGAAACTGATTTTAATTCTTTTTCTTTAATTACCTAAAATTGGAAGTCAATGGCACTATTATTGTGAGAATGGAAATTAAAAATTATTCCTAATTTATTTGGTTCATTTCCACCTATGCATCCAAATAGATTCATATCAAAAAAACATATTTATAGGAATTTTTATTTGAACATACCAATCTTACACAAACTCATGTGTATTCGATATATTATACTTTCTAATGATTTCAAAAGTAGACGTAGAAGGTGTTGTTGACACTGAAATTTGAGGTAAAATATTTTGTTGTTTTTTATATGAAATTTGTGACATTTTTCTTGCTTTGGGGCCAAGAGATTCTACAAACAATAATACAAAATTATTAGCGTAAAAAAAAATGAAATTCTAATTGCAAACGTTGTCAAGTAGTGTTTTATCAAAATTTGATGAAAACAACTAATATAAACATTTCTCATGGAGTATAAATAAAACCACCATACCCACTCAAGGAGGCATTCTTTGTGCATCACTTGTTTTTCTTTTTTTCTTACTGCTTTTCACAGAACTTAAAATACAGTCATTTCCATAGCGTCTGAAAACAATTGTAGAAAATGTGAAATGTCAATTATTAATAAAATACCTTATAATCTATTATTTGCAGTTTCATGCACAAGAACAAAGAGAAACATCTGTTATGCAATCTTACTACCCACATAATGATATATTCAAATTCATTTAGTTCGAAATTGTAATATAGAATGTTGTGTAACTACATGTAAATGAGTATAAAGTAGATTTGAAAATGGCATACTAGCTACAAGTGAATTGTGTTGTGCTATATTTGAATTATTATTTTTCCTTAATTCTTTATTGGAACCTCACGTGAGCCACAATTCATAGAATATGAAAACATTTATAGAGGAATATATGATAATTTGAAATGAATTAAAAAAATAATGAGTTGAAAATTATTATGAAATCATCTCTTTCAACATTTTATTTCGAACATATGCAGGAATTTCAAACTAAATTAAAGTTCTTTATAAAAAAATAATAGCTCAAACTTCATTAATCAACATTCATATATTTTCATAATGCCTAATTATTTGAAGAAAATTATAAACTAATTTTGAAAATGGCATACCATTTAAAGATAATGTTGGTGTTGTATTTCCTAATCTTCCTTCTCCAATAAGTTTTTCCTTTGGATTTTCATTGGCTTCATAGTCCATGACTTCTAAAAGTAAAATTAAGATACAATTATGGAATTTTCTAATTATTGAAGAAAATATGAATTATTTTCTAACACGTTATAGATTTCCTTCTTGCACAAATAAAACCAGATTTCATGGTAAAAAGAATATAGCATATGCTATATTTGTTTTAATTTGTAATATAAAAAAAAATCTAGTGTGCAGTAGAACTAGTTGTGGTAGAAATTCAAATCAGTAAGTGAAATTGAAAATTATAGATGGGTACAAAGGTGGTAATGAAAAGGGATTAAATACAATGGCAATGAAAAGGGATTAAATACAATTGAATGGGGCACACATCCATATCCACTTATGCCATGCCATTCAATTCAATATAGGAAGAAATTCAATTCCTGAGCTATATTACAATGCATAAAATTATGGGTACTACTCGAATCAATCAAAAATATTAACTTTTTCTTCTTGATATGTCCTTCTGTATTGAGAGTTTGAGGAGTGGTAATTCTTTCCAATGTAATTTCAGCTTTTGAAGGTTCGTAGAAAAACATTTATAGAAAAAATTCCAAGAACCTATTTACAGCAGCGAAACCCTAGAATCAAAAGCTCTTATACCAAATTATACCAAATGTTATGCAACTAGCTCACAAAATATAAGAAAATATAGATCAACGACTTAAAAATTATCCTCTTTGAGGGGAAAAACTCCTTTGCATTACATAAATGAACAATTATTAGATGATTCAAACGAAAAAACCTCTTTTCTATATATATGATTCTAAGGGGTCACAATATAATTAGAGCCGACATAAAAATAATAATGTAAGGGCATACTATTAACAATAGTGGATGTTTATGTGGCATAATACTAAAAATTTTGGGACTACATGGGCACAACAATAAAAATAATTTGGCTACACTAATAATAACAATAAGGGGATACTCTAGTATTATAGGAACCTAATAGCAAGTACACAACATTAATTGTGGTTGAGAAAGAGGCAAAGAAAAGTTAAATGAAGGAGAAAATATATAGACAGAAGAATAGGGGGACACATTAAGACAAGAAGAGGGGATACATATATAGATGAAGAGTGGAATCGATGAAAATAAATTCAGTAAGAGCGTCTATCATGCAACACTGGAGAGAATAAAAGAGAAGGGGTTTGGCTCTCAATCCCTGGAGGTTGTGGCCTGAGTTTCTAGTCTCTAGAGCCCTGTAACATCTTGGGTTCCCTGGAGGCTGTGGGTTGAGATAGGCTCCGTGGAGCCCTGTAACAGCTTTGGCCCGTGGAGGTTTTGGGTTGAGACAAAGGTATTGAGATCCTTGTAACATCTTGGGTCCCTGGAGGTTTTGGGTTGGGATGGAATCTGTGGGTTGATATAGCAGACTTTGGAACCCTATAACAACTTGGGAAGATACCACCCTAGAGTAGAAGTAGAGGATAGCCATAATGAAGACTTTTGGTTACCTCCCTTATGGTACAATAGATTATGGAGTTGCTAGAATTGGGTGAATCACTTTGTTTGCACTTGGGGGTGAGGTTGGGCACTTGTGGACTCTCGATGTTGACCAAGTAAGTAATTGATAGTTATTGGGATTGAGGAAGGAAGTCCTTCGGAGTCCCTGACTCAGTGGAAGTTGGTTTTCTAGTCCTAGAAGAAAGAAACCGCCAAAAATCTAGAATATGGATCAGGGGTGAAAACTACAAGTAAGTGTGGCTACAACTGTCTATGATTGGGAGGAGACTCCTTGTCCTCGACTCAGTTTCCCCGCAAGTTAAAATATAAGTATTTCTGTATTTCGATTATATCCTAATGAATCATGTCTCTATGTTGTAGATAATGGTTCTATATTCAAGGATTGTATTGTGTTGATTATGCTTGCATATGTAGTACATCCTTGTGGGAATAAGTTATTAATGACATGTATGTAAATGCATTGAATGTATATATCCATCTATGTGAAAGATGAAAGAAAAAATGTGTGTAATGATTTCTAATTGTAGACACAAAACATATGGTGCATAAGAGGCATAAAGGACCACATGATAAGAAAGACTAAGCCACAATGTTGTATTGAGCTTGGATCTGCATACATTTTTAACAACATGAGAAGTAACATGCAAATAACTTATTAAGGAAGAGACCAAACTCGTTACATGTCATGGATGAGTTATGAGAGCTTGGATTAACACTTGAAACATAGTGTATTTTGAGACACTTTTATTAATATGAAGATTAATTGGAAGACCATATTCATAGTAGGGTTTTCATTCATTGGTATGCCATTGTTTTCCATGTTACAAGTTGATATGTTGCATGGAAAGCCATGAATTCATGTCAAGGGGAGTTTTCCCTAGGACCAATCAAGCCGCTAGATTTTCCTAAATGGCCTTCAGGTTGGCATTCTCAGTAGGCTAGATACATGTTGTTGGAATCTTAGGGTGGCTATCGAGGCACTCAAAGGACCTGTGTAGTGCCATGGAGCTACTTTCAGGCTTGACATAGGGTCTAGTACTGTCGGTGTGTGGTAGGAGAGGTAGGAACCTATCAGGAGTTTGCACCAAGCTCATGGTAACTAAGCCATGTAGGAGCGCCTACATCTCCTTGGGTGGCATTCGCTCCTAGTGAGAGGGGAAGAATCACGAGGCAATAAATAATTGGAGAATCAATCACTCAAGCTCAAGAGGGATAATGTCGTAGATAACCCTAAGAAACCAAGGGCATCATCATGAAATCGTGAGGCACATCTAGGAGTCTACCATATTATTGAGATAGAGCCATAAGAAAAAATAATAGCTCAAATAAGCCTATGTGGCGGTAGAGCTTGTAGTATGGGAAGATTGCTACTAGATGTGGCTCCTACTACACCACGTTTTGGAATTTTTATAGACTTTTTATTTTTTCTACCTATGGTGTTCTATATGTAACTAAAATGGTTTAAATGCAACAAATTTTGGATGTAGGTTACTGAAAGGGCTAGCTAAATATCTCCCTTTGGTTGCTTCTACTCATAGTGTCATTTATTATTTGATAGGAAACTCTAATACTTTTGAGTGCCTCCCTGAAAACAACACCAAAAATGATAGTGTGAATACTTAGATTTTTTTTTTGGAACAATGATGGCATTCAGATAATGATTTAATCATCAAACCAGGTTTTGTTATAGTTATGAGTACCTTGTGCTATATGCACGAGTACCAAATTTCCTACCATTTTTATATGCTTATGTAGAAAACCTACTGGTGATTTCAATCAAGATCAAGATAGATTTGACTACTAAATTGGTTTAATCACCAGTTTCTTAAGTGTTGCGATTCAATTGAACACTTATTCTTAAGGATAGTACCTAATTGTAAAAAGCACTCATATCAATTTTTTTGCACATCACTTTCTGCAGTATTGTAACCATTCTGCTAATTTCACAATAGCAACTACTAATTATGCAACAATTGTGCAATCAACTAAACACACACCCAAAATCAAAGAACATGGCCCAAAGGAGTACAGGAATAGAAATAACATAAAGCACATTTGTAGATAAATACACAATGTAAATCACATCGACCATTCCTAATATGATAAACAATTAATCATACACACTCAAAAAGAAAGAAACATGCAAATTACTGAAAGGAAAAATGTACGCAAGAACTTACGAGTGGGTCCAACTCAGTGTCTGGCTTTCACCCAATACTTATGTTCATGAAATCAGGCTCAAAAGATAAAATATGCATCCATGACTTATTATATTATACAACAACAATATAACAAAGTATAACCACATTATATTTTCTAGGTTTATACATACATATTAATAAGTAATATGGGAACCCAAGCCCAAGAAAACCTGTCTAATTTTGGTGGCTACATTATCCAAAAAAACTTGCCTCATAATGCATAAATTCTAAATAAAACCAAACATAGTGGAAATAGCCTGCTAGATATCGATTTATGAGAATCACTATGTTTATCCTTTGTGATGTAATGAATGTTGACCATTGAGGCATCTTGACTACTTCAAAAATAATTACACACAATCTCATGAAACATAGATCACCCTTTTTGGTTTTAGAGGGAATCTAAGAGGTGGGTGAATATTGAATTGGTCCGCAAGAAATTGTTGAGAAATAACATGTGAATGATAGTGCCCATCAATCTGAGACGTGAAAAATGACTTTTCCACATGTTCCACTTTTATATCTTTCGAAAAAACTTAAAAAATATGCCATGTGTTCCTTGTGAATCATATATTTCTACATCAAAATACTTTACCTGTGTTCCTTGGATAATATTTAGATTAACACCTCATTTATTAAAGCATAAACTATGATATAAAACTACTCTTAGTTTTCCCTTTAGTTATAATACAAAATGTAATTAAGAATATGTAATATTCCAAAATTTTCACACAGCAATTTGGAATATTACATTTTTCTATTTTCACTTAGGAGAGGAATAAATGGGTAAGGAGGCCCATGAACAATAAAATATGAATAAATTCCACCTTAATGAGGGAGGAGATCACCTTAGGATCTAGATTTTACACTTTTAGGTGTGAACAAGGGAAAAATAGATGTGGATAGAGTCAAGTTTGACTAAGTCAACATGCATTCTTGAGGAGGAAGAAATCACCCAAGTAAACTAGCTCAATGTGAACAAGGATCAGCTAGACACACATAAGAAGAGCTGGATTGACGACCCCTCAGTGTGAAAGGAGGAAATACAGGTGAATTAGTTCAAGTTGACCAAGTCAACAACGCTGCTAGAAGAGGAGGGAAGCCAACAAGGACAACACAGTTTTGGGAATCTTCACTAGGAAGTCACCTCAACAATGTGTGGGGTCCGGGGTGAGGAGGCTCACCAAGGATAAAAAGGAGGGCATAGCAACAAGGAGATCATTCAATATTCAATTATCTTTGGTCTTTTGACTACTTGCATGCTTCAGCTATTTAGCTGTGGCTACAACATTGCTTAGTGCAAAGAATTCCTATGCGGGAATTCCATCCCATTCTTGGATCAACTTGCTTAAGGGATCTAAAGGAGGGTTCTGAGCTTCAACTCCATCATCTGGATTAGGACCAAACATCCATTAACATCTACAATGTAGTTACCTTCAGAAACTGTGTCTTTTATGCAGGGGAAGCAGCAGCAGGGTTGCACCCTTAGATTTTGTTCTAGTCTTTGAGGAGGAGGTGTTTATTTCCCTCTGACAGATCTAATAAAGGGGGCCTAGGGCCACTTTCTGTATTATTCAGCTATTTTATGTTATATTCATCCATGCTTAATAGAGAGTTGCAGTAAAATGTGTTATTATATTCAATGCTGCATTTTGTACATGTATAATGCCGGAAACCCTTGCCGGGTGTCTTATTATTTATGTAAAATAGGTTAAACCTCCATTTCTCTTCTATTTGATTAATTTAATCTCCATATCAGTCTTATTCCATCATTTTATGTAGAAAACCTCATGGGAATTATGCTTTCATAGTCTTCAGAAATTCTGTTGTAGAGGAGCCATGGGATCAGGGTGTTTTTAAGCTATCTTGAGCTAGGGAGATTTGTTTAGTGTAGCTAGATTCATTTGTTTCACCTCCAATTCTGTGAGTGGGTTGTATGAGTTACATGTAGTTCTTAGGTGAACAAGGCATATGTTTAATTTCCATGACACATGGGAATTTGGGTTTGGTATTAGAATCTTTGATGAAAACACACTCAAGTGCCACAACACATCAGGGAATAAATTAGTGTACATGAAAATGAAAATCTGATGCAAACACACTCAAGTGCCACAACACATCAGGGAATCAGTTAGTGCACATGAAAATTTTTAACTTTTTCAAACCTTTCTTTGTTAAATTACAAACTGTAATAGAATATTCTAGAGCTCTCATACCAAGGATGATGGCCCTTTACAATCACACTAATACAAGGAATACAACTAGGGCTTGGCGTTATTCCTTTCACAACCAATATACCTTGAACAAGGCAACAATTGACCCAATTTTTTTATTGTGGACAAACATAGCCCTTTCGATCCACATGTCTTGAACACATCTGGCAGATCCTCTTTCCTCCCATTATGCAACTCCTCAATCTGTGTCTATCAATGAACTAAACTCCTTTATGTTACTAAACTCGGCTCAAAATTTTTTTCTCTCTAAGTATCTCTTTTTTCCCGTAAGGTATACAACACTTAAAGTTTTCGATTAGTTGTTCACTACTCTGTTGTGAACAACTCTTTGGTCTGCCCACTTTTTCCATACTACTGCTCCAAGATGAAAATTCTAGGGATATGGAGGTTTCCATTCTTCTCAATGACACAATACTCTACAATACAGTGAACTAGGGCTAGTTGGCTAGCCCACTTGACTTCTACTTTAGTCCTTCAAATTCTGCACGTCCTTAGGCCCAATACATCTACCCTTCTACCAGTGTTGTTTTCCTTCACAAGTACATGATTTAGAGCTCTTCTTTGATAGTCACGTAACAACCCTCCAATTTTACTTGGATTGCCACCAATTTTCCCAACCACAGTAAATTTTTTTACTGATCTAGTGCCCACAACACTACCCTCATCTAGGGCTCTTCAAATATGCCACCGAATAATGATTTGAGTCCTCTCAAAATCACTATTCTTGTGTACCAATATTTTGTTGTCCAATCTATGAACAAATCTGAACTACTCATCTTATCATCCTTCTAACAATTTGTAGATGACTAAACTAGGGTCACAAATCATCCATTAACAGTCCATTGAATAATTGTTTATAGGTTGCTTCAGATCTCTGTCTGTTGAATTTTTCAAACCTTTCTTCATTAAATTACAGATTGTAATAGAATAGGCTAGAGCTCTCGTACTAGAGATGATGGCCCTTTACAATCACATTGATACAAGGAATACAACTAGGGCTTGTTTTTAGTCCTTTGACAACCAGTATACCTTGAAAAAGACAACACTTGACCCAATTTTTTTATTGTGGACACACATAGTCCTTCCAATCCACATGTCTTGAACACATCTGGAAGATCCTCTTTCCTCCCATTATGAAACTCCTCAATCTGCCTCTATCAATGAATTAAAATCCTTTCTGTTACTAAACTCGTCTAAAAAATCATTTCCCTCTAAGTACCTATTTTTTCCCTTATGGTCTATAACACTTAAATTTTTCGATTAGTTGTTCACAACTCTATTGTGAACAACTCTTTGCTCTGCCCACTTTTGCCATATTGGTGCTTCAAGATGAAAAGTTTAGGGATATGGAGGTTTCCCTTGTTCTCAATGATGCAATACTCTACAATACAGTGAACTAGGGCTAGTTGGCTAGCCCACTTGACTGCTACTTTAGTCCTTCAAATTCTACATGTCCTTAGGCCCAATACACCTACCCTTCTACCAGTGTTGTTTTCCTTCACAAGTACATGACTTAGAGATCTTCTTTGACAGTCACCTAACAACCATCCAATCGTACTTGAATTTCCATCAAGTCTCCCAACCACATTTTTTTTTTTACCGATCTAGTGCCCACAACACTACCCTTATCTAGGGATCTTCAAATATGCCACCTAATAGTGATTTGAGTCCTCTCAAAATCACTATTCTTGTGTACCAATTTTTTGTTGTCAAATCTATGAGAAAATCTGAACTACTCATATTATCATCCTTTTAACAACTTGTAGATGAATGAACTAGGGTCACAAATCATCCATTAATAGTCCATTGACTAACTATTTATAGGCTTCTTCAGATCTCTATCCAAAACTCTATGGACAGTCCAACAAAATCAACCCCTCTTCATGTCAATCCATTTCTCATATGGCACATTTATTCTGCTCCATCTTCTACTCAGGTTCCACCTTCCTTTGGATTTGATATCTCTGCACATACTTCTGCAAACCATCTTCCAAATTTGTGGTAGATATTGCAGAGATAAACCTCTCTCTAAGGGTCACAACCCCTCTTCTTATATGCAAATTTGCCACAGTATTAATGACATACCTTATGGATTGAACATTCTAGGAAACCCCCCTAAATAGGGAATTATACTTATATTCTAATTGATTTAGAACAAACCATATCCACCCATAGCAAAAAAGAAAACTCTTTCCTCCATAAGAGACTCGGCCTAGCTCATATGGATCCATATATTCTGGTCATTTCTTTAACTGAATCTTGACCTGAACTTTAGATATCTACGACCCTCAAACTACAGCTACTTCAGTCAATATTACACCTGTGACTACTTATGTTCTGGCCCTACATTCTAGTGTAGACCCTCCTCCATTTGTGTTGGTATTATCACAGACCTCGCAACCTAGTAACTAACACAAGGTAGGGTCTCAACCCTCTCTACTATTTCAAATTTTGATGCAGACTTCACACAAAAACACCACTGAAATCACATGCCGAAATTCTCATGAGTCACCTCTTTTGAGCTTTATCTGCCCTAAGAGAACCAATAATATACCATATTCCTACTTCCTATATTGAACCCATTAAGTTATGTGACACTCTTGTCAACCCTCACATGATGATCTTACTCTTGGTGGATGATCATGGCATCCCTTTAGCAACACTTACTCAGACCTCTAACTAGACCTACTTTAGGAATACATCTCTCCTAGCCTCCTTGATAAAATGAGATCCTTCTCACTTGATGTTCTTGCCTTCATACTAAGGCCTCCTTAAATAGATTTTCCTAGCTAGGACTCTTAAGAATGCTCTATAACTTGCGAAATTTATCTACTTATACCTTAGGAAATATTGTTTTCCTGTTTAATTTATTTTAGATTTTAAACCTCATCTCGGGTCTAAAGCCCCTTCGCTTGGGTTATTTTCCCACAAAAAATTTTGTGGTCAAAATCACACAAACCCATCTCACTAGGCTTGTGGAGTACCTCCCAAGCTACACAATTTAACAACATAGTCTAGTTGTAGTAATCGTAACTTGGTCAAGCTCCTATAGTCAAGTGAGGACTTGGTTGGGTTCCCAAGTTGAAAATTAAGTAAGGGTAGTTGTGAGGGCATGATAACTAGGAAGGGTTAGGGAATGCCAAGGAATGAAAAGGCGTCCTAACACATGCTGGACAATGTCAATGCATGTTGAGGAGTGTTAAGGAGTGTCAAGGTATCACAAGGGAGAAATAGGTCAAAATGCATGGAAATGAACAAATAAGTGTGTTCCAGGGAGTCTCAGTGAATTCAAGTGTGCCAAGGATGAAGTGTGTTAGAAAAGGTTCATAATAGGATTTGCAAGAGGCTAGCCTACGATCGCGGTAAGGGGCTCGACAAAGAAATTTTAAACAAAGGGAGACTTTGTGTTGGGAACAACACTATTTTGCCTTTATCTATTATTTTTATATGACATGTGGCACACTTTGGCTGAATGCTCATGTTTTAAACTATTTTAGACAATTCCATATTATACATTGTTATGTATAAGTTTTGGGGAACTCGACTTGTGCCGACATATATCTTGTTTGTCTTGTGTATCTTGTGGTTCTTGCAAACTCTCAGTTAATGCTCTACAATTTATATGAACTAGATATACATGTGAAATATTCCTATGTAAGCTATGTTTCTTAGTTGTTTTATGGCCATGGCTAGATGTGATCCTTGTCTTGGTAAGTTCTTAAGTGGGAAAATATCAGCTTGGACATGACTGGCCTAAGATGAGGTATAGGAAGTTCTTAGGTGAACAAGACACAATCTACTTGTAGTAGGTGAAATTGATCAAGTTGTTACAGCTGAAGCATATCAATGTCACATGAACTGGAGTAGCTAAGGACTTGATTGGGTTCCCAAGTCATGAAAAAATGTTAGGATATTTGTGAGGGCATGAGTGCCAAGGAATGTTAGGGAATTCTAACATGTCCCAGATAGTTTGAAGGCATGTAAAATATTCTAAGATGTGTCAAGTGATAAAGCATGCCAATATCTACAATGGTGTGACAATACATGCTAGGGACTATCAAGGAAACAAAATGGAGAAAAAAGTTAAAATGCAAGGAAATGAACACATCATAGGGTTAATAAGTCATCGATTTACATTTTCCAAGAGGGGCATGCTATGCACACTAACACTAGTTGGAAATGAGTGTCAAGTGCCAAGTGTTAGTGCATTCTAAGTGCCAAATCATCCTCTGTTACTTCTCTTCTACTTTCCAATAACTTATCTCAAATAAATTTAATATTAAACCATTCCAAAGCATACTAAGGCATCTTAATGAATGCTATACATGATAATTATCATGGCCTCTTTAGGACTACATGTCTCCTCTTCCCCTTGATCAAATAAGCTCCTTCTCACTTGATGTTATTTCCTTCCTCCTAAGGACTCCTTAAGGATTTTTTCCTAGACCTCTTAGGAACCCTCTAGAACTTACGAGTTTTATCCACTTAGACCTTACGAAATATTGATTTTCCTTTTTAATTTTCTTTTAGATTTTAAACCCCGTCTTGGGTCCAAAATCCATTTTCTTTGCTTCTATTTCCAGAAATCCTTTTGTGACCAAGCTCACAAAAAGCCATCTCACTAGGCTTGTGGAGTACCTCCCAAGCTACACAATTCAACAATATAGTCTAGTTGTAGTAACTATAACTTGGTCAAGCTCTTGTAGTCAAGCGAGGGCTTGGTTGGGTTCCTAAGTTGAAAATTAAGTAAGGGTATTTGTGAGGTCATGATAGCTAGGGAGGGTTAGGGCATGCAAAGGAATGAAAAGGCATGCTAACACATGTCGTACAATATCAATGCATGTTGAACTAGAGTGTTAGGGAGTGTTGAGGCATATTAAGGGATAAATAGGTCAAAATGCATGGAAAGGAACAAATAAGAGTGTGTGCAAGGGAGTGTTAGCAAATTCAAATGTGCTAAGGATGAATTGTGTTAGGATAAGTTTAGAGTAGTATTTACAGGAAGCAAGCCTACGATTGTTATAAGGGGCTCGATAAAGAAATTTTAGAAAAAGGGAGATCACCTTGTGCTAGGCGCAACATTGTTTTTCCTTTAGTTATTTTTTTTTATATGAGATGTGGCACACTTTGGCTACATGCTCATATTTTAAACTATTCTATATAATTTCATATTGTACATTGTTTTGTATAAGTTTTGGGGCACTCAGCTTGTGTCAGCTTATATCTTGTGTGCCTTGTGAATCTTATGGTTCTTGTAAACTCTCAGTTAATGTTCTATTGTTTATATGAACTGAACATACATGTGAAATATTTCCTGTGTAAGCTATGTTGCATAGTTGTTTTATGGCCATGGATAGATCATGTGATCCTTGTCTTGGTAAATAGTTAAGTGAGACAAGTTGAGATTGGACATGAGTGGCATAAGATGAGTTATAGGCAGTTCTAAGGTGAACAAGGCACAATCTACTTGTAGTAGGTTCAATTGGTCAAGTTGTTGCGGTTGAAGCAGGCCAATGTTTTCACATGAACTGCAGTAGCCAAGGAATTGATTGGGTTCCCTAGTTGTGAAAAATGTAAAGGCTAGTTGTGAGGACATGAGTGCCAAGGTGTGCTAGGGAATGATAAGATGTGCTAGATAGTGTGAAGGCATGTCAAACATGATAAGATGTGCTAAGTGATAAGGCATGCCAAGATGTGCAAGGGTGTGTTAATGCATGCCAAGGACTATCAAAGAAAAAAAAGGGAGAAACAAGTTAAACTACAAGTAAATGAACACATAAGAAATTTAATTAGTCATCAATTTACCTTTTCTAAGAGGGGCATGCTAGGCACACCAAAACTAGGCGCCAATATGAGCCAAGTGCAAAGTCTTAGTGCATTCTAAGTGCCAAGTCTTCCTTTGCTACTTCTCATAATTTAATTTAAAACCATGCCAAATCATACAAAGGCATCTCAATGTGTTCCATACATGCTAAGACTTTCCAAGCACCAACACGTGCCAAGCGCCAATATGTGTCAAGGACTGTTATGCATTATATGAAGTGGAATGGCATGTTGAAGAGTGCTAAGGTGTGCTAGAGAGTGCTAATGCATGTTTAGGAGTGTTAAGGAGTAATAGGAAAAAACATGAAGGGAGCACTAGGTCAAAATTCATGGAACTTAATGAATATGAGGAACGTGTGCCAGGGACTAGTGTTATAGAGTGATAGCTGTCATGCCAAGGAGGGAGTGACAAGGTATGCTAAGAATTGGTAAGGCATGCTAGGGAATATCAAGGCATGTAAAGAAGTGCCAAAGTGTGATAGTGAGTTCTAGGGTGTGCTAATTATATGTTCCAAATAGTGCCAAGATATGGAAATACGTGCCAGGTGCTAAGGATGTGCAGGGTGCCAGGGTATGTCAATATGTGTCAAGAAGTGTCAAGGAAACAAAAGGAAGAACCAATACAAAATGTAAGGAAATGAACATATAAGAGGGTTAATATGTCAGGATTTTATCTTTTTCAAAAGGGGCATGCTAGTCACACTAATAATAGGTCCCATTACATGCCAAGTGGCATTGTGTGCAAAATGTTAATGTATGTCAATGCATTCAACCAAGGTGTTCTAGGGCATGCTAGGGATTACATGCATGGCAACACATGCTAGGAGAGTTCCATGTTGTGCTAGCGCATGCCACCATGTGCTTGGGCGTTAGTTTCATGAAAAGATGTTATAGGTACAAAGATGTTCAACGGCATGCAAGGTGCTAAGAAATGTTAGTGTGTGACAAAGCATTAATTTAAGGTGTGCCCAGATTGCTGAGGAGTGTTAGGTATTTCTCATTAATAGAATTTTCCGAGCTTGATTATGTATTAAATAATATATTTCATACACACACTATTGGAACTTTATCTAAAGGTAATTTGATAAATAATAAAATTCATAGATGCGAATCATGTGTTGACTCATAGGAAAACTTTATTCGACTACTGATTAGTTGAGGGAAATGATACACACTAATTACTTCTTTAAAAATTGATTTATTCTAACCATTATGGCCTTGGAAATATCATAAAAAATACTCCACAATAAGGGCCTTAAATCTTTTGAAAAAAAAATATTAACAAGCGTATAGTGTCATCAAATAATCATTGGAATAATCAATGGTGATGAACATTTTTTGACCGTCACCAAAAGTGACAAAAAGAGAATTGGTGAGGGTCATTAAAAGTTCGTCACTAGAAGTGTCACCAAAAAGAGAATTAGTGATGGGCCTTTAACGACCCTCACCAAAAGTGTCATTGAAAATGGCTTTGGTGACGAACCTTAAAGGACCATCACTATATACATTTACAGTAACGCTTTTTTAAGGACCGTCACCATATGTGACAATGGTGATGGACCTTAAAGGTCCATCAGAAGCATGACCCTCACCAATGTCATTTTTTCTTGTAATGTAGGTACTCTCAAGCATTGATTGGTGATGATGTTTGATCCTTAGTCTTAATTTCACTATTTATTTTCCCCATTGAAATTTTTATATCTTGTGTGAAGAAATATCAAAGGGTGTGAGAAAAATGTTAAATTTTGTAGGAGTTTTGAGTTGGCATATGAAGATATTTTTCTTCAGCGTCAACCCGAATGTAAAACATTAAGAGAAACGATTTTTTATGAATTGAGCTGTTATAGTGATGCTCCTGAACCTTATTTGAATTTTCTTTAGATGTGTGTTCAACTATGATAGTGTTATCATATAGCTATAATTTCTCTCATTTTTCATTTCGGCTAAAGTCAATTTCTTCATTTCATTGAACTAACATAAACATCCTATATTACAGGTCTATTTATATAGAATGATTAAAATAATTTTATATTATAATTCTTTATCGTAAATTAAATGTTTTGATATCGATAATAATAAAAACATAATTTACATTATATGTAGACATTCTAGATTTGTGATTATATTACCTTAATCTCAAACAAAATAAATAATGTATAACTTCATCGAAACATAAAAAACTTTCATCTGTGAAGTTTGAGGTGTATAATTATTAGAATCTATTTAACATAATTAATTATGAAAATAAATTAAAAAGAGTTTAATTTTAGAGTTGTGATTTATTTTAATAATTGAAATAGAGGGAGTGTGATATTTTATGTTCAGGGAGAAAGAACCTTACACTCGAAACTTTCTGTGACTATAAGGACTCTATAGAAGAGCGGGTTGAACAGCTCCTGGAACTAATTAATGGTGGTTACAATGTCTGATGCCTCACTACTAATTCATATATGAATGTTTGGAGTTGTAGTTAACACAATAATTTACTATTTTTTAAAGAAATGCTTTATTAAAATCTCTCGTGATTTACTATCTGTTTTAAACAAATGGTATTGTGTCACCCTTTTTCATTTTGATATTTAGAAGCTTATCTTTGAGTGCTAGCTTCCCGTGTTCACTATTGTTCTAGAAAAAATCTATCAATGCCTTCCATATTGCATATGCAGTCTCTTTCCTGTGGATATTAGAGACAATATGGTCTCATACTCCCTCCAATATGATCCTCCTCACCTTTGCAACACTCTTCTTCTAATATTCTATCCTCGACATCAGATGGTGTTGGTTTTGAGACATCATTATCAATGAATTCCTTCAGCCCTTTATCTGCCATAACTTCTTCCATGTGGTCCTTCCAAGCAATGTAATTCGAGCTACCCTCAAGGGCATACTTGAGCCTTAGACCATAGAAAGTTATCCTGCTAACTCTGAAGAATAGATATGGAAACCTGTTCATCCTGCGAAGTTAACTTCAAATTCTCTTCTCTACTATGAATATAGCTTCGATACCATGTAGAAATTAATTGTAGATTCAATATTTCTCATGTAATGTTCTAAAACATAAGACTCAAATCTACTCTACTCATATGCGGAAAGAAATTCACAACTGAGAAGAAATATAAAAAACATGTGGCATGAATTAATGAACACATATAACAGGAGGATATATCTAGGGGAAATCTTCTCCTCAAAACCACTTCCTATCTATATTGCATTAATTAGAAAATAGAGAATAAATACAATGCTTGTTCAAGCTTGAACAATATCTACACAAGTGTAATCTATCTCACTGCTTCACAAGCTGACTCTGGTCAATACTTAGTCAATTTTCCTTCCTACCAAGCCCCTATTTCCTTCCACTATTTTCTTGGGAATTAGCCCCTATTATTTAGGTAAATTCCTCATTAATAACTACACAATCCCTATAGGTCCTTCTCTGACTACATGCACCACTTGTACAACTTGGATAATTATACAGCTGATAATACACTAGCCATGAAGTTCAATCTCAACTAGGTAACCCATAGATCATGCATGCATGAGTTATTTATTGTTGATTTTTCAGTTAACTGGTTGAAAGCTGAATTTTCACCCTACTGCTATACCTCCTACTAGTTCGTCCAACAATTGGAACTAGTTTAACTGATTTTAACTTAGTTAAACTGAATTAAATTGTTACAACTAAAATTAAACTCAACCTAGGATCCTAAAATTTAGGAATAACTCTACATGACTCAATTTAAGCCCTCAACTCGAATTAAATGAGCCAACTAAGTGAAAATAAAATAGTTAACTTGTACAAGTTGTCTTGTGATGTGGAATTACAATTTTATCCTAATTTAATTCAAGGGTAAAATTAAATCAATATTTTCTTGTTGCCATTTTCAAGGGGAAGATCAGGGAAGAAGAATTTGGTGCAAGGGGGAGTAACATGCAGCAACAAGATGTGTCATGGTCTATTGAGTCAACCACAGATCTGAGAGTAGTGTTGGTGTTCGGATATGAACAATGTTCAACCCTTTTTCCACATAAATTATGAACTCGAGGGCATTAGTTATTTCAAGACTAACGACAAAGTATACGCAGGCACAAGCACATGACCTACTGTAGATCACAGGGTTAAATCCATAACACACATACCTCTATAACAACAATTAAGTAAACTGCAGAATTGAAAGACATTCACAGTAATTAAAGATTAATTGTAACAGCAGTAATAAAATCACAATAAATCATAAAAATAATACAATAAAGGAAAACGCGGCACCTGATCAGAATAGTGGGCCCAACTCTCTGATCAAGGTTGCGATAAACTCATGAACTACAGAAGAAACAACAATTTGTTGTGCATTCGATTAATGATAAAAGATATTTGTTACAAGGTCTGCATGTAAAAGGGCTTAACCCTGATTCACAGCTCGCATGCACCTCTTAATACAAGTGTCCTAGAATCCTTGATTCCCTTCAACAACTCCATAATCACAAAAATACATTTTGTTACAATGGCAACCTAGCTGCCCAGAAGGAAACCGTAAAAAGGCCTGAAATGATGTTGATATAAACAGAGTCTATTATGTTGTAACAACAAATGAGGATAGCATTGGAGATGATAGGTTGTTCCTCGACTCACAGCTGCAACACTCCTATTTTGGCCGAATCTGTAGAAATATCGGAGTTAATATGTAAAAAGGTAAAACCTCCGTGACAGTTACTTCATTAACCAAATATCCCATGCAACATAAGGAAAAGGGTTTTACCTCATGCGTTTAAGAGTAATAATAGTAAAAATAGATATAAAGATAGGGTAAAATGGAAGAAGAAAGTATACAAATCCGGTGCCCAACATCTCCCCTGAACTGGTCTATTTGCATGTTCTCATGCAGCTCATCGTCTCCTCATATCAGGATTGGAACGACTGTGATCAACATGAAGTTGTTTGAGGTCATACTCTTCAGCCATTTCTGTCCCTGGTGGCTTATATCCCTCTGTCAAAACAACATCCTTCCACCAGTATAGATCAACGTTGTATGTAAGAGTATACCACTCAGCTGGCAACCAGAGAAGGAGAAATTGAAACCTCAATCCTATGCAAATGACCCCACAAGTATGAATGCATGCCACGAAACGTGGCATTATTTCTAAATCCCATGTAAATTTAGGTGCCCCAAATGGTTCTTGTTCTCTGACGACTGAAGATGACAACATCCACCTTTTATAAAAACTGTCCAGCGCTTCCTTACGAAACATCGTAATATGGTCAACACACCATTTCTGGGTTGCCAACATGTGTTCTCTACGACCCTCAATCTGTAAGAATGTATAATGCTTGTTATAAATATTTGAGGACTGGCCATGCTCTTTCCTCATCATTAATGGCCTTCTAGCTTGGTTTTCTTCAAATGTATCCCAGGCCTTTCTCCACTTAATCTGATTGATGACATAAGAGGTGAAAGCTCTTAAATGGATGTCCCCCATGAATGGAATGAGGTTAAAGGACTGAAAATGCCTTAAGAAATACCCATGCATGTAGAGCTCGCACATTAAGTGTTGTCCCATGATATCGTGAATTTTTAAAATACGGAGAAATTGAATGGGGTCCTAAATTTCGGACCAAATCTCCTTATATATACTTTCAAGACTAAAGAAAATAAATTGCTTGTGAAGGAATATGGCATAGCTATGTGCAGGAGGTTTGCAGGCCATTACCTGTTGTGCCATGGAGAACATCTTCTCCTTATCTGTTTGCAACAGCTGCACTTGTTCTTCCAGTTCTTATATTCTGTCCTTTTGTGTTGACCCCTTAGTTAAACTGAGAGGGGGGGTGAATCAGCTTAACACATTCAAGGACTTTTAAAACTTTCCTTTAAAACTTATTTACATCTTCATTTCATGATCAAATTAATATGTGAGCAATATTAATATGTGAGCAGCAAGTATTAAGCAGATTAGATAATGTAACAACAATCTTAACATGTGAGCAGCAAGTATTAAGTATATTAGATACACCATATCAACACATAAACATCATGCACATAGACAATAGATATAAGTGGAAATCCATAAGGGATAAAACCACATCTCATTATTTTTTTGATGCAAAGGCAAGCTCCAACTCCCTCTCACCACTGATTTTTTGTAGGCTCCAACCTACAGGAGGCTCCTACCTCAATTCTGCATGCTACAACTTGCAAGGAAGCTCCAACTCCCATCTATTTTCTGCAGGCTACAACCTACAGGAGGCTCCTACCTTGGCCAGCTACAACTGACATATATCAAGCTACAACTTGATATGGAAGCACCAACTTCCTACTATTTTCTACAGGCTACAACCTACAGGAGGCTCCTACCTCAGTCAGCTACAACTAACATTTAACAAGCTACAACTTGATATGGAAGCACCGACTTCCTTCTATTTTCTGCAGGCTACAACCTACAGGAGGCTCCTACCTCAGTCAGCTACAACTGACATTTATCAAGCTACAACTTGATATGGAAGCACCAACTTCCTCACCTTTTAAAAAAACATGTTGATTTACCTTGATATTAGCTCTGTTCTGTACCTTCATCACTGTTGTCCACTGACCTTCATGTATGCCTTATATCATCTCTGAATCCTCACAGCCTCTCTATCTGCTCCTCCTTCTTCTTACCCTTTCTACCTCATTTCTCCATTCTCTAACACCACTATGCATATCTATGTGATATCATTTATAGAGTTCACCTCATGACTGTTTGTATTCCACAGGGAATTTGAAGTGAATAGCCATGACTCTTTGCCTTCTGCCTTCTCATTTCTTTGTCCAGCTCATTCAGAGGAATGTAGCAATATGTACAAATTTCAGTTTTACAGTGGAGTATTGTTTGCCTACAAAGACTTGCCTTTGCATCACATACAATAATTTTAAATAATTTACATTCATATTTTCAGTTACATAAAACAATTTCACTTAGCCCTTTTTCCGGCCCTTGGCTTGCTGTGCGTTTGTCTTTTCTGCTGCTGTCATGTAACTGTTTTGCATACCTATTTTTTCCATGCATGTAAAATGCCCTGTGTCTTTATGTGCCACAACTATTTCTCAACCTGGAAACCTTTCAAAGTGGAGGCTTTACTTTTTAACACACCATAAGAAAAAACCCACATTATGAATTGTCGAATCAACTATTCGAATATTTCAACTTTGACCAATTTTACAAACTTCATTTTATGAAGTTGTTCCTCCTAAGATCGTTTTCGGTCTTAACCAAGCTTTTAAAACCTTCTTATCATTTTCAATCTGAGTATAAAGGAACATTACAACAAGCCATGTTATATTTCACACGTTGACTTCAAAATCTGTTTTAAAACCCCCAAAGTAAACCTTTGGTCATGGCATTCCAATCCATCATATATATATTATATGATCCTTATTAAATGCGCTCACGAAACATGTCACAAATTTTCGACTTTGGATTTAAATCATTTGAATGTTCATCACTTACAATTTCCATAACTTTTAATGCATAAACTGAATGTCAACATAGATTAAGGTTTGGGCCCCACCGTCTCAGATTTCATTTTTATGTAGAAACTCGACTTGTTTCAATAATTGTTTAAACCATGGTCTAAACCCACTTCATGAATTCATATGCGGACTTCTCTCTTTGATTAAATAACCAACCTGTGATTATATGAACCTTTGCCACGGTATATTAACGAATCTTCTAATCATAGGGTTCTTACCTTATTATAATCTCTGCCATCACATTTCAATCATACCATTCAAGTTTTATAAACCTTGATTTAAAAACCAAATCTTTGCGCTATAAGTCTTTGACTCAGACACCTTATGGCCATTGTGAATTAACATTCGAGTTTCATAAAAAAACTCAACCTAAATGTGCCACGGCTTACCATTCATATATAAAATATATCAACATCCCAAAATCAAATGTTATGAAACATTTAATAAGCTTTGGACTTTATTAATACCCCGACAACTATTAAAATTCGGTTGGGTCCCACAACAGTCATACTCACATATACAAATTTTATACGCACACCCTTTGTGATATTTCATATCAACGATAATATATTAACATATATTACATCCTCCGTCAAACATTATAACAAAGTCTCATTCAACTCATTTGGGGTTCATTTGGGCCCACAAAACTCATTCAACGCATAGCAAATTTATATTGTAAATTGGTTCCGGCTACAATAAATCTTCGTCATACTTAACTTTCCACGCACCAACACATAGTTGGGCCCACAGCTTTATAACCCTGCCTTAACTTTCGCGCATCTTCATGATGCGAAGGACGTCTGATCAAGGGGTTCGATCATCCAACGAATATCGCATTTTTTATTGAACATAACTTTAACTTGAAAAAATAATGTGAAATGGGATGTATTCTAAAACCGCAAAAGACACGTGTTGAACGTTGACCACTATCGCATTTTTTTCAGGAAAACAACTTACCATTTATTTTTTTTGCGAAACCCATTTGTGGTTTCAAGAAACCACTCTCACTATTCACCCGCTCTGACAGTTCCGACTTCAAGGTTCTGTTTCTTTCAGTGTGGTATTCTACTATCCTTCTGCACCTGCATTGTTTTCCTTTTGCTGTTTCTTAGCACAAATTCCTTTTGACCTCGAAGCAAACCTCTGCATACTCTTCACAGTTTAACCACTGCTACATTCCATTCAATGTTCCGCTCCCTTCTTTGACTTCGCATTCAAATTAAAGTTCTGCAACGCATGGGTCCAACATGTTTCTGTACTTCGGCACCTCGACAGTCTTATCTGCTTCATATCCCACCTTCAGCTTTACGCCTTCGTCCCAAGGTTTCATTGACACATTTCACAATTGTTCAATATGGCATCTCTACATCTAAACATGCCTTCACTGTCTCATTACTTCTGCATTACAGTTCTGCTGCACCATCCTTCCTCATTTCGACAGTTCACTTTAGATTCTAATCAAACTGCGCCTCAGAGGTTCCATCCAAACTATGGTCCCATTTTCCAAAAAAAACTGGGTCTTGTGAGAGGAAAGGAGCTCATTTCATACTCTCTCTAATAACCTCTATCTGTTGCTACAGTGCAAATAATCTTTCACTCTGTTCTTCTCATGCTCCAAACTCTCTTCGGCCTTTATCAAATATTCTTGAGAAGAAAGCTCTGAGATCCAGATTTCAGCCTTTTTGGAATAGTAACTTCATGTATTTTTCAATAGGGGTTCTTCAAATTCACTCTTATACAAATCGAGGTCAGCCTCCACAAAAAAATTGTCAGTGTTTTTCAACAGAGCTTTGTCAATTTTCTCTCCATCGCACTCTCGATTAATGATATTAATCACCACAATCTTCACAATAATGTTCATTGTAGGATAGGCCTACTCACAAAAGGAATGCTCTATGTTTAATGCTGGCAAAACCTTCGCAGTGATGTATTCTTCAATCAATTCCCTATATTTGTCATAGACTTGTTGTATTTTTCAATTCCCTGTATAAATCTTTGTGTACTCCTTTACATGAAACTCCAACTCATCATCTTCGCTTCTTTTCCTTATAACCCTTTTTCAATTTAAACAAGTGCTCTGATTTCCAGCCCAAGTTCGGGTGTCTCAGCCTCAACTGAGAGCCCTCTATTCTCCTGTAAATGCTACTACACACTCACCAATAAAATATGTTCCCCTCTTCTCTACTTCAAATTGCTGCCTTTGCTTCCTCTGCTCCTTGTCTGTCTCCTTTGCCTTATTGCTGGTTCTTCTTTGTGATAGTTCAGGTGCAGCTCTTTTCTTCTCCTTTGTTCAGGTGTAGCTCTTTCTTCTCCTTTTCCATCAATGAAAATATTTCCAATAGTCTCCCGCTTTGGCATTGATGGCAATACTTTAATACCCTTCTTTTTCTTGCTTTTCCTGCCCCTTTGACATCAATGGCAAAGGGTTGCACATCTCTCAGTGTAGATTCTATATTTTCATTTCTTTTCTCTGAGTTGTGTTTAGGCCTTCTTCTTTTGACTTTATACCTTGCTGCTCCAGACTAGTGTACAAGAGTTTTTGAGAGAACACTTTTGAGAATTATTGAACTTGGATATACACAGTAAGTTGATACCATCCCAAAGCACAGATTCCTTCCACTTGTATAGAGTGTAGGTGATGATAGAACAACCATATATAATCAGACTTGTATAATCAGAGATGCATCATTGGACCAAGGCTAAAATGCTGAGAAGGCTAAAATGCTGAGAATGCTGAGAATGCTTCAAGAAAGTTTGTTGTATTTAGCACAGGTACATTTTGATAGTCCATGACTCAACCAGATCTCCTTCAAGCTATTAGGCTTACACCAAAGGAACCTTCTTTGATACCAATTTTTGAACCCTTAGTTAAACTGAGAGGGGGGGGGGTGAATCAGTTTAACACATTCATGGACTTTTAAAAGTTTCCTTTTAAACTTATTTACATCTTCGTTTCATGATCAACTTAATATGTGAGAAATATTAATATGTGAGCAACAAGTATTAAGCAGATTAGATAATGTAACAACAATCTTAACATGTGAGCAGAAAGTATTAAGCAGATTAGATACACCATATCAACACGTAAACATCATGCACATAAACAACATATATAAGTGGAAACCCATAAGGGAGAAGACAACATCTTATTATTGTTGTGATGCAAAGGCAAGCTCCAACTCCCTCTCACCACTGATTTTCTGTAGGATCCAACCTACAGGAGGCTCCTACCTCAATTCTGCATGCTACAACTTGCAAGGAAGCTCCAACTCCCATCTATTTTCTGCAGGCTACAACCTACAGGAGGCTCCTACCTCAACCAGCTACAAATGACATCTATCAAGCTACAACTTGATATGGAAGGACCAACTTCCTTCTATTTTCTACAGGCTACAACCTACAGGAGGCTCTTACCTCAGTCAGCTACAACTGACATTTATCAAGCTACAACTTGATATGGAAGCACCAACTTCCTTCTATTTTCTGCAGGCTATAACCTACATGAGGCTCCTACCTCAGTCAACGACAACTGACATTTATCAAGCTACAACTTGATATGGAAGCACCAACTTCCTCACCTTTAAAAAAAACATGCTGACTTACTTGGATATCAACTCTGTTTTGTACCTTCATCACTGCTATCCACCGACCTTCATGTCTGCCTTATATCATCTCTGAATCTTCACAACCTCTCTATCTGCTCCTCCTTCTTCTTACCCTCTCTACCTCATTTCTCCATTCTCTAACACCACTATGCATATCTATGTGATACCATTTATAGAGTTCAACTCATGACTATTTGTATTCCATAGGGAATTCAAAGTGAATAGCCATGACTCTTTGCCTTCTGCCTTCTCATTTATTTATCCAGCTCATTCAGAGGAATATAGAAATATGTACAAATTTCAGTTTTACAGTTGAGTTTTGTTTGCATACGGAGACTTGCCTTTGCATCACATACAATAATTTTAAATCATTTACATTCATATTTTCAGTTACATAAAACAATTTCACTCAACCCTTTTTCTGGCCCTTGGCTTGCTGTGCGTTTGTCTTTTCTGCTACTGTCATGTAACTATTCTGCATACGTCTATTTTCCATGCATGTAAAATGCCATGTGTCTTTATGTGCCACACCTATTTCTCAACTTGGAAACCTTTCAAAGTGGAGGCTTTACTTTTTAACACACCATAAGAAAAAACCCACATTACTAATTTTCGAATCAACTATTCGAATATTTCAACTTTGACCAAATTTACAAACTTCATTTTATGAAGTTATGAAGTTGTTCCTCCTAAGATCATTTTCAGTATTAACCAAGATTTTAAAACCTTCTTATCATTTTCAATCTGAGTATAAAGTAACATTACAACAGGCCACGTTATATTTCACACGTTGACTTCAAACTGTGTTTTAAAACCCCCAAAGTAAACCTTTGGTCATGGCATTTCAATCCATCATATATATATATATATATATATATATATATATTATATGATCCTTATTAAATGCGCTCACGGAACATGTCACAAATCTTAGACTTTGGATTTAAATCATTTGAATGTTCATCACTTAGAATGTCCACAACTTTTAATGCCTAAACCGAATATCAACATAGATTAAGGTTTGGGCCCCACTGTCTCAGATTTCATTTTTATGCAGAAACTCGACTTGTTTCAATAAATTTTTAAACCATGGTCTAAAACCACTTCATGAATTCATATGCGGACTTCTCTCTTTGCTTAAATAACCAACCTGCGGTTATATGAACCTTCGCCACGGTATATTAACGAATCTTCTAATCATAGGGTTCTTACCTTATTATAATCTCCGCCATCACATTTCAATCATACCATTCAAGTTTTATAAACCTTTATTTAAAAACCAAATCTTTGGGCTATAAGTCTTCGACTCAGACACCTTATGGCCATTGTGAATTAACATTCGAGTTTCATAAAAAAATCAACCTAAATGTGCCACGGCTTACCATTCATATATAAAATATATTAACATTCCCAAATCAAATGTTATGAAACATTTAATAAGCTTTGGACTTTATTAAGACCCCGACAACTATTAAAATTCAGTTGGGTCCCACACCAGTCATACTCACATATACAAATTCTATACGCGCACCCTTTGTGATATTTCATATCAACGATAATATATTAACATATATTACATCCTCCATCAAAAATTATCACAAAGTCTCCTTCAACTCATTTGGGATTCATTTGGGCCCACACAACTCATTCAACGCATATCAAATTTATATTGTAAATTGGTTCCAGCTACAATAAATCTTCGCCATACTTAACTTTCCACGCACCAACACATAGTCAGGCCCACGACTTTATAACCCTACCTTAACTTTCGCGCATCTTCATGATGCGAATGCCATCCGATCACGGGGTTCGATCATCCAACGAATATCGCATTTTTTATTGAACAAAACTTTAACTCGAAAAAAAAATGTGAAATAGGTTGTATTCTAAAACTGCCAAAGACACATGTTGAACGCTGACCGCTATCACATTTTTTTCAGGAAAACAGCTTACCATTTATTTCTTTTGTAAAACCCATTTGTGGTTTCAAGAAACCACTCTCACTGTTCACCCGCTCTCACGGTTCTGACTTCAAGGTTTCGTTTCTTTCAGTGTGGTATTCTGCTATCCTTCTGCGCCTACATTGTTTTCCTTTCGTTGTTTCTTAGCACAAATGCCTTTTGACCTCGACGCAAACCTCTGCATACTCTTCACAGTTTAACCACTGCTACATTCCATTCAATGTTTCGCTCCCTTCTTTGAATTAACATTCAACTTAAAGTTTCGCAATGCATGGATCCAACATGTTTCTATACTTCGATACCTCGGCAGTGTTATCTACTTCATATCCCACCTTCAGCTCTACACCTTCGGCCCAAGGTTTCATTGAAACTTTTCACAATTGTTCAATACGGCATCTCTACATCTAAACAAGCCTTCACTGCATCATTACTTCTGCATTACAGTTCTATTGCACCATCCTTCCTCATTTTGACAGTTCACTTTAGATTTTAATCAAACTACGCCTCAGAGGTTCCATCCAAACTATGGTCCCATTTTCCAAAAAAAAGCTGGGTCTTGCAAGAGGAAAGGAGCTCATTTCGTACTCTCTCTAATAACCTCTATCTGCTGCTACAGTGCAAATAATCTTTCACTCTGTTCTTCTCATGCTCCAAACTCTCTTCAGCCTTTATCAAATATTCTTCAGAAGAAAGCTCTGAGATCCAGATTTTAGCCTTTCTGGAATAGTAACTTCGTGTATTTTGCAATAGGGGTTATTCAAAGTCACTCTTATACAAATCGAGGTCAGCCTCCACAAAAAAATTGTCAGTGTTTTTCAACAGAGCTTTGTCAATTTTCTCTCCATTGCACTCTCGATTAATGAGATTAATAACCACAATATTCACAATAATGTTCATTGTAGGATAGGCCTGCTCACAAAAGGCATGCTCTATGTTTAATGCTGGAAAAACCTTCGCAGTGATGTATTCTTCAATCAATTCCCTATATTTGTCATAGAATTGCTATATTTGTCAATTCCATGTATAAATCTCTGTGTACTCGTTTACACGAAACTCCAACTCATCATCTTCGCTTATTTGCCTTATAACCCTTTTTCAACTTAAACAAGTTCTCTGATTTCCAACCCCAGTTCGGGTGTCTCAGCCTCAACTGAGGGTCCTTTATTCTCCTGTAAATTCTACTACACACTCACTAAAAATACTTGTGCCCCTCTTCTCTACTTCAAATTTCTGCCTTTACTTCGTCTGATCCTTGTCTGTCTCCTTTGCCTTATTGCTGGTTCTTCTTTGTGATAGTTCAAGTGCAGCTCCTTTCTTCTCCTTTGTTCAGGTGTAGCTCCTTTCTTCTCCTTTGCCATCAATGACAATATTTCCAACATTTTTTTTAGCCTACTTCAGTCGCGCCTTATATAATTGATCCATGTACCCTGTGACGACTCTGGCAGCCTATTCTTGAACTTGAGTTGTTTCCTTCTTATGATCACTCGCAGCAGACTGGCACTTCCGGATCTCGGCGGCCAATAAAAATTCCCGGCCATAAAACAATTCTTCAATCGGACTGGTCTGGGTGGCTGCAGAGGAGACCTCAAATTTCAACTTTATTGCCTTCCATTTGTAGATTTTTACCTTCTTTTTCAACCGGGAAACTTTCCTTTTCAAATCCTGAACATCTCTTTTTAGTCTCATGGTTTCACTGAACTACAGCTTATACCTCTTTTTGAGAGGTAACCTTATTTCCTCACACTGTTCAGCCCATTCTTGTTTAACAATAAATTTAGTCTCTGGGCCTATGATAGGCTCAGGAGGTGGCGGAATGCTGTCGGCGTTCTCAGTGGATTCTCTCGTTAAGCCTTTCTGGCTGGGCTCCCTATCTTCAAGGGATTCTTTCTCTATATTCCCTTCAGGGACTCCTGCCGTTTGGTCGATATTTTCAATAACCACTCTATGTTCCAGTGTCTCCACAGGAGTTTTATCTTCTCCGCGAGCCTCTAAGTGCTCCAACAGAGGTTCGATAGTGACTGGGCCAATTTTGGTTGTGTCAACAAATTTAAGAACTGGTGGGACAACTAATTCCTCTCTTAATCATTTGGGCGAGCGGAATCCCCTCGCCCCTCTGGGCATCATGGACTAGAACGGAGAGCGGGGGACAGACTCATCATCCTCATTTCCGGCTTGAACCAAAATTTCATGCATTATTACCTCAACTGGGGTCGATGCTGGTTCTTATGGAGCAACATCGATTGTGCAGCTTGTTTCCCTTCTTTCCTCTTGCTCTTTGCTCACCATTTCTTCTTATAGTGTTGATATTGGTTCTTTTGGAATAGTATTGACCTCTTGGTTCATTTATTCTCTATCTTCCTGTTCCTCATGAATTTCCTCTTTTTCCATAGTTGGTACCAGTTCTTGAGGAACAACGTTGATTTCGCAGGTTGACTCCTCCTGTTCTAGCCGAATTGGGGGTGGTTCTTGTGTAACACCCCTACTCATATCAACATCCATATTTTCTTGGGCAGGTGATGCTGTTTCTTGCAAAATATCATCACTTTCCATTTCTCTGTCTGCCATTTCACTCCCTTGTTCTTCATTGACAAAATTTGACAACTGTATGACAATCCATATTTCCTGCACAATGTCCATAATCTCTTCATCTGTGGGCTCTTCAAGTGAGGCTGGTTCTTGTGTGGCAACGTCAGCTGTGTTGCAAATTACCTCCTCCATTCTCATTTATTTAGGTTCCTCCTGATCAACCATCATTTCCACTTCTTCGGGTTCCTCCTAATCAACTTCCATTTCCATTTCCTTAGGTTCCTCTTGATCAATCCCTTCCGAATGTTCTGCTTCTGCCAAACCAACCGGAGAGACTAGTTCCTCTTCTCTAGCAGCAATAATGGCTGCTACCTCTTCTTCTAAGGACCCACAAAATTCCACCCAGGAGACCCGAAGCCTGTTTATTGCATGCATGACCAATAATCGCACCAATCCATGATTGGAAAGCACTACCGAAATTTGGCGTGAACGCTGAGTAGCCTGTGCCATATGGTGCAGTTGTTTCAATAGGAAGAAGGGCATGTTCAAGGCATGTACCTGAGCCTGTGGAAATCGAGGGTGCGTTAAAATTTTAAAATAATATTTGAACAGAATTGTGGCTCGGCCTTCGCAAGTTATGTATTTTATTACAAAACCTGCAACTTCATTCCAAGGATACAGCAGAGTCCTGCACTCATATCCTCTACCCATCTGAACAACACTTTCCCCTACCTGCAAGAAAAAATCGAGAAATTTAAGGAGAGAAAGTTTCTAAGAAAACCATTGTTTCCCCTGCTGTTTCAGCGCGCTAACCTCTGCAATTACCTCTTCTATTACGGGAACTTCCAAACCTTTGACCCGCGAGTAGTTCTCCTCTAAATTGAGTGCGAAATCCATTATGATTCCTCCATCAAATCCTCAAAATCTGTCAAAGTACGTATCCCACCCTGCATCGACAAAGATTTTCCATACCTCTGGATTGTTGTAGACTGAAGCTATGTTTTCAGGTTCATGCCGCACAGCCAGCCCACCCATACTGTGGAGACTTGTAGTAGCACTTCCTGTAACAACAGACCATTGGGCAAGGTTGTGGATACCAAATTCGGAAAAAAAACATGGTGAAAATGGAAAGTGGTAACGGTAAATACAGACAGTAATTCTCGAAGATCGAGAAAAAACATAAAAGAATATGGTAAGTGTGGTGAAATAAAAGTAATAATTATTTCATATGGAGTGGAAAAGACATATTAGGGATCCCAATACATATTAAATGATTAAATCGAATGTTGATGGGGATCATAAGGTGTACCTATACACGAACTATCATGATGATTTATGAAGTAATTATTACGCTGTCCTTGACTATGATAGCACCCCCCAACTCAAATTTTTGTCATCTGCGTCATTAAAATATTCACAAGGGATATTTAATTAAATCAGTAAAATTCATGTGGAAGCGTACCTGACAGCCTACCTAGACGATGTGATGGTTAGTAGGATGATGGCACATTAATGATGCGGATGGAGTAACAACAATACAAGTAGCAACATCTGGTGTAGCAGCATCCAGTGTAACCGCATCGAGTAGCAGCATTGGAGTAACAACAATGTGAGTAACAACATTTGAGTAACAGTAGCACGAGTAACAACATCCGGTGTAGTAGCATCTGGAGTAACAAAATTGAGTAGCAGCATCAGAGTAATAACAGGATGAGTAGCAGCATCGGAGTAACAGCAGTATGAGTAACAACATCTAGTGTAGCAGCATCTGGAGTAACACTAGTGCGAATAGCAGCGGAGTAACAACAGTACGAGTAACAGCATCTAGTGTAGTAGCATCTAGAGTAACAACATCGAGTAGCACCATCAGAGTAACAACAGTGCAAATAGCATCATCCAGTATAGAGCATCTGGAGTAACAACATCAAGTAGCAGCATCCATTGTAACAACGTCACGAGTAGCAGCACCTGAGTAACATCACCATGAGTAGCAGCAACCAAGTAACAACATCGAGTAGCAGCATCCAATGTAACAACATCACCAGTAGCAGCACCTGAGTAACAGCACCATGAGTAGCAGCAATCGAGTAACAACACCATGAGTAGCAGCAACCGAGTAACAACAGCAACTGCCACTTTGGAAAATTTTCTTTGATTCTCACTCCTTAGTAGTAACTTCTACAAAAAGACAAAAAAATAAAAAATAATTCTTTATTCTTTATTCTTTTTATTCTTTATATATATATATATATATATATATATATATTTACAGCAAGGGTGCAGAGGAATAATTCTTTGCGATGATGACCTTCAAACCAGATTTCTCAAAGAGGTGTTTGATAAAGGCATCCTTAGAGGTCGGGCGATGGTACAATCTCAGGTGATGTCCATTGAATATAAATGAAGCACGTGTACCATCAATTGGGACTAGCCTAACTCTTCCATTATCAAATACAACGTCCAACTCATAAGGTCCCATCCAACGAGGGAAAAGCTTCCCCTTAAAATCCTTAAAGCAAGAGTCATAAAGTAGTTCCCAATCTCCAATTTGAAACACCTTATTTTTAATAAACTTATCATTCCATTTCATTCTCTGATGTTTAATAGCAGTAGTTCTCTGGACAGCCATTGAACGAATTTCATCTAGTTCATTGAGCTAGGCTAGTTAGTGTGTCATCTGATAGATCCAAACCAACTTCAAGAGTTGTTCTGAGCATACATATTTCAAATTATAATGGAAATAACTGGGATTTCCCATAAACCAGCTCAAATGGTGAAAACCCAGTTGTATTTCGCCATGTTGTTCTGTACGTCGAGAGAGCTTTAGGCAGCTTCTAAGCCCAATCCCGATGATGGTAAGCCACAGTTTTTGTCAAGATGTTTTCCAATGTCTTGTTTGTGCTTTCCACTTGTCCATTCGCCTAGGGTTGGTATGGAGATGTCACTCTGTGCTTGAACCCATATTTTTGCATGAGCTTTGTTATCATGTGTGATGTGAATTGTGCTCCTCCATCTGAAACAATCTCTCTTGGAGTACCGTAACGAGCAAAAAAAATTTCAAATAGAAATTCTGAGGCCACCTGCTCTGTTGCTTTCGCAATAGCTTTGGCTTCCACCCACTTAGTCACGTAATCGGTACAGACCAAGATGTGGACTTTTTGCTAGGAGGGTGGGTTAAAGGGTCCAATGAAGTCACTAGCCCATTTCTCAAAAGGCTCGAGGACTACCTATGCCTGCAAAGGAATTTCATCAGCTCGACCGGGTTGCCCCATATATTGGCAACTATCAAACCTCCTAACATAATTATGTGCATCACGAAAGATAGAAGGCCAGTAATATCCCATTTGTAGCACCTTATGGCCTATTCTTTTTTCTGTAAAATGCCCTCCACAAGGGCCATCATGAGCAGCTTTCAATATCTCATAAATATCATCCTCAGACACATAACACCGGATTTTCTTATCTGCTCCCGTGTGAAAAAGGTATCCTGCCATCCAAGAATATCGGGCACTGTGATGAATAATTTTATGTTGTTCCCTATATGACAAATGAGGAGGCACTTTCCCTGTAGAAAGATAGTTAGCAATATCTGCATACCATAGAGGTTTAGTAGAAACTGCAAAAAGATGTTCATGGGGAAAAGTATCTTCTACAAGTGTGCATTCATCATTGTTATCCATTCTAGATAGGAAATCAGCCACTACATTATCTTTTCCTCACTTTCCTACTATTGTAATATCAAATTATTGAAGCAATAGTAACCATCTTGTAATACGACCAAGAGTAATAGGTTTATTTATCAAATACATGATTGTTGCGTGATCAGTATGGACAACAATAGAATACCTGGTGATGTAGTGCCGAAACTTATTGACAGCATAAATGACAGCGATGAATTCTTTTTCTATCACCGTGTAATTTAATTCAGCAAGAATTAAGTTCTTGCTGACATATTAAATTTCATACAATGTTTTGTCTACCTACTGTCCTAAAATAGCCCCTACTGCTTTCTGAGAAGCATCAATATGTATGTGAAACAGTAATTCCCAATCAGGTCATCGGAGGATTGGAGCCGTGCACACCAGCCCCTTAATTTTCATGAAATTTGTCTCACAATCTTAAGTCCACAAAAATTCTGCATCTTTTGTTAGCAATTGAAACAATGGGTTTGCTATTTTAGCAAAATTTTCTATAAAACGTATGTAATAACCAGCACAACCAATAAAGCTATGTACTTGTGTGGGTGTTTTGGGTACTGGGAAGTGTAATATTACCTCTAATTTAGCCGGATCAACTTGACTTCCGGAAGCTGAGAGAAAATGTCCCAATACTAATCCTTCCTCCCTCATCATATGCCATTTCACTGTACTCAGAGATACATGAGTCTGCTTACATATTTTGAGTACTTTCTCTAGATTTTCCAACCCTTCCTCAAATGAGTTCCCATATGGAGTAAAATCATCCATATAAATCTCAACACTACCATTGACTAAATCAAAAAATATTCCCAAGATTTCCCTCTAGAAGGTAGCAGGAGCATTACACAGGCCAAATGGGAGGAACCTGTATGCAAAGGTTCCCCAAGGGCATGTAAAAGTTGTTTTATTTTTGTATTCCAGGGCTATCTAGATCTAGTTATATCCACTGAATCTTTCTAGGAAGGAAAAGAACTTCTTCCCAGCCAAGGTATCTAGGACTTGGTCATTGAATGGCAAAGGGAAATGGTCTTTTTACGTTTCCTTATTTAGTTTCCTGTAATATACACAGATCCACCATTTACCATTCTTTTTGGGAACAATAACTAGTGGATATATCCATTTGCTATCTGAGATGGGGTAAATGAATCCTACATCCAATAATTTTTGTAATTCTTCCTTGACAATGTTTTTAAGAGCATGGTTCATCCTCTGTTGAGGCTTTCTTACAGGGCAACAATATTCTTTAATATAGATATGATGAGTACATAGATTGGCAGGAATCCCCTTCATGTTGGTATAATCCCAAGAAAAAGCTTCCTGATGACCTTGAAGGACTTTCCAAAGTTTTTTTGTCTGAGAATCGAAGAGCTTTGGGTTGATATTAATTGTTTTCCCTAGTTCAATATCAATTGGAGTACTATCATGGGATGAGGTTATAGGAATGTCTTCGATGTCAACTTCTGGTTCAATGTTTTCCTATGTCTCACAGCTCATAGCAGATTCTAGAATATGTCGAGTTGAATCGGAAACAGAATTGGAATCATTAATGAAAGTGTTAATGGCATCATCCTCGGTTTCTGTTTTGAATTGAAGGGCGTGCCCCATAGTGAGGACTAGTCTAACATCTTCATTTTCAGGTTCAGGCTCTTCTACAGGTAGAGATTTCTGACAGGGTAATGATTTTTCAGATGGGGTTCGTTCCACACGAAGATAAAGCTTGAGATTATTTGTAATTGTCCCATTTGATATAATCATGTGCCCAGATCGGCACCCTATGTAGGCATCTGAAGTTGCAAGCCATGGTCTTCCTAGGATCAATGGGTGACCACCTACTGAAGAACGAGTTTGTAATATAATGAGGTGCACAGGGTAATACCATGAGTCTACTGAAATGATCACATCCTCTAATCTCCCCACTAGTTTAATGTGAATCTGTCTGCAAGTTCCAGGATAGTAGGGGTTGGTTTAATTTTTCCAAGTCCTAATGTGTTCATTGTTTCAGTAGTGATAATGTTAATGGCCACTTCCAAATCCACCAGTACGTTTGGGATTTCAACCCCATTAATATGTACAGTTAGAATCGGGTTCCCAGGGTATTTGTATTTTACAGGCATGATTTTTCCTAACGTCATATTGGATAGTCTGCCCCCTACATGAATGGTTAATGGATCCTTAGGTTTCTTCCCTGGTTTCTTAGAGCAGTATTCCTTCAGGGTTTTTGTGTATATAGGTACATCCCTCATAGCTTGTAATAGGGGTATTTTAACAAAGAGATTCTACAATTCCACTAGGAAGTCAAATTCTACTTGAGGGTTTGGTTTACTCAAGGTTAGTCTTTCAGGATATGGAGGAGAAGTTAAATGACCTTGATTAGGAATAGTTTGGGGAGGCCTCTGATTTACTGAATTCTCCCTCACTGTTCTTTGATCTGGTTTAGTATCTTCACTGTCAAATTGTTCTGTAATAATAGGTGAATTAGGTGCATTCACTACCCGCCCAGACCGTAGATTTATCTCATTGAGTCCCGCAGTAGTGATGCTGTAAGAAGGAAGGTTCAAAGTGTTTGCTTGTTGGACCCCTTTTTTGTTCAGATTTGGGTTGGGTTGGATAGGAAGCTGGGGTATAATGGCTGGGTTTCCTGGGGGTACATTGGAGGGCAACTGAAGTTGTTGTTGAGGCATAGACTGAGGAAACTATCCAATAGGAGAGGATCCACGTGAGGTCTGATTCCATGAAGGATTTGGACTGGCCTGGGGAACCCATTGTTGCCAAGGGGGATACTGATATTGAGACCACATAGTTGGAAATGGTGCAGATTGGGGATCCATATTAAAACTGTTAAAGTACTGAGATGGGTCCTGAAACATACCTGGATTCATAGCTGGTGGTCGAGGTTGCCACGACTTCTTCTGCCCCATGAAGTATAGTTGGTCCACCATGCTTTATTCACTTGCTCCTTGGAAATCTGCTTTCAGCCCGGGAAAGGAAGGACACGAAATGGTTGCGTGAGTCTGTTCACAGATCGTGTAGGCTTCCACCGTGTTCAACGGGCATTCCTTCAAAGGATTCTTCTTTCTTCACTGTGGGTATAATATGGCCATGGTTTTTTCCAATTCCATCTGCTTTTGTTTTTCCTGCAGAGTGTCCATCTGGGCTGAGAGTGTGCTCAGAATATCGGTCCTTAGGTTGTCAAGTAGATTTCCAATTTTTTCTTTTGTAACCCCTCCACTGGAAGTCTTGGATGACTGAATTCCCTATCCACTCCTTGCATCCCCCCGTGAACACCTAATACATAATCACCGACAGTATCAGATTCTTCTTTTGAAATATCCCTTTTGCCTACTATATTTAGAAGTTGCAGAGAGTCTTCCCTAAGTGCTCGCAGAAGAATGATCTTCAAAATGTCCTTGTCCAGGTCACTATGTCATGACCTCTACAATATGTGTTTAAATCGTTCCACACAGTCCTCCATGTTTTCATCCTCTTTCTGTGCAAATTTAAAGATTTCCTCCTTAATGTCACAGGACTTACAATAATCTTGGTATTTCTCTAAGAAAGCTTCTTTCATCCCTTCCCATGAGGTAATCGTACTTCCTCCTAAACCCATGAATCATATCAGGGTTGTCCCCTTTAGGGTAGCATGAAATATATTCAATTTCCGAGCATCAACAATATATTTGTATCCTCGATAGACAATATCAAATTCAAAGAGGAACGTATCAGGGTCTTCAGAAGAAGGCCCATGGAAACTAGGCAAAGTTGTTAAAGGGATAGGTCTCATTGGTGCATCACCTATAACATTTACAATGGGAAAATAAATAGAGGAACTTACAGGTGCCATAAATACCCTCCAATACTCACTTAGAATTTTGACTGGTTCTGTAGCTGGTATTTAGAGTGATTCAACTGTAGGAGGTTGCACTGCACTCCGCTGGTCCCTTGGTGACTCAAAATCTTTCAGGAATTCTTTTACCAAATTAGAATCGTTTGATTCAGTTGCGGAAATTTTTACAGCGTTGCCTTAGTCTCATGGGGATGAAAACCCTTTTAGAGGTTCTCCTTCCCAGTTAGAATTGCTCAACTCTTCTGATCCCCTACCTTCGATTTCTTCCCCTTCTGCTGCTGATAAGGAAGTATCATCCGCTGATGTCCTGTTTATTAAGTCTTCTATCGTAGAAAGAACACCTTCTGGTACCGTGGATGGCATTAGTTGCTCCACAGACTATCCTTCGGACTTCGTCTGAACTTTAACCCTAACAGCAGCACGGGATGATGCCTCAAATCTAGATTTTTCAATAATTTCCTGAATGTATGTCTTCCTTCCTAGATCATTTCCTTTCTTTGGGGGTATTCCTCTGCCCCTCTTATTTAGATCCTTGTTCATACAAATTTTTAAGAGGGTTCATCAAAGTAACAGAAATCGCTCAGGACCCGGAGCAGGAAAGATAACTTCCTCCCTGGGACAAGAGAATAGATTCAAACAAACAATAAAAAGAAAAAGGAAAATCGGAGTTCAGGACTTGAAGTAGGATAATCACATACCCTCCTCAGGACGAGAAATTTTCCCAAAGAAAAGAAAATAAAAACAAAAGACTGGGAACTACACCTAGGACTTAGCGCAGGGTTTCAAAATACCCTCCCCAAGATGAGGGGTTAACTTTAACAAAATAGCAGAATAAGCAGAAAGAAAAATAGCATACTATGCTAAGGACTTGAAGCAGAGTAATAAATTGACCCCCTAAGACGAGAGATCGATTCTACAAAAAAGAAAATAAAAAAATAGAAAATAAAAACTCAAAGCACTTATGCTCAGGACTTGAAGCAAGGCAATAAATTCCCTCCCCAAGACGAGAGATTGGCCCTTAGATCTATTGCAGATCCTGTTCTTGCACCTCTTAGCCTTCCCCAGTAATGGCGCCAAAATGTTGGTGTCTGGATATGAACAATTTTCAACCCCTTTTCCACATAAATTATCAACCCGAGGGCGTTAGTTATTTCAAGACTAATGACAAAGTATATGCAGACACAAGCACATGACCTGCTGTAGATCACAGGGTTAAATCCATAACACACAAACCACTGTAACAACAATTAAGTAAATTGCAAAATTTAAAGACATTCACAGCAATTAAAGATTAACTGTAACAATAGTAATAAAATCACACTAAATCATAAAAACAACGTAAGAAATGAAAACGTAGCACCTGATTAGTAGAGTGGGCACAACTCTCTGATCAGGGTTGCGGTAAACTCACGAACTACAGAAGAAAAAACAAGCTGATGTGCATTCGATTAATGATAAAAGAGATTTGTTATAAGATCTATATGTAAAAGGGCTTAACCCCGATTCACAGCCCGCAGGCCTCTTTATACAAGTGTCCTGGAATCCTTAATTCTCTTTAGCAATTCCATAATCACAAAAATACATTTTGTTACAATAGTAACCTAGTTTCCTAGAAGGAAACCATAAAAATGCCCGAAATGGCGATGTTATAAACAAAGTCTATTATGCTGTAACAAAAAATGAGGATAGCGCTGGAGATGATAGGTTTTTCTTCGACCCACGGCTGCAACACTCCTGTTTTGGCCGAATCTATAGAAATATCAGAGTTAATATGTAAAAAGGTAAAACCTTCGTGACAATTACTTCATTAATCAAATATCCCATGAAAGATAAGGAAAATGGTTTTACCTCATGCGTTTAAGAGTAATAATAGTACAAAGAGATAGAAAGATAGGGTAAAATGGAAGAAGAAAGTATACAAATCTAGTACCCAACAAGTAGATGAGCAAGGCTCTAGGGAGACAACAGAGCTTTGAGAATCCCACTCGAAAGTGAATGATGGTCAAGAATACTATAAAAGTGAAACCCATTATGTAGATATGCATATAGACGAAGAAGATGCATCAAAGAATGCAGAGAGAGAAGTTGAAGCCTCTATATGCGAAGCAAAGCAAGAGCATATTCACGTGGATGATGTAGATGATGGTGAATCCCACTGTGACGAAACATATGTGGATGATGATTGCAAATTGAGACGTGAATTGGTGAATCCAACCCCATTTGATGAATTTAGTGAAGCTGAAATTGTTAATGAGCACATGCATGCTTAGATATCCCACCATAGTGTGGATAAAAATTATGATGGTGTTAGCTTTGATGAAGATAAATTAACTAGTGATGAGTGGTTTCACAAGATGCAACAAAAATATCTAATTGATATGTTTTTATTTGTTGAGAGAAGCCCACTTGTGTCTGGAAGCCAAGTGGAAGACAACTTTTTTGCAGTAGAAAATGTTTGCAAAGGAGTGGAAGATAAGGCAAATAATGAAGAGGAAGAGAAGAAAGATCTCACTGTAGAGCATAATAAAGATGTTTTTAACATTGTTTTTTAATATGTAGATGTTAAAAATAGCATGGGAACTAAATTTGAAAACAAAGTTATTGATTATAGGCAAAAAATAATAGTACGTAGTGATGAAAGTGAAGAGAAAGAGATGGACATATTTTAAGACAAAGACGAAATCATTGAAAACAATTTTTCAATGATGGAGCCAGGAAGAGATAAGATTTTTTTATCAAGAAGTATGGAAGAAAAAAGGTCAGGAATATGATGTTCCAAAAGTAAATTGAAGATCATAGCTTGAAGATGAAGGGTTGTGGAAATATTTTATGGATGAAAGAATCTTTGAAGAGGAAACTATAGAGGATAAGATCAAATTATTTTTTGAAAAAAATACCATAGAAGTCAAAGAAATATTGCAACAACAATGTTTAAAAAAATATGGAGCCTACAACAAGAGCACACAAAAAAGAATGAAGCAATTTCAAGGATATAGAATTTGGAAGAAACAAAAAAGAAAATTAAATATTGTCAAATTTTTGAGTCATTGTAAGCCTAGATGAGACTTAGATCAGTAGGAATGTTTGAGTGATGATTGAGTCAATTTCTATTGTAATCCTAGTACACGTATTTGAGTTATATTGATTCATACAATCATAATTAAGGAGGGGTGTTCGAAATTGTAATTACTCTCACATGGAAAGTTGTTTAAATTTAGAGTGTTAGTTGACTCAGTCAAGTCTGAGTGAGTTCGAGTTCAGTCTTATTTTGGGAAAAGTCAAATATATTGTGTGTTTGTATGTTGAAGTTATTTTGAGTGATTTGTTAGTTGAAAATGTTAAATACCCCTCACCGGGTTCATTATAATCAAGTAAATTCAAGTTTTTGAGATCAATAAAAGAGAAACAACTTATATTATTTGTGTGTGAAATTTTGTGTTTCCTCTTCTCTTCCTTTCCAAAAAATTCTTGTTTATATTTCTAAGTTGATACAATGCAAACCTCCATTGTCAATGATCTATTTTTCCTACCATTGCTACTGCAATAATCTGAATAGAAAGAGGAAGCCAGGCTTGCACTCCTTAGTGAAAAACTTGGTGGTTTCCTTTACTTTGATCGATTTCCTCACAGACTAGAAAGCAATAATAGCAAAACAAGTCCCAACTTTGTTCCTCCCCCAATGGTTCAACCTTGATTATATAATTGGCTCCCATCCTTCAGAGGACACTATGATCACCCCTTGAGATGATAACTTTATCACTTAGTGAGTCAAAAAACCTAGTTAATTGCTCCATAATTTGCTCACTTCTAGACCATATATCATCTAAGAGCACCAGGAACTTCCTATCTTTCAGGATTTCATAAATTTCAAACCTGGATTCCTCTTCACTGGTAATTTCTTCCAAATCTAAATTAATTTTTCTACACAACACATCCTATAGGTTTTAAACTACAGGATTTTGGAAAATGATCAACCAAATTACCAAGCCTCCCTATGTCTCGATGCTTTTGCTAGCATCTAACTTTTGTAGTAGATGGGTTTTACCAAGTCCCCCAATTTTAAACACTCCAATGATATTGGAGGGCTCTTCTTTGAGACTGTCGATTTGATTTTAAGTTTAAAATCTATTCATTCGACCCATTTGAAAAAATAAGCTCACAATGGATGTGTCCTTCTTTTAACTGATCTGCTTTTGTTGACATTTGATTCTTCAAGCTATTATTGATAGCATTGAATATGGAGATTTTATGAAAAATGGTGCCATGTTTGCATTCGTCCGAGAAGCTCCTCGGCATCCTCGAGGGTATTTTGAAGTATTTGAACCCAATTTTTTATAGAATTAGCGTGTTTTACATATTTTACATGCTTTAGGCAATCAATTAATAAAATTTTTTGCTCCTCGGAGATGGAATGGAAATTACTCTGCAATTGGACCACAAAAACCATCCTCGATTAATTCTTCAACAAAACAAAACACCAATGGTGAGAATGTTAATCATTGTTTGCACCATGATTATAGTTAAGGATTCTTGTAAACCATTATGGATATAACAAGGAGACTCGCATACCTTTGATGAATGCGGATAAGAAAGTGAATGTGACAGTGAGTAGTGTTGCTGATGAATAGTGTTGTGGAAACTTACAAAAGCACAAGCAATAGAATGAATAAATGAATGCAACGAATAAGAAAGTGAATATTGACTAGTGAGTAGTGTTGCTAGTAGAATAGTGTTGCGAAACTTCAAAAGCCACAAAAACCGCTTCAACAAACAACTAAAAATGTACGACCTCGACACCTCATTGGCATTCCAAAAGGCACAAAAACATGCTTCCGGTTCAACTAAAAATAATATGGGTACGGTACCTCACAAAAACACGCTACCGTGAGAAACTAAAAATGTGAACTTGGCAACCTCATCAAACTGCCAAAAGGCACAAAAACACGCTTCAAATATAATTGATTCAGAAAATATAATTGATGGATTATACTTTAAAATTTGTATATAATTGATGGGGGAAAATATATTTTATAAAATCTATATATAATTACTCCCAGAAAGTATAAATTTTATGTTTCATACTTATGCATCTTTTTCTCACGCCCACAGATTCACATTTTACCGCTAATAGCGAACTCTTCCACTTAGTAGAGCCGGGCGTCTCCTATCTCTTACTCTTAGTGGTTTCTTCCCTACGTAGTCATGGCTCAAGTCTCGTGCTCTCATGAACGGTCAAATAAAAACGAATATATTTGACTTGTGGATGATGGACTCATGAGTGATGAATAAGAAAGCAAAAAAATAGGTCTTGTTTACCAACATATAGCAATGGAGAGGTATGTTTGATTAATAATGTTTTTTTAACATTATTGTTTATTTCAATATAATGGCTATTTCTTAAGAACCAGAACCACCTCAAGAATTTAACAGAATACCAGTGTATTGTGATAGATCTCATTGATGAACATAATATTATTTGTTGAAATTTCTGAGAATTCCATAACAATACTGAGAGAATAATACTCTCCTTCTAACACAGAGAAATTAAAACAAAAATTTTCTTGCTGGAGACAGAGTTTGCACACAACAACACTTCTATTTCATTAAAAAAACCTGTTACAAAATCTTCCTCTGTTGAGGAATTAAACACAGGACTACTACAAGACGCAGTGCCAAAAAGTCTCTCTCTGTCTCACATACAAAATTTGCACTTAACAGTGCTCTATCTCTGTTTCAAAAAAATACACACTCTGTTCTTTTTGAAAAATACTCTATTTTGTAATACACTGCTATCTATATAAAAAAAAAAACACTTTTAATTTTCGCGCACACTATATATATATATATATATATATATATATATATATATATATATATATATATATTACATTAGCCTTCGGGCTATATCATATGTGGCGCAACACATAACATATGAACCAACATAACAAAAAAAACTTTAATAAACCATAACAGAAATAAACCTACGTATAGCCTTTCGGGCCCACCTAATCAATAGCGCGTATATAGCATATGTTAAAACATATGCCAAAGTTCTAACATAATGTTTGTCGTGCGATAAACAAAAACATTACAAAAACATCAACGAAACCATAATACAAACTTTTCCGCCTTCACAACCTTCTGGACTTCAAAAACTATAAACCAAATTGCAATGAAAAAGTTCGCATTACAAATTGGTTCCTGTGACATCAGTGCTTGGACGCACGATGGATTATTAAATCTGGTCCATAAAACCATATCGGATCCGAATTTGGGTTGCTGACATAAGGGCCTTTTGTCATCCTAAAATTTTATGAACTGTAGTTTATAGAGTTTCAGGTCCAAAAATAGGCTTTGGGTTCGGGCCCAAAATAAAACCCGAAAACTTTATGAATTTCAACCTAATAAAAATTCGGGTCCGAAAACTTGCAATGCGAACCGGCCCAAATAAAAGTGCGAGCCAATACAATTGCTCCACGTGTCTTCTGCACTGGCGAGTGGGACCTGCGTTCTTTGTTGGCTATCAGTGGGAACCACTGCTCCCTTGGCCTCCTGTTTAAACCAAAAACCTTCCCGCGTTCAAACAAAAATAACCCTATTGTGTATAAAAGAAATCCTCTATTTTCCAAATGCAAAGGACCATAAGCTCTGTTCTTAAAAGAAAACAACTATTCAGCAAAATAGTAAGCGGCGTTGTGATAGGGTTGTTGAAACAAAATTAGAAAGCGGCTCTTGTGTCCTCTGCGCAGACTTTGCAGATGGATTTACAATTTCAACACTCCCCCTCAAATTTAGCTGCTGGGTTATCAGTCATACCCATGAATTTCCTTAGATATTCAAAACTCTTCTGCCCCAATGGCTTGGTCAGAATGTCTGCAAACTGCTCCTGAGTTCTGCAATGTTTTAAAACAATTTCTCCATTGTTCACCAATTCCCTGATGTAGTGAAACTTGGTATCAATGTGTTTCGTTCTTTTATGAAACACATAATTCTTTGATAATGCAATAGCTGAGCTATTGTCACAATAAATCACTGTGCCTTTTTCTTGATTTTGGCATAAACTCCTCAACATTCTCCTCATCCAAACTGCTTGACACGTTGTTGTTGTAGCTGCCACATACTTTGCCTCTGCTGTAGATAATGCTACGATAGGCTGTTTCTTAGAAGCCCATGAAATGGCTCCTGAACCCATGTGAAAAGCATAACCAGAGGTACTTTTCCGTTCATCTACACTTCCAGCCCAATCACTGTCAGTGTATCCAATTAATTCTGAATTTTCTGAAGTAGTGTATAAAATTCCATACCTTTTAGCTCGTTTAACATACCTCAGAATTCTTTTTTCTGCCTGCCAATGTGCTTCTTTTGGCTTCCCCATGAATCTGGAAATCAAACTAACATCATGCATAATATCCGGCCTAGTTGCAGTCAAATACATGAGGCTGCCAACTATGCTCTTGTACAAACTAGGATCAAAATCCTTGTTGCTATCCTCTTTGCTGAGTTTTAATCCCATCACTGTGGGAGTAATTGCTGCCTTGCAATCCTGCATGTTAAATCTCTCAAAAACTTCATTCGCATACTTTTCTTGAGAAATAAAAATTTTATTTTCATCTTGCTTTACTTCTATTCCTAAGAAGTATTTCAGCAAGCCCATATCTATCATTTCAAATTCATCTTTCATGACCTTTTTAAAATTTTCAACAAGGTAATCATCATTACCTGTAAAGATCACATCATCAACATATAACACAACAATCGCATCTACCATCTTTTTCTTTGATGTATAAGGTGGGTTCTCCCTCACATTTTTCAAACCCATTTTCTAGTAGATAGGAATCTATCCTACCGTACCATGCTCTTGGTGCTTGTTTCACCCATAAAGAGCTTTCCAATTCACACTTTGTGCTCTTGGCCTTTCTTCTCATAGCCTAGAGGTTGTTCAATATAAACCTCTTCCATTACCCCATTTAGGAATGTTGACTTCACATCCATTTTGGTAAAATTTCCACTTGTTTTGTGTCATATGGATAGCGCCGTCTCACTTCGTTTCCATTCTTGCAAACCGGTATAAATTTTCCTCATAATCTCTCCCATGTTGTCGCTTGTATCCTTTTACCACAATTCTCGCTTTGTCTCTCAATCTTACCTTCGCATTACTCTTGGGTCTTGTAGACCCATTTAACTCCAATAACTTCCTTACCTTTTGGGAGTTCAACTGAATCCCATGTCTTGTTTCTCTCTATGGCATTAATTTCTTCATCCATAGCATCTATCCATTTCCTATCTTTAATAGCTTCTTCAAAAAGAATAGGATCATCAACATGAAAATACAAAGCAAATAAAGAGTTCATACCTTCATTTGTTGCCTCTTGTTCATAAATTTCATTTAAATTTCTGAACTTTGTTCCTCTTTCATTTGGTGTACAAATGCTTGAAGTAGCTCTCGAATCTCCTCCTCGTGGTGTGCTTGGAGAAGCACTCTCATTTCTCCTCAAGCTTGTTCTTCCTGATGTCCTTGTGTTTGGTGCTGCCATTAAGAGATGTATTTCAGCCATCTCTTCATCATCTTCATCATGAGACAAAAGTTTTTAATCCATTCATTGTTTTCTCAATGCTTCCATCCCAAGCTTCTTCTTCAATAAACTAAACATCTCCGCTCACAATAAACTTCTTGGTGGATGGGTTACAACCTATAAGCTTTGGATTCCTCACCGTATCCAATAAAATACATTTCTCCCCTGTTGTCCAACTTCTTCCTTAGCTGATCCGGAATGTGTGCATAAGCCACACAACCAAAACTTTCATGTGGGTGACTTCTTTGTTTTGTGCCACTCCATGCTTCTTCCAACCTGCTCATGACCGTTTTTGTTGGGCATCTATTCAAGATATATGCCGCACAATGTACGCCTTCAGCCAATAATCATTTGGCAAATGTTTTTCTCTCTTTAGCATATTCCTTACCATATCCATGATTGTCCTATTTTTTCCTTTCAAGAACTCCATTTGCTGCGTAGTGTACATTGCTGTAAATTGCTTATGAATCCCATTTTCTTACAAAAATGCAAATTATTTAGAGATGTACTCATCTCCCTCTATCAATTCTAAGGACTTTGATATGCTGCCCACTTTGTTTCTCCACAAGTGCTTTAAAATTGCGTTAATTTTTCAAACACTTCACTTTTTATTTTTCAAAAAATAAACCCAAGATTTTCTTGTAAAATCATCAATAAAAGCACATATAGGTGGCCGTCAGTAAGTGATGGTGTTTGCATTGGTCCACATAAATCCGAGTGGACAATTGCTAAGGGTGTCATTGCTATTCTTTCGGATGGAAAATTTTCTCCTTCGTGTTGTTTACTCCAAGATACAACCTTCACATAGGTTGTACGATTTCTCAATCAATGGTAATCCTCTTTACCATTCCTTTCCTATGTAACAAATTAATACCTCTGGAAGTTGAGATGTCCAAATATCAAGTGCCATAACCAATTCTCGTCTTTTGCTTTGGAAAGCCTCTTGTGTCACTGCTGCCATTTCTTCTCCATTCTTCAAATCTGCTCTCATCTTGAGAGGGAACATTCTGTTCCTTGTCATCTTCACTTCAGCGATACATTGTTTTCTCGGTGGTTTATCCGTGATGGTGCATAAATCATCTTCAAAGAAAACATTGTATCCCTTTTGAACAAGTTGTCCAATACTTAAGAGGTTACATTTCATTCCGGGCGCATAATATACATCAGATATGCTCTTCTTTTCTCCTTTTCTTGTTAAGACACCTACATCTCCTTTTCCCACAATAGAAACTTTACTATCTATCCCTAATGTGACTTGAGACTTCACATTCTCATCTAACAGAAAACATGGCTATGTTTCTCGTCATATGGTTACTACAACCCGAGTCTAGACACCATAAATCTTCACTTTTTCAACCATATTACATGCTAAAAAAATTTATCTTGGTTGATATTTTCTCTAGTGAAATTTGCACTCGGGTCTATTACCCATATCATTCGTTTTCTTCTGGACATTCTTTGGTATAATGCCCATATTTTTTACACAATGACACTGATGATTGGATTTATCATACTTGTCCATGAGCATGTTGTTGTCCACTTCTTTTCTCTCGTCGTCGTCGTCTGGTTCTGATTTTTGATTATCGCCTTCCTTGAGCATTTTCTCTCGGGATCGTTTTCCTCCTCTCGTTTTGGCTTTTGCCTCTTCCTCTCTTTGTTTCCTCTCGCCTAACCTCTTCCTCTTCGAAAGGAAATTTGGTCTTGAAGGCATGCTCCAAATGATGAGTTTTTCATTTCTACCCAATCTCCGCTCATGTGTCAATGCGATGCATGAAGCTCATCAAATAAAAAGTTTGAGAGATCCTTTGTCTCTTCTATGGTGGTGACTATTACATCAAACCTTGGAGGGTAAGCTCCTCAAACTTTTATCCACAATCCTTATTTCTTCAAGCGTCTCTCCATGAGACTTTATTCTGCTAATTCATTCCAATCACATGTGTGAAGAATGAGTCTATGTTATCAGACCCTCTAATGCAAAGAGGAGTCTCAAAATCTCCTCAAAGAATTGCATTTTTTTCTCGTCTTCACTTTCTCCATGCGTTGATAGGTTGTCTTGAGAGTTTCCTATGCTTCTATGCATCTCAGTCATTGCTATCCTTGGAAACACACTCTCATGTACTCGGCTTGATACAAATAGAAGAGGGCTTAGATTCCTTCTTATTGCTCTTCAAAATCTTTCTTCCGCTCCAGTTAAGGTACTAAACTCAATTTTATCTAATCGGGCTCTTCAAAACCGTCCTCAATAAGTTTCCATAAGTCTTGAGAGGCAAACAGGCTCTCATAGTGATTGCCCAATAATCATAGTTTTTCCCTTTTTAAATTGTGGAGTTTGAAAGCATTACCAATACTCATACTTGTGCTAGTCTCATACTTGCACTCGAACTATGCTTCAACACTGATCGGTATTTTAAATAAATGAAAATCGTTTTTTGAGAATACCTTGATTCTTTGACCGAGCCTTCACTCGTCGAGTTGATGCAACAAATAATCCTTCCTTCAGCTCCTTTGACACCTTCAAAGAGCCTGGACTAGCTCCGATACCATGTTGAAATTTCTGAGAATTCCAGAACAATACTAAGAGAATAATACTCTCCTTCTAACACAGAGAAATTAAAACAAAAATTTGGTTGTTGGAGACAGAGTTTTCACACAACAACACTTCTATTTCATTAAAAAAATCTGTTACAAAATCTTCCTCTATTGAGGAATTACACACAGGACTGCTACAAGACGCAGTGCCAAAAAGACTCTCTCTATCTCACATACAAAATTTGCACTTAACAATGCTCTGTCTCTGTTTCAAAAAAATACACACTCTGTTCTTTTTGAAAAAGACTATGTTTTGTAATACACTGCTGTGTATATAAAAAAAAAAACACTTTTACTTTTCGCGCACACTTTATATATTACATTAGCCTTTGGGCTATATCATATGTGGCGCAACACATAACATATGAACCAACATAACAAAAAAAACTTTAATAAACCATAATAGAAATAAACCTACGTATAGCCTTTCGGGCCCACCTAATCAATAGCGCGTATATAGCATATGTTAAAGCATATGCCAAAGGTCTAACATAATGTTTGTCGCACGATAAACAAAAACATTACATAAACAACAACGAAACCATAATACAAACTTTTCCGCCTTCGCAACCTTCCGGACTTCAAAAACTATAAACCAAACTGCAATGAAAAAGTTCGCATTACAAATTGGTTCTCGTGATGTTAGCGCTTGGACACGCGATGGATTATTAAATCCAGTCCATAAAACCATATCGGGTCCGAAATTGGGTTGCTGACGTAAGGGCCTTTTGTGATCCGAAAAGTTTATGAATTGTAGTTTATAGAGTTTCGGGTACGAAAATAGGCTTTGGGTTCGGGCCCAAAATAAAACCCGAAATCTCTATGAATTTCAACCTAATAAAACTTCGGGTCCGAAAACTTGCAATGTGAACCGGCCCAAATAAAAGTGCGAGCCAATAAAATTTCTCCACGTGTCTTCTGCGTTGGCGAGTGGGACCTGCATTCTTTGTTGGCTGTCAGTGGGGACCACTGCTCCCTTGGCCTCCTGTTTAAACCAAAAACCTTCCCGCGTTCAAACAAAAATAACCCTGTTGTGTATAAAAGAAATCCTCTGTTTTCCAAATGCAAAGGACCATAAGCTCTGTTCTTAAAAGAAAACAACTGTTCAGCAAAATAGTAAGCGGCGTTGTGACAGGGTTGTTGAAACAAAATTAGAAAGCGGCTCTTGTGTCCTCTGTGTAGACTTTGCAGATGGATTTACAATTTCAACATTATAAAGTAGACATGAACATCGACAGTGTTATTAAGAGAGATTTTCCTTTCACAACCAATTTTCAATATAAAGACTCCATCATAAATAAACTCAACCATCTCTCCTGCCCACTTTCCTTTACTGATCTACCTTAGATACTCGGCCTCGCATTGTTTATTAGACTCGATCCCTCATTTCTCGCTTCGAGATCTCATGCCAATTGAAGGATTCCAGCCTATAACTTGAAATGTGGTGTTTAAATGAAACAGGCCTCTACATAGCTGTATGTTGGTAAACTGATCGAAAACACATTTTATAAACTAAATCGTAAACCAAATAAATGTTATATGGTTTTAAAAATGCGTTTCAATAATCCAAATCGTAAGTCAATTAAATGTTTTATGGTTTTATGCAAGTGTCCTTATTTGTTGTAAATGACAAATGTAAACCACATTTTGACTAAAGTCGTGACATTTGTTAGCACAACCATTTCTTATTTTTCGTTATCCATGTAATTTTAACAAGTGGTTCTGACCAGATATCCGGGAGGCATCCTCAAGTGGGGATCAAGTAAGGATTAGAGCTTGGCTTTGTACGAGGAAGTTGGCTTCAATGACTATTTGAAAATTGATTTGGGGTTATTCTGGAAATGGGGTGCTCAGGTTTTGTTTCAGCCATGGAGATTTACTATTGTATGGCTTCCACTCGTATGCTTAGCAAAACGCCCAGCAGATTTCAGAGAGATTGTTATCCAAGATAGATGTGATTGCATGACAATGGGTGCTTCGCTTCACTATTGCTTGCGTGAATTCAACAACAATTGATAAAGCCGCACAATCTCTAAGTCTAGTGGACCAAGAGGAAGATATAATGACTGCCTATCTTCATGGCCATGCATCATCACCTCCTATAGCTGCATTTCAGAATTCCATGCTACAGAGTTTTGAAATGAAATTTCTATCCAATTCTATACATTCTCCTGGCAGACGAGAACTCCATGGTTGGGATCCTCTGACTCGTCGATGATTCTTTTCGCCCGCTATCGTTTCCACTTCCCTTTGCTGCAACTAAGCCCAATTAGAGCGTTGTTGGACAGGTAAGTACATAACTTCCAACCCTGCCCTGTTAATATATTTGGAAGACTAACCTGCCCTGCTAATATATTTGGAAGACTAAATAATAGTAGAAGTATTTGACTAATTGGATCTATTTAGGCTGCTCAAGCTCGAGCTTGGAAGCCTGCTTGGGGAGCAAAAACACAATTGATTAATATAGTCCAAATCTGATGTAAAAGTACGGTGCAGATTCTTTGCAGTGCAGTCTAGAGAAAATTGTGATATTGGCTTGCAATACTGCCTAACAAACATTGCTTAGATTCATCCTTGCAATTAGGATAAGGAAGCGGTGGTCGACAATGATGGTAGCAGTCGTCGACAACTGTGGAAATGTACATGCACACATGTTGCAGGCTTTTTGGTAGAAAATTGTGGCAATCTGCATGCACACTTGTGGCAAAAAAAAGTGTGCAGGTGGTCGGCTTCAGACCAAGGGTGGAAATCTACATGCAGAAATAGGTGGGAAAAAAGTGGTGGCAAGCCTCTTGGTCACAGAAAACAAACTTGGATAAAATCAGTGATTCCAAAAACAAACTTCAGATAAAATCAGTTCTCCAGAAAACAACCTTGGATAAAATCTGTTAGTCTCAATATTTATACAACCAGACTTTGGATAATATAAGTTGTCCCAACATTCCAGCATTGGGAGATGCATAAGCCTACAAGAAGAGGTCAATGTTTATTCATCAAAAAACTTTGCTTAAAATTTCGTTCGATAAAATTAGCAATATAAAACTTTGGTTAAACTCTGAAAAAGCTAAAAAAGAATTAGTCAACTATTGAATTAATGGTTGGTCAACTATCGATCGCTATAGCCCTGCCAAAGATAGGGACTAATAACTCTGTGATAGTTATAATTTTTTTTTTTACGCTTCACCCATTCTTATATCCTAGTATTTTCATGATTTCCGTTAATTTGAAATTAAAAACTGACCGTTTGTACAAACGGGTGCGGTGGCAACTGAGAAAGCAAACTATATTTTTCCATAGATTTTGTAAGATTTTCAGTCAAACAAAACTGGCTGGGCTTCCTCCACCACTAATAACTACCCATGATTCACGGTTATAGTTTCATCAAAATTTCCAATGGAAGAATTAGAACTTATGGATTTGACCCACCTACTATTATGAGACACAGAAAGCAGTTTAATTTAATTTTCTAGCAGTTTAATGTCCTTGAATACCTAGCCATTGAGGTAATTGTTGATAGAAATTTTATTTTTAATTCATTAGTTTGGCTTTATGATGTAGTAATTTGTGTATTTGTTCGATTACAACAGCAGGCCTTTGTCAATTAGTGTGCTTTCCGTGTTGGGGGTTTTGGGGATTTACAAGCTATTAGTCGTGCCTTCCAAGTATAATGCATCAAGTTTGTAAAGGATTTGATATTAATTTTTTTCCCTTATAATTTAATTTTAATTATTTTAATTTATTTTATTATTATTTTTTATTAACTAATATGACTAATTTCTTATTTTTCAATATAATTTTGCAATACCAAATTCACAATCATTTCCACGTATTACTCACATAGTCATTTGCACGTCGCCCAAGTGACCAGCAAGACAAATCACCTATTTTTAAAACGATAACCCTATCCCATAACTTAACCTATCCCATGTAATGAGCCCTTGGGCCGAATTATTTTATTGTGAGCGAGCCGCGGTTGCTTGCTTGCTTGCTTCCCTGAGTTAAACTATAAATTTATTGATAAAGCTTTATCAAAATAAACCATATATATATATCAATAAATATATATATATATATATATATATATATATATATATATATATATATATAAAATATGGGGAGAAAAAATATATATTAAACTTTAATATGTGCAAAATTTGGATGTGATTTATTTATCAGGTCATCTCAATCTTTACCGATTTTTTTTTTTAACGTACTGATGGAAATTACCGGAAATTACTGAAGGTTAAACAACCAAGTAACTGAAACTCTTATACTTTTGTAATATTTTATTTAATTTTATTTTATTTTAATATTAGTAATTTAGCCAAAATTAAAAATAAAATTTAGTAATTCATAATAACAAATTATTTTTAATTAATTAGAAATGTGATAGAAGAACAAAAACAACATATTTAAATAAACAAAAAAATGTTAAATTTTAACTTAAACAAAGAAAATGTTAAATTTTAACTTAAATAAAGAAAATGTTAAAATTTAACTTAAAAAAGAATTTAGCTAGCTTAATGTATTATAAAACAAATGTAACTATATAATATATAAAAAACATTAAAAATTGAAAAATATAATTAATTTAAAAAACACATTCCTAATAAGTAAATATCAAATTTATCCAATATTTAAAAAATCAAATTAGTTAACTAAATTATATTATTAAATTTTAGAATATATATTAAAAATATTAAATATATAACTATACAAAATATTAAACAATTTTAATTGCTATATATTATGCCATGTAACTATATTATATATATAAAAAATTAGAAATTGAAAAATGTAATTAAAAAAAACTCATTCCTACTAAGTAGAAGAGTAATCTATCCAATATCTAAAAACTCAAATTGGTTAACTAAATTACCTTATTAAATTTTAGAATATACATTAAATATATCAAATATATAACTATACAAAATATTAAACAATTTTAATTGCTATATATTATGTCATATAATTTTAAGTAAAAATAATATGCAATTTTTTGAATAATAGCAATAAATTCCTTTAATTATATATAACTTATGTTTTTCTTGTTATTATAAATTCTTATAATAATATTTTTATTTTTATCATTATAAATTTTCAGAAAATATCAAGTATTTATACACTATATTTTTGTTGACATATCTAATGAGCACAACTACTATATGTATATATATATACACGTTTTAAGAAAATGTAAAAGCATCAAAACAATATCACATTGTTATTGTGGTTGGGTGACACATATATATATATATATATATATATATATATATATATATATATATAAGGAAAATGTAAAAGATTTTAGATGAGTTTTTTAACAAAAATATTATCAAGACAATCTGACATTGTTATTGTGGTTGGGTGGAACTGGATTAAGAAAATACCTTAATTTACCAACTAGTAAAAACGTAAATGGATTAAATTCTAAACTTTAACATTTAGCATAAATTCTTAATTTTTACTTTTAATTTAGCTATATTTAAACTAAACTAAGTTGCCAAAATTTTATTGCAAAGAAAATCTTTATAAACATACTCATACTCAAATTGCAACATTTCGATATTTACATTAAACTGCATATAGTAGCTACTCTTTTTCAGAATTTGTTGGTGTTATTTTTGAAACTCACTTTTGAAGAAGACATGTAAAAAACAAGAAGAAGAATTAGATAATTCCCCGCCATCTTCAACTAGCCGTGAGAAATGATGAAGAATCGGGAAAGTTACAATAGTTCATTGAGGCATAATTCCCAACATTCATCAGGTGATCTTGCCCAAGAAGGCTGCAGAAAAGATGAAAGAGAAAGGTTCAAAGAAATCCTAGCGGCATTTAGATTTTGGGGTTTTGGTGTGTTTGACATGCATAGAAATGTGCCAGATTTGATTTTCAACGGGCTTGGTTTTTGGGCTTTATGGGTTACGGTATTACGTGGCCATGTTTTTTTTTTTTTTTCAGAAGAAAAAAAACGCTGTATATTAGGTGAAAATATAGCAGTACATAATCAATCATCACATCGTTGCTGTAGAAACAGCAAGGATATCCAGATTTCCAATCAACATTAACAAACATCCTGAAGATGGATGTTCGATGGATGTGGCAAGCAGCATTACGGGCGGTATACCAACCCCAGATACGGATGTACAGATCATCCCTGTTATCATTATAATACATACAAGAGAGGTGAAAAGCATCATAATAAGTAGCATCGAGGCTATGTATGTATAGGGAAAAACGAAACCAGGGGTGTGAAAGCCAATAAACAACCCTGCAATGAAGATCATCTAGTAACTGCTAACATCCACTTGAAAACAAAAAGAAAGCCATAGAAATGGCGAAGGCCGTAGATAGAATACAAAATTGACAACTTTGCTGAGTGTAGCAGGTAAAATAAACAGGCTCGCTTGTAATTATGCTCAACACAGCAATCCCGGATCCCGCTCGCCTGTGCATAGTAAGGCACTGTGTAGCAGGCATGCATGTATGAGGGACTTCACATCAATAATCAGGACCCGCTCGCTTGATGAAAACAAATCCAGATGCACCAGACAGAAAGCACTATAAAAAAACGTAGCGCCACTCCAGAGAAGTGGCACAGTCATATACGATATACCCCTGCCAAAAGTATTCTCCATAGCGATCTGGAAAGAAGCTGCCTCGCTTGGGAAAAAACTTTTCCATTCAATAGTAAAGGGTCCGCTAACAGATATCCACGATCAGAGACAAAATAAGGAAAGCAGAGAGCGCTAAAAAAAGAACTTAACAGGCAAGAACTATATATAAGCAGATAATCTATGATAAGATAGTAAGAGCATAGGAAGATAATATAAAGCACCAGCATCTAGCAATCAGAGTCATGGCAAAGGAACAATCGAGGTCCATATCACGTCCCCATCTTTGTAGCCCGAGAAATACATCTGTCCAAACTCAGCAGAGATACCCTTCTTGGACAGGGCATCCGCCCTGGTGTTGTTTTCTCTAAAAATATGAATGATAGGGGGTTGATTTAAGTTCTGCCAGAGATAGAGAGTCCTCTGCATCCAGCCTTGCAAAATGGGAACATTAAGGTCACATCTACCATTTATCCATTCAATAATCACCTTTGAGTCGCCATAGTAATATGGGTTTTGTATTTTGAGCTTAGTTGCCACCATAAGGCCACCCCACAGTGCCATGATTTCCGCCTTGTTATTTGTTCCAGTTCCCCCATTCCAGTAGATATGAACCCTCTCACGTTGGGATAATTTAGCCCATACTCCACATCCCGTGTTACCCTCCGCAGAAGCACCATCAAAGTATATAGCAGGGAGATGAATCTCATGGGGTCTGTTCCTGAAGGATTTATCCACAACCTGTTGGGGAGGAGCACTCTAATCCACAAACCAGCTCATGATATTGGATATGATATTATGTGGAGAGAAAAGCTTATTATCAAAGATGAGATTATTTCTCCCAATCCAGACTTCCCAACAGAAATAGAAAGGAAGTGACCTAAATTTACCTTTCAACCTGTCCCAATCCTCCACAGTAGAAATAAAGTCTGATGCCATCCAGTTTTGATCCATAATGTGATGAGAGACAACCCTCCATATATCTTTAACAATAGTACAGGTGAAAAAAAGGTGCCTAATAGTTTCAGCCTCCATGCAACATATCGCGCATCTGTTTGGCCCTTGTATACCTCTTTTAATTAAGTTATCCCATGTTAGAATTTTGTCTTTCCATATCATCCAGCCAAATAAAGTGATCTTGGTGGGAATCCGGCGTTTCCAATACTTATAGAAGATCTTGGTAATGTTACCCTCTGCAGCATCAATGATGATATGCCTGTATGCATCTCTGACAATAATAGCACTCTGCTTCAATGGACCATTCCATATGATTTTGTCCCCTCCCTCTGAATAGCAGAAACCGACAGATTTGAAGGCTATCAGCAGATTACGTGGCCATGCTTCTCCTTGTATTTTTCTCGTGGGAATTATTTTGGAGACTAGTGGGTGGTTTTTTTTTGGTATAGTAAATAATTTGGATTAAAATCCTTTTCTATGTGATCCATTTTTTTTTAAGTCTGAAACACTAAAGTTTATGTAAACTGTAAGTTATCACTTATTTTCAAATATAATCCCCATTTTAATTTTTAACATTGTGTGATTACCCTTTCAATTGCAACATATTTTGTGTAGGTGTTTCACTGCAACATTACATGCAATATCTTTGGATTTCTTTTGATTTTCTTTTCCTTAAAAGGAATTTGATTATAAGTTCGTTTTAATTCACCATATAAATTTTTAATTTTAATTTATTTCACTGTCATTTTGATTCAACTTGGTATTCTTGAATTATTGTTTTATATATTTTTTGGTTTGTTATTTGAACAGGCAAGTTCTATCATGGGAGTTTTATAATTAAATGGTTCTGGTAGTTTTCATAGAAACTTTGTTTATTTTTTTTTTAGTGATTATTCTCTAATTAGGATTAATTTGTATATGTATACTTATGGTTAACATATTTTTTTGGGAAAGAAATAGAATGATTGTCATGTTGTAGATGGTTCTTAAGTTTAATACAACAAAATTGTTTTGCTTTTCCATTTTCTATAATTTTTCTCTAGATTTGAAATAATTTTTATATATAGGTGGTAAATTTCACTTTCCTATGAGCTGTGAGATGTATCATTAAGTGGTTGATGTATTTTTCAAACTTGTTTAATATAGCAGAGAAGGATTGTTTTTTGTTTCAGGAGTGACTTATAGATATCTATGGTGAAGTTCCCTTTTCTTGAAACTAGTAGATTTAAGGCTACTTTAGCTTAATTGTCCAAATTATTATATAAGTGGTTACTTTCTCTTTTCCAGTGATTAGTATAATGAACTATTTGATTAGACTCTATTAGAGAAATTAACTAGTTTCGATCTTCATAATTTGTACCAATTTTATGTAAAAAGAAAAAGAAAAGAAAAAGAAAAAATATTATTTTTCTAGACAAGCATGTTCTTCACGCTTTTATATTTTTGAGTCAAAGAGTCAAAGTCCTATTTTAGACTTATTGTAAAAGAAAAAGAAAATGATGTAAAATTTGGGACAGAAACCACTCTAGATGCAAGTCAGCAAGTGGACCTTACCCCATTGGACATGTCTATTCATGTTCCTTTGAACTGTATAAATAGAGGATATATGGAGCTCATTTGGACGTACACACTTGGATCGTTTTGGTATGTGATATCACAAAGAAGATAGAAAAGATGAGAAAGGACAAAATATGGAAGCAAGGGTTTCTTCTTGGAGCTAAGGTTTGTGGACGATTTGCCTTGGTATATCTCTTGTTGTTCGTATCTTCTTGATGAATCTACTGGAAGGAAGGAAGGTTTGACTTGGCATCTAGAGGTGTAAATTTCTATGGTTATAGGACTTGGATATCTCATTTCATAGATAAGATCTTAATATGCACTCTTTATTCTATTAATCAAATATGATTACATATATACATGAAATATTGTCTCGAGATGGGGAAAACTATCTTGGACACACAATAAGTTGGTTGAGAGAATATCTCAACCACACACCAAACTAGGAACATATAGATTTAGCTAACTCCTACGATATAGGAACAAACTTCTTACATAGAAAGTCAGAACTGAGACAAGTAGGAATTACATATTCCAACACACCCCCTTAATGACTACTTGTCTTGATATCAATCTGGAAAATCTAGTTTTGGTCAAACATAACAAAAGGATATGTCGACATCCATATAAAGGAGCCACCATCCACTGGAATGCATGGGTGCCAACCGCTAGTCTCGTATGATGTCATTTGCATACATGGTTCTGTCAACCATTATCACTACATACATGTACTTGTACCTGCAAATTCCCCCCAAATAAGCGTTGACCGCTTTGTGCTTCGTAAACTGAGATTTGTGAGAAACCAACTTTCTCGTGTGAGTAAGGTGTTTTTGCAAACCACCTATACTCCTCTGTGAGCATTAAGGCTCCTATGTGCACTGGGGCACTGTAGCCATGAAGCCTCTGTAGCCACTAGGGCTCGCATGTGGTTTCTAGCTTACCACAAACCATGACTAAAAATTGAAAAAATGGTTTTCGGCTGACCACAAACCTGTAATTACAAAGTGGTTTTGAGATTACCATGAACTTCACAGGGATACACATGCCTTTACAAGGCTTACATTACACACTCCAACCCTTGGAGTTTCCCGGTACATACTTTACAAAGACCACTATAAAAGCCATCCTAGACTTGCTTACAATTAAAACATGTGACTTATCATCAATAGTCTATTCCAAAAAAATCACAAAAAACTCACACAAACTTGATTGTCCATCCTCCTCAAATCTCTGATGTAGCTCCAACCACTATCCTTTGATGCCATTTTCACTGTCATGTCTTCATCATATCTGGTAGTAAATCATTCCTGCAAATAAATTTGTCTATTATTGGAATGGCCAGTTCCAACAAAGACACTAAATATCATAACAAACCTTACAATTTTTGCAGCTAGATTTACATGAATGAATTTACATGTTAAGTTGATTAGGCTCAACATGAAAACAAAAGAATTCATAAAGACAATTTGTTTCATCAAAGCAAATATGTTGGAAGTTTTGGTTTGTTGTGGTTTCATCTTCACCCTGTCTCCCTCCTTAGCTACAAACGCTGCAAAAACGCTACCACACCATCGCATTCAACAAGGGCCCAAGTCTATGCTCATTAACAAAAAAACACACAACTCACTGTGTTTCCAAGTCCACTATGTCTGGACGAAAGTCTGTGCTTATATTAGGGGACTTGCTCCGATACCAAGATAAAATCTCATTTCTTGACGCGGTTAATCGAACTCACAACCTTGCATTTCGAGGCCACCTTAAACATCATAAGACCAGCCAGGACTAATCAGACCAGCAATACTCCAGAAAATCACATAGATCCGTTCAAGCGGTCAACGTACCACAATATTCCAAGAGGCCCAATCGCACCACGTTTCAGCAAATCTTCCAACCTGAAGTTGCCTTGTTCAACTCGAGGATGGAGGTGAAGGCACCACCGATTCATTCCAATGAGCAATTAAAACAAATTGAAACCAAAACAAAATGGAAACATAAGCACGCGGGCCTCACTGGTGTTAGAAGTACACGGGCTTCACTGTTGTTAGATCGCACCATCAAAAACGTGAGGCAGAGAGGTTCAACTGGCACATAGAAAAACGACTATGGCCACGTTGTCACTGTGCCACTCTACTAGCGCTCTAACACCTTTGCTGACAGCACATTGAAACCAACATTCTAGTACTTGGCCCTTCTCAGTAGCCTCGTCCACCCTCTCACCATACAACAACCGAGCACTCAAAATATCAATGCCCAAAAACACAGAGAGATGCTCCACAGACTACTCCAAACTCAGGTCACCAGAACACCGCCCTCGAACATATCCCAAAGGAAAGAACAAGAAAAATTGCCACAGAACGGTCCTCGTCCTCTGGGTCTTCATCCTCCGCCACAGAACGGTCCTCGTCCTGTGCTACAGAGCGGTCCTCATCCTCTGCCATATAGCGGTCCTCATCCTCTGCCACAAAGTGGTCCTCGTCCTCTGCCAAAGAGTGGTCCTCGTCCTCTACCACAAAACGGTGCTCGTCCTCTGCCACAGAACGGTGCTTGTCCTCTGCCACAGAGCGGGCCTTTTTACCTATAAAAGACATAGAGCGGGCCTCTTGAACCATAACCATAGCCATTGACAAACTCAAAAAACTAAAACAAAATCTACTTTCTCTTATTTCTTTCAGCCCAGGAGTGGCTGAGGTCCAGGCCCATATGGGCTCTGATACCAAGATAAAATATGAGTATGCACTCTATATTATATTAATCAAATAGGATTATATATCTACATGAAATATTATCTCAAGATAGGGAAAACTATCTTGGACACAGAATAAGTTGGTTGAGAGAATATCTCAACCACACACCAAACTAGGAACATATAGATTTCGCTAACTCCTATGATATAGGAACACAATCCTTACATAGAAAGTCACAACTGAGACAAGTAGGAATTACATATTCTAACATTCTTTTGATTCTATAAGAAGATATTTTTTTTGGTTTTCCCCTTGGAGGGGTTTTTCCCTGGCTTGGAGCTTATATATTGTGTTCTATTGTCTCCTGTAATCTTCATGTTTTATGATAATTTCTTGATGAAGAGAGAAATAATAATAATAATGTTGAAAAATTCACAACTAATTATCATGTAATGGAAATCTAAGATAAAATTGAAAACCCCATGATTGTCTTCATGTTTTATGGTAATTTTTTGATGAAGATTGAAATAATAATAATAATGTTGACACGAGTAATTATCATGTAATGGAAATCTAAGATAAAATTGAAAACCCTCATGATTTCCAACATGTCGTATATAGCTTTAAGGAAAACGTGTTTACTATTCCACAAAATATTCTGTGGTCACATCGAAATTTGTTTCTATTTAGGGTTAACTTCCCTCGTTAGGAAAGCATGATGAAGTATTAGGTACTGGATGGTTTTTAAGAAAAATGAAAAGCTTGTTTAATTTTCTAGGGATTGTTTTTTGTTTAGGGAGTAACTTGCATGTATTTATGCTTGATTTCATAACAAGCAACGAGGTGAATTATTAGATTGTAGGTAGTTTTTACAAGTAGTTTTCCAACCTTTTGCGGTGGTTTCGAAGGAGTTTTATATATTTAAGGTGAACTTCACTTTCCATCTAGTAGTAGGATGAATTGTAGGTCATGGTTTTGAAGTTTAACATGACAAACTTGTTTAACTTTGCAAATAATTCTTTTATTTTAGAGTATTTTGTATACATTTATGGCTAAAGTCCTTTTATGGTCTGCGGTAGGATCAAGTATTAGATTGTTGATGGATTTATAATTAACATAGAACACATGTTTAATTTTCTAGACATTGTTTTTTTTTTTTTTTTTGAGTAAATCGTATAGATTTATAGTTAAATTACCTTTTCCTGTAAGAAACACACTGGAAATGTTAGGTTGTGGTTAAATTTAACAATTTGGATTTTTGATTTCTCACTACATTTAAAAAAAAAAGTTGTCTTAGTCCTTGGATGGTTTTAAAAATTCAACATAGCAAACTCTTTTAACTTTCCCCACACTTCTCTAGTTTCAGATTATCTCATACAAATTTATGCTTAACATTCTTTTCTAGCCAGTAGTAGGATGAATTAAGGATCAGGATGTTATAGTTAAGGGAGAACCCTTGCTTAATTTTCTAAAGTCTCTTCTCCTAGCCCTCAAGGTCCCGTTTCCTGTATCCCACGTGTCAAACACGACACAACCCATAAAACATGTTTACACTTTCTTTAGCATGTCCTAAAATTAGGACACATTATTGGACCATGTCGAACACATGCCCTAACATATCTCGATTTTAGGACAGGTGTCTCACTAAAATATCAACGAAAAAAGTGTTGCTTCTTGATTTTTTTATTCTTTTCTTTCGATTTGTATATGTTCATGAGAGGAATACCATTGAGCATGAAATTGTCATCAATTCATAGGTGAATTAAGGTATTTTTGGGTGTATTTTCACATCATAAAACATATTTAGATGCTACATACTTAATCATGGCTCATGGGTTCACATTGGCATCTGGAAATGAAACTTGTAGCCCTACAACCTACAAAGAGATCACTCAAATAGGTAAAATAATAATTTAATAAATTATAAAATTAACCTTCAAGTAATTAGTGGCTCCAAAATTTTCGCTTCTTGATACCTTTACTTTTTATAACTGATAACATCTATAGTGATGTATCGAGTCCACATTGTTGAAATATGTAACTAGTTTCAGTCTTTATTTTTATTATTTATTAGATAAGCATGTTTTTCATGCTTGTAGGTTTTGTTGAGTCAAAGAGTCAAAGTCCTATTTGGACATCTTAAAAGGAAAAAAGAAAAAGAAATTGTTATTATGTAATCTAAGGTCAAAACTCCTCTAGATGCCAAGTTGACCTACATGATAAGTTGGACGTGTCCCGCACCACTCTAGAAAGTATAAATAGAAGATGATATGAGCTCATTTTGACACACTCTTGGATGGGCTTTTGGTTTGAAATTTCGCAAAAGAAGAAAGATGAAGTGGAGAAACGAAGTCTAAGATGGAAGAAGAGTATCTTCTTGAGATGGAGTATATGGAAATTATGTTGTTATTCGTTTTTTTTTTATCTCTTGATGATGATTTTGCTGAGTAGAATAGAATATTTGACTTGACATCTAGAGTTTGTTTTTTGTGGTCATGGGTCTTGAATATCTCATTTTGTTCTGATTTTAGAAGAAGAGATTTTGACTGAGTTTTCTCCTAGGTGAGGGGTTTTGCCCTGGCTGAGAACCTATATCTTGTGTCCACTAATTTTTTGTTATCTTCATGATGTTTGATTTTTGGTACTTGTTTCATGATAGAACATAAATAATAAATAATAATAATAAGATGAATAAAAGTCAGTCACATACAATTATCATATTTAAGAGAAATTATTTAATTCTATAGCCTCTCGATTTGTCAACATGGTTTCAGAGCTAAGTTACGATTAAGGAGACTTGAAAACACTTCATGGTGGCACACTTGAATAAATTTCATCATCAGTCAACAATGTAAACTTTGAAACGGGAATTGATACGAGTACTCACTTTTTTATGTAGCAAAAAATCCTCTGATTTTGAAAAGTGTCAATTCAGAATACACCTCTTTTTTAGGTAGCAAAAAATTGTCTTATTTTGAAAAGTGTAGATTCAGAATACAATTTTTTTTTGAGGTAGTAAAAAATCATCTGATTTTGAATAGCATTGATTCAGAATACACTATTTTTTATATTTTTAGCATATTTTTGACACTTTAAATTTTCTGATGTATCATGTATGAACATTTTTTTTAAATGTTAGCGATTTTTCATGCTAATTTTTAAAAGTGTTGATGCAACATCAACCCCACTTTTTAGAAGGTTTATTTTTTACAGTTTAAATTTTATAATGTATGAAGTGTGGATTTTTTTTTAAATGTTGAAGATTTTCATGCGGATTTTCAAAACCGTCAACATTTATTTTTCAAGGCATATTTTTGACACTCTAAATTTTCTTATGTCCTAAGTATACATATTTTTTTTGTTAAATGTTGATTATCTAACCATTTTTCCAGTAGACTTATTCCTCTTCATGTTTTTCGTCCTAAGATATTTGGTTTTTAAAGGTTTCCAAATTTTTGTTTTTTTTCTTTTGCAATCTTTTTTTTTATCATGATATATATATATATATATATATATATATATATATATATATATATATATATATATATATATATATATATATATATATATATATATATATATATATATATATATATATATATATATTTAAAGTTTAAAAAAATTAAAAAAATTAATATTTTGAGGTTAGGATTTATTTTATAATTATATATCGTTAATTAATATTTCAATATGCATAAAATAATTATCACCAAAAAATTATAATTTTAAAAACTCAATAAAAAAATATTCATTTTGCATATATATATATATATATATATATATATATATATATATATATATATATATATATATATATATATATTAGTTTAAAAATTAATAAAATTAATATTTTGAGGTTAGGATTTATTTTATAATTATATTTCGTTAATTAATATTTCAATACGCATAAAATAATTATCACTAAAAAATAATAATTTTAAAAACTCAACAAAAAAAAAATATTCATTTTGCATATTGATATAATTAAAAAAAAAGTGTGTATTTTAAGACATTTTCATTAAAAAAAAGATCCAATTAAATAAAAATTATAATTTTCAATAACTTTTTTTGGAAAAATAACTTTATGTTTTATAAATTTTATATAAAAAAAGATGACATTTCAAAAATAAAAATTCCAGAAAATTGATTTAGATAACATTTTCAATATTAAAAAAAATTAGAATTAAAATAAAACATACAATTTCTAAAAATAATAAGAATCATAAAAGTATGAAAAAAAAATACAACTAAGTTATAAAAAAATAAATCATTAAAAAAAAGTGAAAAAAAAAATTAATAATAAAAATACATTAAAAAAATAAATTAAAAAATAAAAGACATATATATATATATATAAACAAAACATTTATAATTTTAATAATTAAAACATATATAAATAAAAGCGAATTATTGCATCCCTTGAGTCGATTTGACGGAGTGTGTAACGACTCAGTCGATCTTGATAATCATATCAAATTCTCAGAAATGGATTTGGGTTATTGGTCGCCTGAGGGGCTGCCTTCCATGGGCAAGCGGCACCGTACAACTCCACCACCCATGACAGGTGATCCCTCGAGCCACTAGTGGGTTGAAAGCTAATTCTTAGGAATCGTCTTTGAGCTCGCTTGTGGCCTGAGGGGCCGCCTACCATGGGCAAGAGGAGTCATTATAGCTCTGCCCACCCATGGCAAGCAGCCCTTTGGACCACCAATGGCTCAAATCTAATTCTGAGAACTAGGTTTGAGCCATTGATAGCCATCTGCAGCTGCTTCGCCTGCCCAGGGCAGGCAGCCACAAATGACTCAAATCCGATTCTAAGAGTCGGATCCGATTCTCAGAATTAGATTTGAGTCGTTGTTGGCCTGAGGGGCCGCCTGCTGTGGGCGTGCGTAGTTACTGTAGTTTTTCTCGCCCACAGGATGCTATGCTCGCCCATGGTAGGTAGCCCCTCAAGCCACCAATGGCTCAAATCTGATTTTGAGAATTGGATTTGAGTTGTTGGTGGCCACCTGCCATGGGCGGGCGGAGCTGCAGCAGCTCTTCCAGCCAATGGAAGGCGGCCCCTCGGGCCACCAATAACTCAAATCTATTTCTGAGAATTTGATCTGATTCTCAAGATCGGATTTGAGTTGTTGGTGGCCACTGTCATGGTGAATGGAAATGGAGTGGCGGGCAGAGCTACTGCGGCTCCACCTGCCCACGATAGGCGGCCACCAACGACTCAAATCTCATTCTAATAATAAGATCTGATTATCATAATCGAGTTTGAGTCGTTGGTGGCTCGAGGGGCCGCCTACCATGAGCGGATGGAGTTGTTGCAACTCCGCCCACCCACGGCAGGCGGCGCCTCGGGCCACAACAAGCTCAAAGACAATTCTAAAATTCAGCTTGATCTCGCTGATGACCCAAGAGACTGAATTTGTATAATTTTATTTTTTTAAATTATAATTATTAATTTTTTTACTTAATTTAAATTAGTTTTAGTTTTTTTTTAATATTTTCTTTTAAATATTTTTTATATGTACTTTAATTTGTTTTTTTTAATATTTTTTTGTTTTTATTATTTTGATTTTTTTTTTTTTAAATTTTTTTTTAGTATATAGTTTATTGATTTCTTTTATTTTTTGTTTATTTGTTTTCTGCTATATGACTAGTTGTCTGTAGATGGGATTCTCTATTTCATATTGAACATTCACTCTACTTTCTGAGACTCGATTCTTTTGTGGCTCGATTCCTCTGACATTTAAATGCACATGTGTCTTGTCATGGATCAAACTTTACAATATATGATAGACAAAAACATTAATGATGTGTATAATTAGTATTAAAAATTTTCAAAAAAATTAATGAGGTGTACCATTAATATTCCAAATTTCCAGTGTCCTTACCTTACTTCAATAAGAATACCTTAATATTAAATAAATTTGTTTATTTTTATTAATTTTTTAAATTTAATAATTTTATAAAAACCTTATAATTTTATTTGATAAATCAAAATTTTAAAACCAAATATAATTCATTGAAATTTTAAAACTTAAAAAAATAGCATACCATCTCTATTTATCCATCTATAATATTTAAATATCTAATCCATTGAGAGCCGAGGCTAGACCTTCAATCGCCATTAGGCATACAATGCATTAGGGTTTTGTTTTCAGTTGACAAAACTGAAGGAAAATCTTAACGTGTTTTTTTAAATGGGCAAGAATGAGGGAAAAAGTCATAACGAGTACTCTGCGCCATTGGGACAGAATGAAACTTAAATATATGGGTGGATAGATTATTATTAAATCTTACCAAAATACAATAAGGTAAATTGAAATACACTTAATTGACACCACGTAAAATACACTCTAACACCTAGAATACATTCAATTGACACAATGAGTTGAATAATTAATGTGTCTTATGTGCGATTTCGTATAGCTAATGCTTAGCTGGTAAGAGATGTTAAAATATTTCAAATGAGTCTGTTTTCACCGACTGCAGGGCTCATTGTCTTCCCCTGTTCTGGAAATGATCCTAGCTCCATGTTCTTTTTGGCGAGTAGGTTTTAGCATTTTTTTATTTTTTTTTCGGTTTCAGTTTATGTTGATGTTGTTTCCTTTTCTCTCAGCATGTTTTGACATTTTGGGCCAGCTCCCTGTTTACATGATTGAAATATTAACGATATTGTGAATCATTTTTTCTGGAAGATTGAGAAAAAACTTTCGTTAATATATGTATTTTTTATTTTATTTTTCTGTATAAAAAAGAATAATTTAGATAAAAGGTTGAATAATAGATAGCTTTGAATAAATGAATTGCTTACTATCACCTTTCATGGAAATGGTCATAAATAAATTGAATGACTTACTTAATTAAGTTAAATCTCAAAAAAAAGAATATTTAATATAACAATATAAATAATAATAATAATAAACACTATTGAAATAAAAATATTATTATTATCATTATAATTAAATATTATTATTATTTTATATTAATTATTATCTAATATTAAATGTTATTTATTATTATTTAATTTTAAATTATATAATATAAATTAATTATCTAATAATAATATTAATAAATGTGGTAACTCTTCAAAATTGTATACATGCCTATTATTACTTAGATTGATCCCTTGGAAAATGTGGTTATTATTATATTTATAATTAAATAATTTATTATTTATTATTATTTAATTTATTAAATAATTAATGTATTCAATAAATTGTTAATGCAACAATCTATTAAATAAACAAATAAATAATTTATTTATTCATTATTAAAAATTAGATGTTTTATAATTAATTAATAAATAATAATAATAATGATGGTGATGATGTTGGTTAACTGTTCAATGAGACCAAACTTTGGTCTATTAAACCTAAAGAGACATATTCTTTAGTTTTTTTTAAATTGTACTCATATGCTTAAAGAGCTTGGAGAGAAGCGTCCAAAGCTCACTATAATTTTGACATGCTAAAAGGCTAGGAAGGTTGGTATTGCAACAAAGTTTATGAAACCGAGACCTAATGTGGGTGTACTTAGGGCACTCTAAGAGGAAGTGATTTTCATCCTCAATGTTCATATTCTCACAGAGATGGCAGATCCTTTCCACCCATGATGTTTTAGGAACTACCCAACTACCTGTTTCACTATGAAGCTCATGAGAGTTCGCCCTTATCTTGACTATATTAATTTTTTCTTTGAGTATTAATATTAATAAATAATAATACTTAACTACTTATTTTTTTCATTATTTATTAATATTTTTAATTAATTGAGGTTTTAATATTAATATTCAGGTTAAATATAATTTTTGGAATTTAATTAATATATATATATATACACAAAATGATGATAATAATTATTAACTTCCACTAAAACCAATGTAGTTTATTGGACCATAAGAAAGAAGTGGTTAATTGAGATTATTTAAGGTTTTATTTCTATGATAAAAAAGGAGAGAAAAAAGCTTTATGAGGTCATTGTAGTTTTCATAACTAAACAAGTCAAGGAGGTTGGTAGTGGGACATATGATATAGAAGTGATGTGAGTAAGGGAGGTTGGTTAGTATTACAAAGGTTAATTTTTATTATTGTTTTTCATTAGTTAATTATTATTATTATTATTATTCTTTATTATTATGAATTAATTATTAATAATGAATTAATTAATTATTTAATAAATTTGCGAATGATTTATTTAATTAATTCACAATATTTATATTAATAAATATTATTGTCAATATTTATATTAATAAATATTATTGTCAATATTTATATTAATAAATATAATTAACAACATTAATAAAAATCCTATGAATAACATTATACTTTATGAATATGAACCTTTAGATTAATAAACTCAAAGAATTGATATTATAAACGCAAGCGATTTATACTCAAAACCCAAGGGATTATAAACCCAAGGAAATAATATTAAACCCAAGAGATCAATATTATAAACTCAACGTATATAAACCCTAAGATAAATATTGTAAACCCTAAATCAATCGTGGTTGACCATGTTTAATTTTCATATTGAGACAATCTTTGTCACAATGCGACGTTGGATGATGGTTGACCCTGATTGATTTTCATATGGAGATAATCTTTGTAATATTATAAACCCAATGTATATAAACCCTAATATAAATATCATAAAAACAAGGGAATAATACTAAAACCCAAGAGATTATAAACCCAAGGGGTAAATATTATAAATCCAAGGTAAAATACACATGGTTGATCACAGATGATTTTCATATCGATGAAATATTTGTCAAAATAAGATGTTCATAAATTTTGGAATTACACGTTTATTAATTTGCAAAATTCTGCCAAAGCCACCGCCACCTATACCAGCCATGACAACCCTCGCCTCTGCCACTAGGATGAATTTTATTATAGCGAACTGAGGCTCCTTTGTATATAGCTTATAAATCCACCAACACATGCTTTTGCAATGGTTGACGTCAAGTACTTGACAATGTCATGTGTTAGGGTAAAGTGCATCACATCCACTTACTACCAGAGTTACACAGCTTTAATGTCTTTTCACCTTTTTCCATTTGAAGATGAAACAAGAATGGCTACATGGCATCTAGTTCCTGCTTGAGCAGGGAGGCAGGAATTCAAGCTAGTGTGATATACTAAAAATTGTATGGAGTCTCACATTGCAATGCTTATTCAAAGTATCGAAATGAATAGTTTTAATAATAATTTTGAAAAAAAAAAGTATCTCTCAGATGAATACTTAAAACGAATGCTGAATGAATTTCATGACAGCCAGAATGCCCTTTCTCATGACCAATTGAGACCAATTGCGAGTGTGTATACTCATTGCAATGCTTATTCAAAATATCAAAATTCTTGAAAAAGTATCTCTCAAAGGAATACTTGGGATGGAAGGTGAATGAATTTCATGACAGCCAGAATGCCCTTTCTCATTACCAATTGAGACCAATTGCGAGTGAGTGATATTTTAGATTATAGTTTAATATTTTTAGTCATTGAATTTGTTTTTAATAATATGAAAAATAAATTGATTTCTATTGTATGATTATGCTAATAATTTAAAAAATGAGATTTTATATTTAATAGGTAGCCAATGTATTTCATTAAGGGAAGATGTAGTTGAAGGTGTTCAAAAATTTCTGCTGGATGAAGATTTGGCATATGAAACTCATTTTCGATTACTCGAACTTTAAGACACATTAGACTCTTTTGAATCTGCATATATTGGCCCATCCTCAAGTTCAAATGCGAGCTCTATGCGAGTTCTTCCACTACTCATACCTAGGTGTATTAATCGCTATTTGAAGTTAATTGCCACTACTACATGTGGGGGTGTTTTAAGACAATATTTAAGACAGTTTTACAGTGAATTGTCTTAATTAGAGACAAAAATAAAATTGTGTATCGTCTTAAATATTGTCTTTAAGCGGGTGTCTCAAATTTAGTGTCTCAAACAATTGTCTCAAAATTAGTGTCTCAAACAATTGTCTCTATAAAGACAATATAGAACACATATTATTATTGTCTCTATAAAGACATCGGCATTATTGTCTTTTAAGAGACAATTTCATTTGTCTCTCTAGAGACAATTTCATTTGTCTACAATTTGTCTCTGTAGAGACACTTTCATTTTTGTCTTTGTAGAGACAATAGCATTTGTATCTTTATGGACAACAACTGAGATAAAAAATGTATTGTCTCTATAGAGACTATATGTCCATAATTCAAACTACTGTCTCTCTAGAGATGATATGAAAAAATATTTTAAAAGAAAATAAACAAATCATTTTAAATGTTATTTTAAGGCGGTTTCAACATTTCAAGTTCCCAAATAGTGATTTTAATTACCTTAAAACTCTATTTTTTTATGGAAAGAAAGAATAAATTCCAGTTTTTTTAAAGCTAACAGCAATCATTTTAAATTTAAGTGAATAAACAATTTCCCAAAACTTAACAATTCTAGAAAGCAACCTTGAAAATAATAAGGCATCACACTTATATTCGTTGAAAATAAATTCATGTCATTGAATTTGAACATGCAAGATCCTCATTTGGAACTTCATTTTGTGACTATTATGAGGTAAAACAAAAATGTACAATATTTCTCCATCTGACAAGAGAGTTTAATCTCTGACATATAAATCGAAAAGGTTGAATCGCATTTAATGCTGGAAAAATAAATTCATATCCAGTGGTTAGCTCCACCATTTCAACACCTTTTTATAATTGGAATTGGCTTCCTTGATAACAAAAAATAGAAAAAATGTATATGCATTCAAATGTACAATTGATTGCCCAATTTACACTTAATTTCAGTGTTGTCATAACACAGATCTGTGTTAAATATCAGCCTCAAATCGTTAAATATTAGAGATCGGAACTAGCACTCCCAAATTTCCACCATAGAGTTTTACTACAAATGAAAGCCTACAACTCCTTAAAAATATATTTATAAGGAAAGCAAGTAAAACAAGAGTAGTTTCATAACTCGCTCCAATTCTTGTTGCTTCTGTGGAGTATGTCTGTGATAATTCTTCCATACTAGCTGTTATCTTAAACATTTTCTTAAAACACCCCCACATGTAGTAGTGATAATTTCCAGGGAGGTCTTGAATTATTAATCCCGATGGCTGCCTCTTGCAATTCACCGGAATTGAATTCTCCACTAAACTGTCTGCTTAAACATCCATGACGGCCCAAACTCCTGCATCAATCTGCTGGCAGAACCTTAAGAAATATAATTCTCTAACTGGACCAAGTGGTGAGAGAACATGGTGTAGCTCCATATTCATCTATTATGACATGACATTCAATATTTCTAATGAGGTTCAATATTTCGATAAAGAAATTAGTATAATTCGCTTCACAAATATAAAAACAATTTTGATCACTTATATATAAAGAATAAAAATGGACAGCTAATATGCTATCTAAAAAATAATCAAAATAAAAATCAACAAAAAGAAGCTAAGTTTTTCTTGCATCCTTTGTTCAGGGGATTCTATTCAATGCAAGCTCTATCAACTATACTTGATGGAATAGGTGGAAAAAATCACAATGGTCAGAGGATATAGGAAAATATGGCAGGCTTTGACTGGAATAGTTGCTATATACGCTATCTTTTTCTAATATATTTTGACATTCTACAGGATTTATATATTTTTCTTCAATTTTGTGGTATCCAAACTATGCCTTGTAGGAACTGGAAAAGATGGATTTTATTGACATAAACAAAGATTTAATAGCCTTTTAGCAATATTTGTGTTCATTGTTTTTGTTTGAGAATTTCTTTAGAAAATGAAGGATCACATAATAGAAAAGATAACAAATCTATGATATATGTACTATCTTATCTTTTATTCTTAAAAAAAATCAAACCATTTCCAAAATGAATGTATGAAACTGTTTAGTTTTAATGAATGTATGAAACCGTTAAATTATGAAAATTCCCTTCAATATTAATATTTCAAATGTAAATTATGTTTGAATGGTAGTGTAGACAAACCTAAATTCTTAATCTCACGTTCTCAACCCACAGTTGTCGCTCTTCCAAAGGCATCTCCACGAGAATCGTAGGTCCTCCACAATTGTAAGTTGTAACAGCTATTGTTCGTCATTGCTTCTTTAAGAGATCGGTTTTCCATTAGAAGTCTTTCGTGCTCCCCCCTCAATCCCGATGGTTGCCTCTTGCAATTCACCGGAATTGATTTCTCCACTAAACTATCTGCTTAAACATCCACGATGGCCCAAACTCCTGCATCAATCTGCTGGAAGAACCTTAAGAAATAGAGTTCTCTAACTGGACCAAGTGGTGAGAGAACATGGCACATCTCCATATGCATCTACTATGACATGACATTCAATATTTCTAATGAGGTTCAATATTTCGATAAAGAAATTAGTATAATTCACTTAAAAAATATAAAAACAATCCTAGAGACTATTACTAAGCTTTAGAAAAGTAAAAAAAGGATAACACACCAGTTGGAGTTGGCCGTTCATGGCACCCCCTACACCATCGCATAAGATCTCCAAGTTCGTGGCTCTGGAAACAATTGATGAGAACATTTCGAAACAACGGTTCTGAATTGTATACGAAAGTTTAGTTAGTTAGTTCAACAGTGTGTACAGTAGAAGTAGTTAGAAATTACCAATGAAGTAGGCAAGAAGATGAAATGGTGGTTGTTTGCTTACATACCGAATTCATAAATATCTCATAGATCAAAACTGGAAATAATCAGATCACAATACCTTAGAAACACACAAGAATTAAAAGTCCCTACATTTTCCTATGGGATTTTAATATTTACTTTTACAAGTTAACCATGATTCAAACAGTTAGAATTTCATATCTATCCCATCACATCTATCCCATTACATAAAGTATCTCTAGAGTGTGGTCGAAGGCCAGAGGAATTATAGAAAGGATATATCTCATAACGCTCTATGCAACTTTCACTCCAGTAATGAAATCCAGCATATTCGGGATAAGATTTGAATATTTTATTGGTCGAGAACGACAAACATGTTGTGCAGTCATGAGTAGATAAATCTCTGGTGCACTAGGCCAGACCGTAAATAGTTTGAGAAAGAGAACCTAGATATTTACCCAATGCAGATCGTTTCGTATTACCTGTTGCTTCAGCTGGAAATTTCTTCAAGAGATTCTCAATAGATGAGTGCAAGTCAGTCAGGACAAAGATACATGTGTCTCCACGGAAGTCCTCTGTGTACATAGACCCCAAATCTGTGTCCAGTTGTCCGATGAAATTATAAATTTCATAATGTAAGAAGCAATGAAAAGGCCAAGTACTAGCGCCAACCGCATTCCCACAATTTTGTTGAACTGTATTGATTGCATATTGTGAACAAGTGTAGCATTGGTCGACTGTCAGGTCTTCCCTGCATTGGAGGTGGCCATATACTGTGTCAGGACTTTGGCCATATACAGAGATGTTAAACCCACTTTTCTTAGTGCCTTGAAGAAGACTATCAAACACTTTTTTCAGATTGCTCGCAAACACATTGCCTTCTTTATAAAAAGTTCTGCTATTGCAATTAGTTGTCGGTGACTCTGCCAATACTGCGTTGCAAAACTCTCCATGAAAAGTAAATATCAAGGACGCAACAAGAGAAATTAAGTACATTTACTTCATAGTTTGGCCGATTAGGAGAGACAATATTGCAGAATTATTTCCATGGAACTAATTCATATTTACTAGCACTTTGATCGCCAATGGACAATTGAGAGAGTCGAGACTGCAATGCATAGAAATTCTAACATGCTCCTAATTTATGTTCTATAATTCACACATATATAATACGAATTACATATGATAGGTTATCAATGGTTGGTGTATGGTTTGAGACATCGTTATCCATCGACAGGTGTAATTAGAATAATTCAACCTTATTAGAACCATCAATAAACAATGGAGAAAACGATTTGAATTGTCTTTGTGCAAAATAAAACCAATCAATTTTCAAATTCAAGCATATAAGGCTAACAAGAATTTCTAGAACCAAAATACAACCACTTAGTTTTCATAGTTGCATCATCAAGAGATTTTGATTTCTACTGTACAAATTAGAAAAAATCAAGTTTAAAAATATGTTGCCATACTACAATTAGCTCCAAATAAGCAATATATATTTTCCTGAGACAAGTTCCATCCAACCTAGCTAGCAAAAATAATTGTCCTCATATATTTTTTTAAAGATTGTAGATTATTATTATCTTTCAAATAGTAAAAAAAATATGTTACACAAGATCCAAAAAGCAAAAGGATGTTATGTTGACAAAGGATTATCCACATATATTCTAGTTTTCTTACATTTGGGAGAGGAAAAGAATCAGGCTTGGTCTGATTCTTGTCCAAATCTGGGTGCTAATGCACATTGTCTCTAGATAATTTATATTTATAATTGGCCACCATACAACTTGAGCTGCTCAACTTATGTCCTTTCTCCCTGACAACCTGAATTTGAGTATTCCTTTCCAATTCCCCCCTCTCTTTCTTTGTTTCTGGCTCACAAAAAGCACTGATATCCCTCATCAGATTCCTCTGCTAAGCTGATTGATTTATTTTATTGGGTCATTTTATTGTACATTATTTTCCACCAGCATCATAACAATCATCATATCCATCGTTCTTAGACTTTTAAGCTACATGAGGGTCTACATCGACAGAAAAGAATGTCATGAATGATAACAATTCAAAAATCATAACAAATAACTTAATAGCCACAAAATAGAGTATGCATTATGGAATCAAGCCACAAAAATATTAAGAAGCTGGAAGGCAAGAGTAACTTACTCCCATTATCATCCATGACATCGAAGATCTTTATGTCCAAGCACATAAAACAAGCAGAAAACAATTTATTCACAACAAGCTCACAATCAAAGTATAGATACCAGAATTAGAAACTACAATCACACATCAATTTATTACAAAGAATAACCATTATCGCCTTTTCATATTCAGGGTTTGTCTCTTTCATATTCAGGGTTTGTCTCTTCCTCAATGTTCTGGAAGCTGAGATATCACTTGGTCATGGAACAAACCCAATTTCTTCCATGACCAATTGATATGATATATCTCAGCTTCAAGCACGTTGAGGAAGATACCAAACTCTACACATATTTGAAGACTACATGAGATATTTCTATTGAAGTCGTTTGGGTTGACAGAAAGGCCCACTCATCAAGTGGGGGTGAAGGGAGTCCATTTTCATCATTTGCAATTGCAGGAGAAATAGAATCTGGCAAGGTAACTGCAACATGCAAAATAATTTATATGAAAAAAAACAAAATATTTAAAAACAAAAGCCTTGGTAGTAGAACATAGCGCAAACTTAGGTAACTGCTCTGGCACAATACCATACCTGCACTTGCAGCTACAACAATATTTTCAGTGGTATTCATCCACTCATCTGCAATCTCTTTCCAGCCATTGTAGCACATCATACCGAAGTAGTAAGCACATTTATGCCTTTTAGTGTTCACTTAGGTAGGTCTAAGTCAGATTAAATAAACCAGAATCAAAGCCATAAGGCCATAAAGAAGTTTCTGCGACTAAAACTACATTTCTGTATAACCAATTCTTGGATTTCACCATTAAATTGTCTATTCTTTCAACATTGAACCAGAAGGTTTTGGCTTAAAATACCGAATAAGTCTCTTCACCATATACCGAATTTCTTTTGAATTGTGCTTCCGCAACTGATTAAGTTGTTTCCCTATCTGAGTTTCCTGAATGGAACACACCATTGCAAAACATGTTGATTATTGAACAAATTGGAAGAGGGGTGTTTGACTTCAAATGACACGTAAAAGAACACCTCCAAACCCAAAAGAGAGAGAACTATGTTTAACTCTATTTGTCTATGACTGAAAAAGCATACCTTTAGGGTTTCCACTGTGAGTTGAATCAATTCCAATCTTCTCAAGCACTCATACAACTCAGTAACAGGCTGCAACACAAAAGAGGATTGACTATGGAAGAGACAAATAAACACACCCATCAAAGGAATATTGCTTGCAAGAATTGACTCAATAAAATTATCTGATATTTAACTTATAAGAAACACTACCGTATATGGGTTCACAATAATGTCTCTGATCTTGAAGACCTTTTTGAGAGCTGGGGATCCATCCTCAATTTCTTTCATGAGGGCTCTGGCCTCATCATAGTTGTAATCGCTAATCCTAATCTCATATGTCTCACCAATGTCTTTGTTTGCCTTGTCACTGTTTTTTTCATGGCAACCCGTGATACCCTCCTTTGCATCCTCATCATCAATAATTTCATCATGGGGTTTAGCCAAAGTAACAGAAGTATAGTCACAGCACTTAACAAACCTATTTACATTTTGTTATGTTTTCAAAGGTTTCACTATTCCAATACGTCCATAAAAAAAAATTCTTACACAGATTTCTCTTGACTACAATTCTACAGTCAGATATTTACCGTAAATTCTACAACCCCCTCAAAAAAAATAAGAGAAAAATTGCAATAAATTAATTAAAAATTTGAAAATTAAAAAGCACCAGAGGGCCCAACTTCTATGGCTACACCCAGGTTCTCTTTTGCCACTCGGGAAGTATTTTCTCCTTGCGTCGTTGGAACTTGAAACTCAGTAGTTTGCAGACCTTTACCAACTTCCTAGTCTTAAAAACTTGATCTCAGGCTCAGGAAATCCATCCGATTAACTTTGACCTTCAAAACTAATAACTCTACTTCCATGTTTGCCAACTTCTTATCCATCTTGCTCAGCAACCATTCACACCACTTTTTCAGCCACTGAAAATTGTTTCCAAATTTACAAGAAATAATTAGAAACTTGATAGGATTAAATCTACAAATCACATTGTTCTGAATCGTTGCAAAAACCGAAAAGTTAAAAATAATAAAATACGATAATTCTACCTTTCTCCATAAAAATGATTCATGATTATAAATCATTTGATTATATATACATATCTTGGAGGAGAAATATACATATTCTGATTCATCCACATTGTCAACAACAAAGATTGAAGTCTCTTTTTTTTACTCAAAAATAAAATTATACTTTTCATTACTATATAAAACAATTATATTATGTATATGCATTATAATTCTTTAAAAATAGGCTAAAATAACCATCAAGAGAAAATCAAAATTCATGAAATGTAGAGAAGTTTTTTGGTGTCCAAAATATATCACTAACATCATATATAGATGTAAATATAAATAACAAATACAAAACATATCTTCCTAATCACGTGATAATTTTATCTCAGGTAACAAAAAATAAAATCTTGTAGTCAGTGAAGTTGTATATCCATCAACATAATCTCTATGAAAGACTTGTGATAATATTCATAGGTGTTTTCCTTCTTCACTGTACGTGTCATGTCTATAAGAGAACTAGACAACTTTGAATTGGAAAACAGTTAGCCAAATTCAAGCAAATCCCAGAAAAATGAAGAGGGAAATCACCATGTGAATCTGAGCACCCTAATGGGTGACCATGTTATGAATCTGGGTGATCATTTCAAGAATTTGAAGAGCAATCCTCCCAAATATCAGCATGTGGACCTGAACAATCTAATGGGCGTTCGTCATATAAATCGGAACATTACTGATACTGCAGGTGTAGGAGAAGGAAGCTACAAGGATTTATATCCTCAGGAGGAATATACAGAAGATTTTGGCCATGCAGAGAAAGTAGGTCCCCTCTGTGTTAAGAAGAGTAGCACTAAACCTAACAACACATCATTTATTGTTCATGCCAACCAAAAGCGGGAGGAAAAATTAAAATTCTTTTGAGAAAACCATTATAATCTCTAGATGGTATGCCCTTAGGTAAATCAGGGATGTCTAATTTATACCCTTTTTGTAGTTGTAGGTAAATCAGGGATACTAGGTAAATCAGGGGATTTGAATCTCCAAAATCTTGATATATAATATTTCTTTTTCACAACTATTCTCAATTGAATTTTCTTTTTATTCTTCCCATTTTGCATATACACATTAAGCTTGTACATTCATCAAGAGTCTTGGATGATGTCATTATTAACAATCAACATGTCAGCGGGTGTCTAAATAATTATTGGCTCTTACCAGTGAACTTATCAGTCTTGGAGGAGAAAGTTGTGAAAATCTTAAATTTGGTGGCCTTGTTTCTACAAACAAAGAAGGCAACGAAGGTAAATTTGCTCATTCTTGCAGCCTTGAGCTTTATATCTGCATTAATGGAGTTCAAAACAGATATGAGAGTGTAGGTTTATGCCAAGATCAACCTATTGTTCTGTGGTATAATGCATTTCATATGTGATCCACTCCCTCGCTCATGGAGGCGACACGTATACTCTTTGGGAAAGTGGATTGACAACTTAACACCCTGCAATGGCATACAGCTAAAGGTTGTAAGGGGCACTGTAACTGCATTCATCAGTGAAGGTGAAAAAGTCTATAATGAAGGTGCAATTTTGGTGCTGAAAGAAGTGCCCTGATACAAACTATTAAGCATCTAGGTATCTACTATTATTTTCCTTGGGTACCTCCCTAGGTACCCTGTATTACCCTCCTGGGTGCACTACAAATCAATGAGGAAAGAGCACAGTTTGAGTTTAGCTCATTCCTACACGTATACATGTAGCTTAGCATAGTAGCATACATGTTATCTATAGAAGCATTAAAGATTCAGAAAGGAAGGATGAAAATCGAAGTGGAGGTTCCTGCATATCTTTATATATGTACTTAAAAACAGATATTCATTTGGATAGCTGCAGTGGATGTTACTTGATTATTTCACTTTCTTCAGATTCTATTATATGTTTTTCTAGTGACAATATTTAGACCTTGCTGGAAGATGTTGTTAATGAATGGATAATATATAGTATTAGGTAGATATGTAGGCTATGTAGTTATTTGTTAAGATTAACTTCTCCAATGGTCTCACAATCACTGGTGCCATCACATATAAAAAATAAAACTGTCTACCAAGATACATGAGTACCATCACTTATACTTTATATTTTTCTAGAAATTATTTTCACCCACACCATTCATCAATATATTAAATTCCCTCTTCATGATAACCTGGTCCCAACCTTCTGAGAATAATCTATCTCATTTCCCAACCTTCTAAGATTAATCTATCTCACTTCCCCCCTTAATCGAAGATTCAACTTTATTAATCTATCTCACTTCCAAGTTCCACCCTTAATCAAAGACTTAACTTCAATTAAATATTCAGCCCACCTATTAATGCTAAATAGTCAGCCTAACCATCATATCCTATTAATAAGGAAAACAACATCTTTGGAAAACACCCAAAATTTTGCAGCAATTTCAAAGTGCAGCCATCCCTTCTTCAGTATATATCATGGATAGTCAAGCCAACAATTTACTGGTTCACTCATGAGAATGATCAAGAGGCCATCCCTTCTTTAGAATATATCATGGATAGAAAGCCAATGAGGCATTGGGTTCACTCGTGAGGATGATCAAGAGTAACAGGTTCCATCCCTGCTATGTTCTACCCTGGTCAAATGGCTTAAGTTTTAGGAGGTAAATAAATACCCCTGTATATTTGTTCTTTATCAAAATTGTAATGTACAAAAACCCCTCAAATCGCATGTTTTAAATCAGAAAAAGAGAGAGATCAAAGATGTACTGAAAGTCATTATATGGAAAAACAAGAAACCAAAATCTTGATACGGAACTTCCAAAAACATTATCTTACAAGCTTGTTTTCTAAAATTGATTCATGATTATTACAAACCTAATTGCTCAACAGTATCGATCCGAATACCAGGTGTAACAAGTTGTTGACACAATATAAAGAAGGGAGGCTTGCACAAGTGGTCACTGGAAGCTGTCATAGGTCCACGCTGGTAAATAAATGTGGTCACTTGACCTCAATCCAACATGATCAAGGGGAAGGATCATGCACCTTCATGATATGAAGGTGTTACACAGTAATTTGTCACCATCCCTGCAATCCCCCGTCCCGCACATTGGAGGGCTTATTCCATGACCTGTGAGTAGTGACATGACTTGAAACCACTTTCATGGCATCCCCCTTGACAAGGACAATCATTCCCCTGAAGACAATTTCCTGTTAAAAGCCCTAAAAATAGCCTTTTTAGCCTTGGCGCGACTAGCCAGGTCAGCCCTCGCGCCAATGGGGGGAAATCCACCAAAGAGGGCACACCAACTGGCGCTTTGTCCCAGTGTATCACCCACACCAGGCTTAATAAGGAGTGTTTTTTAAAAATAAATGGCGGAAGTTTGATTCCAACCAACTCCTGAACGAGTCTCTAAAATGAGTTGGGAGGTTTGGCTCCGGATCTCCATGTAGGGGAAGTGGTTTTCCACCTATCATGGAAGCTTCCTTGAGGATAGGGCCAATCCCACCATTATAGGGATCCCAACTCCCCTTCCACCATCTATATAAGATTTTCATTTTACCTTTGCAAGCTAGCCTGAATAGAGCTAAATCAATTGTAAGGAGATTATTGTCAGACATCTAAAGAGAGAGAGACTTGTCCTTTTCCTGACGAGCTTTACTGAGACATACTCCTCTGTCTACCCGCCGAAGGAAGATCCAGCGTCAGAGCTCAGGTTGTATCTTTCTTTGTTCTAATTAATAATAAACAACTTCGATTATGGTTCCACTCAGATGTTTATGTTTTATGTTATGAGTTGTATCTTCTTTGACTGATACATAATTTCATGTATTAGGTTTTACGCTTGTGTGTTTGTTGTTTCTTGTACGTGCAGGTGTTTGATCGCATCGAGCGAGAGAATTGTGATCTGCCAAAGCAAGGGATGGAAGCACCATCTTCTCCACAAACGACAGTAGCGTAGGACTTAAGGTAGGCCTCTTGTCACATCTTGGTATTTTTCAATTAGGAACTTGCGTCTTAGCATGGCTCGGTTGTTGCTAGACCCAGTCTGGGCTAGTAGGGATTGCCTCTATCCGTAGAGGGGATTTACCTCTCCAACAAATTGGCGACTCCGTTGGGGAGGAATTGATTGGAGTTTGTCTTGTCTTTTAGATTGATTTTGGTCTTTGCCTGCTTGATCAGCTCTTGTGGTTTGCTCTTTTTCAGTGTTAAACTTTTGTTTATCCTCACCATCCCTGATCTGCTTCTTGATTTCTCTTTTTCATCTTTTCCATTAGTAAACTCGACTGGCACGGTTTTTTCCCTGACAGTCGCGCCAGCTGGTGCATGTTGCCAATTTATCACCCGCGCCAATTCTGTTCTGGTGCTAGTTGCAGCCTGACAGCCACGCCAATCCTGTTCTGGCGCTAGTTGCAGCCTGACAGCCGCGCCAATCCTGTAAGGTGCTAGGTTTTGCTTCTTTTTGAGCTTTTTGAGCTTGGTCTGTAGTTTTGGTGTCACTTTTTCGACTGCCTGAGTGTTCTGAAGCCTTGTTTGATTGACTGTGACCTTCATCCTCTGGTTGTTTGCCCTCTTCTATCGATTTTACATTCTAGCCCTAGGGCATCTAGGTGCTATAGTGTGTCGAGCTTCCCGTGGGATTTTTTGGTCCTCGTTTGATCAGTCAATTTTGTTATTTCTTCTTTTCATTCATTTGGCAGTTGTCCATTGTTTTGTTGATTTATTTGAGTGATTGGCTTTTTCTTCATTCGAATTCCGCTTTGTCTCGTTTTGGGCCTAGATTACACAGTTCATTTGAGTCTTTGGGATTTCTTTTTGATTTGAGGGACTTCTTTGTCAATTTGAGGTCTGATTGTGTGTTTGGCATTGAGTGAACTTTCTTGTCTTTTCTCTTTTTCTATCACTTCTCAAATTGTTCTTTTCATTATTTTTCATTTTGTGTAGTACGCTTTGCTCTTAAACATTGAAAATACAAAAAATCTCTTTTGCTTTTGATTAGTTAATGTAAATTGAATCTTTTCTGTGTTATTAGAGATTTGTAACTTTGAAAGAAAAGCTTTTAGTTTTCATTAGCGTGCATTAGAGACACTAGTGGTTGTTTTGTGATCATTTTTTTATCGTGTGAAAGCTCTCAACCTTCCCGTAGTTAGCTATTCATCGAACGAAATGATACATTGTGGCATGTAGTGTGAATTTAGGAGATTGTGAGACATAACATTCAGTAGGGCCTGGAAATTGAAACATAATTGAAGATCAACATTAAAATTTATTCAATTTACCTTAAGGCAGCATTGAAACATTAACGAAATATTTAGAGGTCTAGGCTAGTGACGTGTTCTGGCGTCGTTAAACCTAGTAGTTGTCGTTCGCCTCTTGGCTTTAGATAGCACTAGTACAGACTTGTGCTCCCCATACCGTCGCTTATATAAAGGGAGACCCCACTAGATTTCTATCCTTTATCCGTAGGAAGCCGAGTCTGCCACCTTATACCCATGATACATAGGACATATCATTCAGGGAGATTCCCTGCACGTATGTCAAGTCCTTGGTTGATTTCTCTTTCATTTTGAAACCAAGGTGTATATTGCAGTTCACGGATATCTGGTACACCCTTTGCCTAGATTACCAGAGTAGTCATTTTGATCTATTCTGACTCTTTAAATTTGAAAGGATCATCAAGTGCTTGTCCTTTCACACTTGTTTCAAAACTGAAGGAGATAGAGTCACCTTTCGTCTGTTTCTCGACTCTTAAAACATGAAACGGTGAAGTTTCTAAGTTTCAATGTGGTAAAATAGATCACATGTGATCACACACAATGTTAGAATTTGCTTGTTGGCCGTTTGATTTTGTGCCTTAATTTTTTAGCCTGTGTGTTGTGTTTGATCTCTTCCTCTTGTCATTACTTTCACAGTGGCGGAACCCTCAGTTTCGTCTACTGGTAGTCTGTACATAGATGATTCATCAAAGGTTTCTCAATCCTCTGCTGAACCTCAACAGCCCATCGTCTTCGAGTTTCCTAATGGGGGACTGGTTCTATCTGAGCTTCCCTTTGGAGGACCAGTTGAGTTCAATTGGCCCTTATCCAACGCTTGGTTTGGATTCGGAGTAGGGGGACATTTCCCTCCTCTTACATCGGGTTCACCTTTTCTAGTTGCTGTTATTCCTCCTAGTCCTCTCCGTCTTCTAGAAGATCTAGTGACAGGTTCAGATATGGGCTCATCCGGCCATTCTCCTAGTGAGGAAATCCCCACGTCTGGTGAAGATTACCAGTTGTTCCCAGAAGACAACCTCGAGTTATCTATCATGTCTACATTGAGTCCTTCACTTCCAGCGGGGTATAGATCCTTAAGTCAGATTATGACCGTTGTCGCCTCTATGGGGATATCAACTCCTTCTACGAGGCCAGTTATTCCTTCATTGGGGATGTCTCCAAGGACACCCATCACATCATCCCCTCAAGTCACTTCAGTACCTGTCAGGCCCACAGTCTGTGTGGCCACATCTACACCCACTGTTACCACTTAGTCCGTAAGGACCGCGTCGCTTCCCGAAGACGTCTATATAGCATCTGCTATTCCGGAGATCATTTCTCCTGAAGAGTATCGATTATCCCTACAGCAATCAAACTCCGAGGTCGGTCAATCCTCCCAAGATCCCAACTGTCCGTATTTTTCGCATTATGCATAGGATGGTACACCCATTTACATTTTTCCATATCAATACAATGAGCAAGGAAACCCTTTACGTTTACCTGGTCCAAAGGCTTATCAGTATGCTCAAGGTTTTTTTTCTAACCAGGCTGGGCAACCTTCCAACCCGCAAGGACAACCCTTTCAGAGCCAACCTGGTTATCTTTATGACCCGCAAGGACAGCCCTTACAAGGCCAACCTTCGGGCCAGCAGGGGTTGTTATACAATCCACAAGGATAGTCCTACAACCCTCCAAGTCAACCTATGCAGCCTCACCCTGTGGTCCAACCAGGGCAACCTCAAGATCCCACAAGTCAACCGGGGTACCAACCGGGGACGTTGTACGGTCCTGGGGGGCAAGTCCAACCTTCTCAACCTATGGTGCAACCTCTGCAACCTTAGTTTCCTATTGGTCCAAATGTTGCACAACCAGGACCCTCTTATGGTCCTGTTGCAGGTCAAACTGGTTATCAGGCACAACCTAGCCTCATTCTGCCACCAAGCCAACTAGCCCATCCGACATAACCTGGTGTCCCACATTAGCTAGGTCAACCTGTGCAACCTGTTCACCCGAGCCAACTTGTTCAACCAGGGCAGCTCGTTCAGCTAGGTCAACCTGCCCAACTAGGCCAACCTGCACATCCTGTCAACCCTGCTTAACAACTGATTTACTCGACATGCCGCAACTGAATCAGTCGGTGCACCCTACTTATCAGGCTCAGCAGGGCCCCACCTATCAGCAGCCCGCCCAACCCCAAGGTGGTTATTATCCTTAGGTTCAATCACGACTGGTTTACAACCCACCCCAAGGTTCTAATTATTATCTTAAACAACCAGGCTATACCTATACTCAGCAGCCAAATCTATATACTGCTCAAACAAGGCCGACATATAATCAGGGTCCATACCCCGGTTATCAACCCCCATACACTGGTTACCAGCAACCGTATCAGATTGGTTATATGGCCTATACCCCCTATGGTCATAATCCTTCGGGGCAGAACCAATGGGGGCAAGGATATGCCCAACCAGGGTGGAGTACAGGTACAGGTCCTTATCAAGGGCCTGGCATGCCTTTAAATCCGCAATTGTTGTTCTTGGCCACCTTGGAGTTACCGGATGTTTCTAAATTAACCAATGATCCGATTCTTCACAATCCTTATTGGCCTCCGGTTCCGACCAAGGTACCTGGTGACTGTCCTAAGTTTGAAGGTAAAGCTGGAGAGGACCCCCAAGCTCATGTAATTACCTATCACCTATGGTGTTCGTCCAAATCTTGGGTGGATGATTCAATTCGTCTACGTCTCTTCCAGCACACTCTTACCGGTGCTGCTACTAAGTGGTATATAGAATTACCCTGTGGCATCTTTCAAGACTTCAATACATTAGCTATGGTTTTTCTAACTCACTTCCAGTTATCGGTTCGTTACGAAGCCGGGATGCATCTCCTGACTTCTTTGAAGCAGGATAAAGCCACCCACATATCCGATCATATTCATGAGTGGCGACGTCATCGTAGACTGATCAAGTTTGATATACCTGATCAGCTACTAACTCATTGGTTCACCACCTCCTTTGTTATCAAAATCGCTCAAGATATTGCCATGGGGGCATGTGTGACTGAAGAACAAGCCATTGCGTGTGCCCGGTACCTTGATCTGGTGTACTCTCAGTCTAGCATGCTTCATGATATTTTGACTGATGCTCCGTAGCCGAGAACCTCTAAAGTACCACCTACCCCAACGGTAGATGGTGTTATTGGTTTCGTTTCTCAAAATTCTTGAAAATCCTCTAATGGGAAGCAGAAGTCCAATTATTCCCATAATTTTTCTCTTCCCACCCCTCCAGATTCTGGCAAGACCGCGGAGGTCAACGCCGTTCAGGCTAATCCTACGAAAAAGGCCTCCAAAGGAAAGAAGAAGGATAAAGGAAAATCCAAACCCGATGCCCCAAAACCAAAGTCTTCTAAACCTTGTATTGATGACGGTTCCTAATGTAAACCGAAGTACCCCTGCCTTATCTGTGAAGGAGACCATTATACCAAAGATTTTCCCTGATGATTTGAAGTTAGTCAACTTCTGAAAGGCTCCAAAGGGACTCCGACGGTTCTTAAAGAACCGTTCCCGTCTCAGTAGACCCAGATGGTTGAGCAGCCTTCACCATTTGTACCATTTGGGTTCCAGGTCTTTATGATGAATGGTGTTGCACCTGTCTCAATTGCTACTGTTAGCCACCCATAAAATTTGTTATAGCAAAAGGTGGCTAAAACTTTTTTGAGCCTTCAAGGAACAAATTTTATTGCTAAAAAGTGTTGGCTCTTGAAGGCTCTTGAAGGCTCTTGAAGGCCTCATGCCTCTGTCCCAATTTCATTATTGTGCCCATTCCACACTCAGAAATCCTACTCATGCCCAAGAAATAATACTGCTGCAAGCACCTTTTTCCTTTTCCCCCTTTTTCCAAAACTAACCTCATTTTAACCCCTTCATCTCTCATGAAAAACCCTCGTTTTCATGTTTTTCCCATTTCCCTTCTTCAAAACCCTTTTTGGTAAGGTTTTAAGACTCTTCTTTGCCTTATTGAAACCCACTTAACCTTTGAAAAACTTTGAAAATCTGTTAAAATCACATATTTTGTATATTATAGACTTAAGCCCCCTTGGGCTAAGCCTTTGACCCTTCCCTTCCATACGCCCTGGTGCTAGAACCAGGCGCTAGCCCTCCAAGCGCTTATCGCTTTGCCCAATTGTGATTAGCCCCTCATTTTTTAACCCCCGGTCATATGTTTCTCCATGCGCCCAAAGGCCCTGCAATCGAGTGCCAAGCCATTTTGAATATTAATGATGTCTGCCCAAAGTTTAAAACCTTTGGTTATATATTAAATCTATCGGATTTTATTATATTATAATTTTTCCGCCGGTCGAAGGTTCAAAGCCCCCTCCACCGTCGATCTGATCTGCAAATCGACGGCGTGCAATCCATCACCTGGTGGTCCCTGCCATCCACTCACCATTCCAAAAACCAAGTGGTATCCATCGCACCGCCTTCGAGCGGAGGGCGGTTTTTTCCCGATCGGTAGCAATTCCATACACTACCCGAAACGTGTCTTGAGCACTATTCAGAAACCTACTGCTCATCGCACGTTAAAGATCAGACATAGACCTGGCGCGATATTGATCCGCACTGTCCGATCTGAGGCAGCTCATCGGACGGTGGTCACTTTACGAAGATGCCTGAGCTATAACAAAGGAATGGCACAGTCCTTAAAGGGATCTCCGTCGTCGATCTAATCTGCAGATCGATGGCCCACATTCCATCACTAGGTCCCCTTGTCCACAGCAATGCCGGTGGTCCCAATGCCACATCAGCATCCACGCGGAAGATCTCTATTTGGGCGGGTCTCCATGGTTCCTCATCCAGTCAGCGAATTCTGACCCGGGAACTTTATTCAGCATGGTTTAAATTAAATTTTGAAGTCCGGGTGTGTTTTTAAGGTTCATTGGCGCCCGTTTTTCCACCGTTGATCGTGTGGGCCGATCTCATTCGATGGCCCACGATCGTCCTGAACCCCGCATACCATTTTGGACCTATTTTCTCCGTTTTTTCCAAATAAAGTGACCCTGTCACGTTATTTTTCGCCTCTTCTCCTGACCGTCGATCTCTACACAATCGACGACTTTGATTTAAACTATTCTTCTGCCTTCTCTTTGACTCCTCTAAATCGATCTCGAGGCCATTCTTCCTCCACGTGCCTTCTGAAGCAGTAAACCTACACATGCATGGATTTTATAATATTTGTTCGTTTTTTGCAGGGTTTAATGGTTCTTTTCGCTATGTCTAAAGAAATTTCAGAAGCAGAGGGTGACGATCCTCCAGCCTCTGATCCATCAAATAAAATCATCCACAGATTTCAAATTCACGTTTCATCAGTGATTCATGAGGAATTGATGCCATATCACCCCTGCACAGCCCTGCACACCAACAAAAACACCATGAATCGAGCACAGTCAATGAGTATCAGTGTCGAAGACCAAACTATATCAGAACAGAGGATTAGAGACAGGTTTGCGGGGATCATGGCTAAGAATCATTATCAAAAGCCTTATCCCCGATTAAAACACAGTTAAAGGAAAATCAAAGTGTTTTATCAGACAAAAAGCCTCCACCGCCACATCTGAGGCAAATTGATTCCTCCCAACTACCACAAAGCCACCTGTGCCTCGAAGCATTCAACCAAAGGTCGAATTTATTGAACAGGACCAGATATCTGCCTCATAACGCAGCTAGAAAGTAAATTCTGCAAACAAACTTCATGACGAAATATCAGCAGAGTAACTTCGACATCACACAAAGCCTCAAAGGTCAACAAAAGCTCCCATCGAGCCTAAATCTTTATGTAAATGAGTTAATACAGAAGACACCTATGTAAGCTTTTTCATTGAGCCCCCCAAAGGCCCAAAAGCCATTTAAGTTCGTATTAATTAGTTTTTGAGATATTTTATCAGATCTCGCCTCCTCATTCTTCTATATATACTACTGCAGAAGATGAGTGAGGGATTGGTTGTTGAATTTTGAAATATACTTGAGCTCGAAACTCCTACTTGTAAATAGTGTTCACTGGCCCTTGAAGCTCTGTTTGCATTTAGATTAGTTAGGCTGAATAGTAAAGATGATTGTTGAACTGAAACATTGGACCTGAAGACTGTAACTGGTTTGATATCAATAACAAGTTGTTTCTTGGGATCCTGGTCTATATCACTGGTGAAGTGCCTCTTTCTTTGTTATTGTTTTTCCTTCTATGTATGTCATATTTTTCACTATTCTCTGATAAAGAAAAAAATTTATAGAGTTAGGATTTACTGTTTACCAGTACCCTTCTCTTACTGATAAACTTTATCTCAAAGTTTTCCTCCAATTTGTTTATTTAAGAATGATTCAATACAGTCTAAGCAGCTAGGAATGTTGGCATTCCCTCGTCCTAATGTTTGCTTTAAACATCATTCTTGAATGTGATTTCCATTATTTGCTATTAAAGTTAGACTAGAAAAGTGATGGTGAGCCTTGTTTTCTAGCCTCTCGCTCCAAAGGTAGATTTTGGAAGTTTCCCTAAGTGTTGGCCGAAAGCAGATTAGGTTTAAAAGTACCTTATCTGATATTAGGTTACACTTTGTTTCTCTTATGTGTTTTCATACTTTCTAAAGGTAATTATGCAGATTACTGGATTTTTTGTCAATTAAGCTTCTCTAATACAAGCTTATCCAAAGAGTTTTATGGTGAGCCCTGCCCTTTGGTTGTTTTTAAACAGTTACGTAAAGGCTTTTTCTTCTTTCGACTAACTATAAATCCTTGTTGAAATTATTATCAGTTTCCACCCCTCTCAACACTTTATTTTTTCCATTCCATCATTTTAATCTCAATAATCTTGTGATATGGATGACTTTCCCCTTGGATCACTCTTGTTGTTGTTGCTCAATTAAAAGCCCTATTACGACTCCATAGCCCAATGGACTAAAAACCAGCGTTATATCTATCCTTTTAGCCAGAGCTTGTTTGATCGCTTGCAACTTCACACCTTTGAAAATTTTTGTACTTAGAACTTTCCCCTCAAATAATAATCATGCTCAACCATCCAAAAACAAACAAAACCCTTGGCCTTCATAACTAGCCTAATATCATTACCCAAAACTTCAAATACAAATCCATCTTTTCACTTATTGGAGAGATCCCTCTCCGGATTCAGGAGGGCTAGATCCTAGAATCCCAAAGTGGTTGAAATAATGTTGTTTTTGTGATTGGACTTTGCCAATCTTGCTAATTACATATTCCTAACATTTCTGGCGACTCTGCTGGGGAACGGTTCCCTTAAAATATTCATAAAACATTGTAAGTAAAAGCAGCCTTTTCAAGCACTACCAAGAGATGGTAATCATGATGAAACTTGTTTGAATCGGTGATAAACTAGGCAAACCCTAGGATTCTCATAAGACTTTATCTAACCTTGAAAAAACAGCTAGCTTAGCCATAAAATTACACTATATTTGTCTCATAACCGTAGCTAAGTTCTGAAGCAAATTTAGTACACTCTTAGAAACCACACAACTGAAAAATAACTCAGAAAATCAAAAAATATTTCAGATTGGTATTTAATAAACATGGTGGTGGACCATAAAACCTTTTACCTCTGAAAAGAGCTAAAAACTTCCACTTGGCGACTCCACAATTCTTAACAGACTTTAAGACTCCACTAGGAAGAACCCTTATCATTATAATATCTTTCAAACTCAGTTATAGGACTGTAGGATTAAAATTTGTGTAAACAGATAAGTTTACCTTTTAAAGACTGTCATACCTGGTTGAACTTTTCTTGTTTATTTGGGTCTGAAAAACATAGCATAATGACTCCTAGAAAGATTCATACTAGAGCCTATCCTGACCCTGATCCACCTGAGATAGTTGACAACCCAGAAATTATCCTTAGGAAGTCTCCTAGGATCAAATTATCGACTGTTTTCAGATCACCCTTGAGAGCTAATTGAGTTCCTGAAAATCTTACAGCTCTTCAACAATCACAAGCTGACTTAGTAAATTCATTTAGAACTAGGTCATTTGATGATATAATTTAGCTAGACTCTGAGTCTTCACTTTCATCCCCCGAGACAAGTGAACATCCTGGTATTAGAGAATCGACACCTCCTGATTTGCATTTCCTTCACAATTTAGGTGTCTCTCATCCAAGATCAGCTCAGCAGTCTACTGCCTTTCCATCCACATTTGTTCACCAGACATCCACTGTTCAAACCACTCCACTTCAACCCACTTCACCTTTTGTTAATCCACCTCTTGTAAATCCACCTCCACCACATATCATGGCAACATGGTATGCTCCCTTGGTCCTTCCTGTTCCCTTAGTCAATCTTCCACAGGACTATCAGTCCAAAATTCCATTATATGATGCTATTAATGCTACAACTACAACACAACATGTGGATAAGATGAATGACTACTTTGACAGAAATGAAATTGATGATGATTCTGTCAAGCTTAGATTATTTGCTCAGAGTTTGGGTGGAGAAGTAAGAAAATGGTTTAAAGGCTTAACCCCCCATAGTATCAATGATCTCCAAGCCTTCCATCAGACTTTCTTAAACAAATGGGAATTAAAAAAGAATCCTCTCCAAGTCCTTTCTGATTATAAAAACCTCCATAGAAACACAGGGGAAAGTGTACAAGCTTATTGTACTAGGTTTAACAGTGTATATAATGCACTTTCCCCAGAACTAAAACCTCCACAAGGCTCAGCTCTAAACAAGTTTCCTAAAGGGTTTGACCTTGAGATGGCCTATTAGCTGAGGCAAAGAGATCCTGCAACTCTTGAAGAGATGCAAAAGGGTGCTCTTTCTGTGGAAGTCAACTTAATGGAGAAGAGAGCAAGAATGAAAAGTGAAAAGAGAGTATCTTTTAGAGAGGAATCCACACCTTCTACTTCCAACTCTAAAATGGAAAGAATGATGGAAGAAATGATGAAAGAGATGAGCATAATTAAGGGAGCACAAGCAAGTCAAAACCAAATTGCTCCTGAAAATAAAAACCAGAACCAAAACCAGAATTTTAGAAGGAATCAACCTCCAAATAGACCCAGGGAAGATGATCAGCAGATCATTCCGCCCTTTCATAAAAACTATGTAAGTGAGTTTGAGGAAACAGATGAAATAACAGAGGAGGATGATATTAACATGCTGGGGGTAGATAATGAAGACTTTGAAGTTCATTATGATAGAAAACAAGGTCTTTATACTCCTTATGATGACAGAAGAGATGGTGATGAAAATTATTATCAAGACATGGAAAATGTCATCAGAGAGTCTCAAAGAGAATACGATCTTAGAAGCAAAACCAGTCAACAAACTCCCAACACCAAAACCTCTGACAAATCTTCACAAAACAACACTGTAAACAAACCAAAAATTGTGAAACAAAAGGACAAAGAAGTGGCTGAAAATTCTGATAAAGGTAAACAAAAAGGCACTCAAAACATTACAAAACATAGTGCGGATATGAGTAGTACTAACACTTCAGCTAGTACTCCTGTTAAAACCATTTTGTCACATGTAAATAGAACAAGTCAGCAAGAAGATATTGCTAACAAAGTGGCAGCTAATAAGGCTGAAACAAGTATTTCAAAGAATCAAATTCCTTTCAGCCTAGAGCAGGAAATTTCAAAGATCAAAATCTCTGTTCGCCTGACCGAGTTAGTTGCCCAATTTGTTTATAGAAACCAGATTTTGAAGGCTTTAAATATAGAAGAGAACAATGACACAGTCAATCTTAATGATGACTAGCCAGAGCTTATTTTTGGTCCAAAGATTGAAGGTAAGTTTCAAGAGGGACCTGTTCCTCCCTTCTATGTAAGTTTAAACGTTCACGACAAGATTTTGCATAACGCTATGCACGACTCAGGGGCTTCTCACAATTTAATGCCTAAAGCTGTAATGGAGAGCCTAGGTCCAGAAATCACCAGACCTTATAAATACCTTTACTCCTTTGACTCAAGCAGAGTAAAATGTTTAGGATTAATCAAAGATCTCTGCGTTAACTTATCCCAGATTCCAGCCAAATTTTTGGTTATGGATATAGTTGTGGCTGATGTCCCCCCAAAGTATGGAATGTTATTATCAAGGTTTTGGGGGGCTAAGTTACAAGGCACTATGCAAATGGACATGACCTATGCAACTATCCCTGTTTTTAATCAGACTAGAAGACTTTACAGGGAGTCTCATATGCAATACACAGTTACAAGTCAAGACAGACCTCAAAACTCTCCTCTGTATTCTGTAATCACAGGCCTAGATTCTTTTATCTTGTTCAACGATGAAACACTTAATGAACAAGTCACTTTAAATGAACCAATGGCCGATAGAGAGGAAGAGGAACACAACACTGAAGTGTCAAAACAGTTTGTTGCATTTGAAGACATTAGCAAACCAAACAAAGGTCTTGAGCTACAAGTCATGCGTCCATTTCTCTTAAACCTTAACAATCGAGAAAACAACCCTCAACACAGCGAAAATCTTGGGGAATCAGAAAAAATACAATTAAGTTTTGATATTCAGGAAACACCTAAGAGCATGATAGTTGAGGAGGACAGTAACCTAGATGTTAAAACCGAAACTAATCCTTTGTGGAGTATGCACTTCGATGGATCCTGCACTAAGAACAATGCTGGTGCAGGGGTTTGGATTCGCAACACTGAGAATAACCACACAGAAACCCTTTCCTATAGATTAAACTCCAGTGTTCAAATAACATAGTAGAATATGAATCCATTCTCTTAGGCTTACGTTTGTTGAAAAAATTAGGAACCAAGAAAATCAATGTGTATGGAGATTCAGAGTTAGTCATTAGGCAAGTCAATGGGGAATATAACGCTCATCATCCCAGACTCAGAGCCTACCGGAATGATGTCATGGACCTTTTAAAAACTTTCGAGGAGTCCAAAATGATTTTTGTCCCAAGAAAAAGAAATATTTCCGCCCACAATTTAGCCTTTGCAGCTAGAACATGCTTAATGCCATTTGAAACCAAAGACTGTACAACTCAAATTAAGTTCAGACCAGCCGTACCTGATAATGAAAAGTATTGGCAGGTGTTTGACAGAGACAAACAAATAGAAGACTTCATGCAATTCAGAAATGAATTCGAAGTAAATAGTTTGGACTCAGATTATGATACAGACTGCAGTGACGAAAATTTCCTTGGTAAAGAAGAACTGTCTCCTGAACCTGTTAATATTAACTTGCTGTCAAGAAAACTAAAAGACAAAACACAATTGAATGCAGAGTTAGAAACAAAGGATTTAGAAACTTTGCACTCTAAAGATGAAAGTTTTCCAAGCGGTCTGGCACCTTTAGAAGAGTTGTTTGATTTTAACGATGTGGCCAAGAAGCTGAAACTGGAACCTGTAGAGACTGGAGTGGAAGAGTGCAATATAGGCAGTGAACTTAAACTAAAAATGATTAAACTGTCTAAGACTTTACCAGCTCATATTAAACTCAAATAAATAGAGCTGTTTAAAGAGTTTTCTTATATTTTTGCGTGGAGTTACGAAGATTTTAAGTCCTATGACACTGAAATAATACAGAAAAAAATCCCTCTCAAGGAAAACCAAAAACCATTCAAACAGAGACTGCGTAGAATAAACCTTGTTCAGTTGCCTTTGGTTCAGAAGGAGATCATGAAAATGTACAATGCTGGTATTATTGTCCCTATTAGATATTCTGAATGGGTGTCTAATCTGTTGTCAGTTAGGAAGAAAACTGAAGAGATCAGGCTTTGTATAGACTTTAGAGACTTAAACAAAGCTTCATCAAAAGACTACCCTTTACCTAAGATGGATCATATTTTGCAAAGGGTGGTAGGGTCTAGGAGAATTTATTTGCTTGAAGGCTACTCAGGGTACAATCAGATCTTAGTTCACCCTGCTGATCAATTAAAGACAACCTTTACTACACCATGGGGCACTTTCATGTATGTGAAAATGCCTTTTGGTCTAATGAATGCTAGAGAAAATTTTCAGAGAGCCATGGACATAGCATTCTCGGAAGAACTGGGCTACTTCATCATTATATACCTTGATGATGTCACTGTGTTTTCAAAAACAGATAAAGAGCACTTGGAACACTTAAGAAAAGTCTTTGAGAAATGCAGAAATTTTGGGATATCTTTAAACCCTAAGAAGACTCTATTTGGGCTCCAAGAAGGTAAACTTCTTGGGCATATAATTTCCGAGCAGGGTATAAAGATAGATCCAAAGAGGATTAAGGCCATATTGCAAATCTCTCATCTTCGAAATATCAAAGAGTTGCAATCTTTCATTGGAAAGATTAACTTTTTGAGAAGGTTCATCCCCAACTTGGTTGAGCTCCTTAGAAATATCACAAACATGTTGAAGAAGGAGCAAGAGGTAAAATGGACCTTAGAAGCAAAGAAGTCCTTTGAGCTAGTGAAACAAGCGTTAACCAAAACACCGGTTCTTATAAGTCCTGATTTTTCAAAATATTTTTAGATTTTTTCATTTGCATCAGAACATACCATAGCTACTGTCCTTTTACAGAAAAATCCACAAGGACAAGAGCAGCCCATTGTGTTCTTTATCAAGGCATTGAGGGATGCCCCTCTGAAATATAACATTATGGAAAAGCAATCTTCTGCTTTGGTTAAAGCTTTGAAAGACTTCAGAGTATACATCCTTCACTCACACATCATTGCCTTTGTCCCAAATTCAGTTGTTAAAGACATTCTAACACAGGACCCAGATGGTAAGAGAGGTAAGTGGATTGCATTTATTGTCGAATATGATTTAGAGATAAAAGCCACTAAACTCATCAAAGGCCAAGGTCTAGCTAGGTTAATGGCTGAATCAAATTTTGAAGTTCTTGATATTAATATGAATGATGCTTTGGATGACCAAGAAGGATTCTCAACTCCCATTGTTGAAGACTATTTTATGAATTCTCCTTGGTATGCTAATATTATTTATGTTTTTCTTAATTTAAATACACCTCCTGGTTTGACAAAAACAAAGGCAAGGTTCCTAAAATTAAAAGCAGTAAACTATTGCATTATAGATAGATCTCTTTATTGGAAAAATGCAAGTGGTATATTGCTTAAATGTTTGCCTGAGTTTGATGCAGAGAAGGTTAAGCAGGAGTTCCAAGAAGGAGAGTGTGGAGGTCATTTATACTAGAAGACAACAACCAACAAAATTTTGAGGGCTGGTTTCTATTGGCCTACTCTTTTTCTTGATATACATAAGATGATTATTTCTTGCCATAAATGCCAACTGTTTGAAGGCAAGAGAAAACTGCTACCCCTGCCTCTGCATCCAATCACTGTTGAAGCTCCTTTTCAATAGTGGGGACTTGACTTCATAGGATAAATTCATCCACCATCTTCTACCTAGCATAGATGGATTCTCACTGCCACAGACTATTTCACTAAGTGGATAGAAGCCATACCTTTTAGGCAAGCCGATGACTCTGTTATTATAAAATTCATGGAGACTAATATTCTCTCCAGATTTGGCTGTCCTACCAATATCATCACTGATAATGCAGCAGCATTTGGATCAAAGAAGATGGTTGAATTTTGCCATGGATATCAGATAACATTGGGGCATTCCATGGCCTATTACCCTCAAGGTAATGGACTTGCCGAATCCTCAAACAAGAGCTTAGTGCACATAATCAAGAAACTGTTGGAGGACAACAAAAAGTCTTGGCACACAAAGCTTGTTCATGCACTTTGGGCTGACAGATTGACTTTGAAGAAATCTATTTGCATGTCACCCTTCCATCTTGTGTATGGTACTGATGCAATTTTTCCAAACAGCCTTGGTGTACCAGTGATGAAGTTGATCCAAGAGTTGCAGTTCGAAGAAAATGACATGATCAGAAGAATAAATCAGACCATTCATCTTCAGCAAACTAGAGAGGAATTTTTATAACAAAGCATTGCAGAAATAGGACAGCGTTAAAAAGCTCTTTGACAAAGGAACAAAGGCCAGCAATTTCAATATTGGGGACAAAGTTTTAAAGTGGGACTCATAGAGGGAAGACAAGGGCAAGCATGGAAAATTTGACAATCTGTGGCTTGGCCCTTACTCTATCCATTCAATTGCTGGTAATAATGCCTATTTTTTGCAGGAGTTGAATGGAGCAGAATTGTTTGGAGGCCCTGTTAATGGCAGGATGCTTAAGCATTACTTCTCTTTATCCATGTCATGTTCTGAAAGCCTTTTTTATCTTTTTTCTCATTATAAATACTTCACCCACCATTGCATTCAAAGTTAGAAAAACAAAAAATACAAAAACAGTGAAAGAGATAAAAGAGGGCAGATTGTGAAAACAAGAAAGGTATAGCCCCATACCAAAAAAAAAAGAGAAAAAAATATGAAAGTGTGCAAGCTTAAATGCCACTCCTGAAAAACACACTTCTAGTTAGTCAAACAGCCTAATCTTGACTAATTAGATTTAAATTTTCTGCTGATAGGATAGTGAATTCGATTTGTCAAACTGTTTAATCTTGGCTTATCAGTAGATAGTTTAGGATATAAATTAAGGGTTCAAACATGTTCAAAATCTGAACCTAAGATTTCCAAAGAGAATGACTCAAATCTGTTTCAAATTCTGAGTCAAAAAAGATGTAAATCTGGTTCTAACATGCTCAAAATCTGAACCAGAGAACAAGGAAGAAACAACTCAAGCAAAAGTCAAAACAGAGCTGCAAGAAAGATGAAGGAAATGCTTTAAAATTTTCATATCTTAAGCCTTCCATTTTGTTTAAATTTTCTGCAAAATAATGTCTATGTGCAGCTTGTTTTTATGCCATAGATCAGCAACAAGTTATATTGTTCAATCCTGACTTGCATGCTTTTAAATTTCTGTTGTAGAATTTAGAGAATAAAAATCTGTTGGACAGTTTAATCCCAACAGATGGTATAATAGGTAGAGAAGCATCTGAACTCAACTGTTTAATCTGAGTTCAGGGAGAAATAAGGAGTAGAAATAAATTATATTTCCTGCTTTCAAAATAAAAAAATGTTGTTAAAGAGTTTGCCAATCCAAGTGCACTCTGATGAAGAAAAAATTTTAGCTCAGTAGGATTGGGTAGGTAGAAAGCTTGTTGATGAAAGATCCATTGTTTTTATGGCTGCTAATATGTTTTCAGAGCAAGATCATCATAGCAAAGGAAGGACATCCCAATGGATGAGGCACAGGTCAGCCTCCCAGAGAACATAATGGATGTGGCATGGGTCATCCTCCCAGAGAATGCAAGTCTGAAGCTCTTGATACCTTCAAGAAGGCACCATCCCCAAGTGGAGCCACTGTTAGCCACCTATAAAATTTATTATAGCAAAAGGTGGCTAAAACTTTTTTGAGCCTTCAAGGAACAAATTCTATTGCTAAAAAGTGTTGGCTCTTGAAGACTCTTGAAGGCCTCATGCCTCTGTCCCAATTTCACTGTTGTGCCCATTCCACACTCAAAAATTCTGCTCATGCCCAAGAAAGAATACTGCTGCAAGCACCTTTTTCCTTTTCCCCCTTCTTCCAAAACTAACCTCATTTTAACCCCTTCATCTCCCATGAAAAACCCTCGTTTTCATGTTTTTCCCTTTTCCCTTCTTCAAAACCCTTTTTGGTAAGGTTTTAAGACTCTTCTTTGCCTTATCAAAACCCACTTAACCTTTGAAAAACATTGAAAATCTGTTAAAATCACATCTTTTGTATATTATAGACTTAAGCCCCCTTGGGATAAGCCTTTGACCCTTCCCTTCGATACTCCCTGGTGCTAGAACCAGGCGCTGGCCCTCCAAGCACTTATCACATTGCCCAATTGTGATTAGCCCCTCCTATTTTAACCCCCGGTCATATGTTTCTCCATGCACCCAAAGGCCCCGCAATCGGGCGCCAAGCCATTTTGAATATTAATGATGTCCACCCAAAGTTTAAAACCTTTGGTTATATATTAAATCTATCGGCTTTTATTATATTATAATTTTTCCACCGGTCGAAGGTTCAAAGCCCCCTCCACCATCGATCTGATCTGCAGATCGATGACGCGCAATCCATCACCCGGTGGTCCCCGCCATCCACTCACCATTCCAAAAACCAAGTGGTATCCATCGCATCGCCTTCGAGCGAAGGGTGGTTTTTTCCCGATCGACAATGATTCCATACACCGCCTAACACATGTCTTGAGCACTGTTCAGAAAACTGCCGCTCATCGCACGTTAAAGATCGGATGTAGACCCGACGCGATATTGATCCACGCCGTCCGATCTGAGGCAGGTCATCGGACAGTGGTCGCTTTACGAAGATGCCCGAGCTATAACAAAGGAACGACGCGGTCCTTAAAGGGATCTCCGCCGTCGATCTGATTTGCAGATCGACGGCCCACATTCCATCGCTCGGTCCCCTCATCCACAGCAGTGTCGGTGGTCCCAACACCACATCAGCATCCATGCGGCAGATCTCTATTTGGGCAGGTCTCCATGGTTCCTCGTCCAGTCAGTAAATCCGGACCCGTGAACTTTATTCAGCATGGTTTAATTAAATTTTGAAGTCTAGGTGTGTTTTTAAGGTTCATTGGCGCCTGTTTTTCCACCGTTGATTGTGTGGGCCGATCTCATCCGACGGCCCACGATCATCCCGAACCCCGGACACCATTTTTGACCTATTTTCTCCGTTTTTTCCAAATAAAGTGACCCTATCACGTTATTTTTCGCCTCCGCTCCTGACCGTCGATCTCTACGCGATCGAAGACTCTAATTTAAACTATTCTTCCACCTTCTCTTTGACTCCTTTAAATTGATCTCGAGGCCATGCTTCCTCCACGTGCCTTCTGAAGCAGTAAACCTACACATGCATGGATTTTATAATATTTGTTCATTTTTTGCAGGGTTTAATGGTTTTTTTCACTATGTCTGAGGAAATTTCAGAAGCAGAGGGTGACGATCCTCCAACCTCTGATCCATCAAAGAAAATCATCCACAAATTTCAAATTCACGTTTCATCAGTAATTCATGAGGAATTGATGCCATATCACCCCTGCGCAGCCCTGCACACCAGCAAAAACACCATGAATCGGGCACAGTCAAAGAGTATTAGTGTCGAAGACCAAAATATATCAGAACAGAGGATTAGAGACAGGTTTGCAGGGATCACGGCTAAGAATCATTATCAAAAGCCTTATCCCTGATTAAAACACAGTTAAAGGAAAATCAAAGTGTTTTATCAGACAGAAAGCCTCCACCGCCACATCTGAGGCAAATCGATTCCTCCCAGCTACCACAAAGCCACTTGTGCCTTGAATCATTCCACCAGAGGCCGAATTTATTGAACAGGACCAGATATCTGCCTCATAACACAGCGAGAAAGTAAATTCTGCAAACAAACTTCATGATGAAATATCAGCAGAGTAACTTCGACATCACACAGAGCCTCAAAGGTCAATAAAAGCTCCCACCGAGCTTAAATCTTTATGTAAATGAGTTAATACAGAAGACACCTATGTAAGCTTTTTCATTAAGCCCCCCAAAGGCCCAGAAGCCATTTAAGTCTGTATTAATTAGTTTTTGAGATCTTTTATCAGATCTCGCCTCCTCATTCTTCTATATATACTACTGTAGAAGATGAGTGAGGGGTTGGTTGTTGAATTTTGAAATATACTTGAGCTCGAAACTCCTACTTGTAAATAGTGTTCACTGGCCTTTGAAGCTCTGTTTGCATTTAGATTAGTTAGGCTGAATAGTGAAGATGATTGCTGAACTGAAACATTGGACCTGAAGACTGTAACTGGTTTGACATCAATAACAAGTTGTTTCTTGGCATCGTGGTCTATATCACTGGTGAAGTGCCTCTTTCTTTGTTATTGTTTTTCCTTCTATGTATGTCATATTGTTCACTATTCTTTGATAAAGAACATCATTTATAGCGTTAGGATTTACTGTTTACCAGTACCCTTCTCTTACTGATAAAATTTATCTCAATGTTTTCCTCCAATTTGTTTATTTAAGAATGATTCAATACAGTCTAAGAAGTTAGGAATGCTGACATTCCCTCGTCCTACTGTTTGCTTTAAACATCATTCTTGAATGTGATTTCCATTATTTTCTATTAGAGTTAGACTAGAAAAGTGATGGTGAGCCCTGTTTTCTAGCCTCTCGCTCCAAAGGTAGATTTTGGAAGTTTCCCTAAGTGTTGGCCGAAAGCAGATTAGGTTTAAAAGTACCTTATTTGATCTTAGGTTACACTTTGTTTCTCTTATGTGTTTTCATACTTTCTAAAGGTAATTATGCAGATTACTGGATTGTTTGTCAATTAAGCTGCTTTAATACAAGCTTGTCCAAAGAGGTTTATGGTGAGCCCTGCCCTTTGGTTGGTTTTAAATAGTTACGTAAAGGCTTTTTCTTGTTTGGACTGACTATAAATCCTTGTTGAAATTATTATCAGTTTCCACCCCTCTCAACACTTTATTGTTTCCATTCCATCATTTTAATCTCAATAATATTGTGATATGGATGACTTTCCCCTTGGATCACTCTTATTGTTGTTGCTTAATTAAAAGCCCTATTCTGACTCCATAGGCCAATGGACTAAAAACCAGCGTTATATCTATCTTTTTAGCCAGAGCTTGTTTGATTGCTTGCAACTTCACACCTTTGAAACTTTTTGTACTTAGAACTTTCCCCTCAAATAATAATCATGCTCAACCATCCAAAAACAAACAAAACCCTTGGCCTTCATAACTAGCCTAATATCATTACCCAAAACTTCAAAGACAAATCCATCTTTGCACTTATTGGAGAGATCCCTGTCCGGATTCAAGAGGGCTAGATCCTAGAATCCCAAAGTGGTTGAAATAATGTTGTTTCTGTGATTGGACTTTGCCAATATTGCTAATTAAAGATTCCTAACAGCTACGCATTCGAAGTATTATGCTGGATCACGCCAGGAAGTTGGGAAGGAAGTCGTGGATGGTCCACCTCCCCCACCTGTCTCTGGTCCTTTAGAAATTGAGAAGCCCAGTGTTGAACCTATTTTGAGGCCACCTTCTAAAGGTGTTCTGCGAAGATCTTCCTACAACCCAAATGCCCGTGCCGCCCAGCACTACAGTATTGTTTAGGATTTGGCACAGGTGCCTTCTGCCATGTCTGCATTGGAAGTGCTTCCAATTTTCCCATCACAACGGAAAGCTCTATTGTCTGTAATCATTGGAATCGATCCTGCTGATTCTAATCTTCTCACCTTCGACCTAGAAAATTTTGTCCTCCAACTTCCACATCAAATTGCTCTTGTTATACAAGTCGGGATCAACGGCCTCAACATCCATAGGGCCATTGTGGATGAAGGTGCTTCCACCTGTGTTATGTCATCCGCCTACTGGAAGGCCATTGGCTCTTTGGCTCTTACATCATCTCCCAGTGCCTTAGAGGCATTCAATGGTCAGGAATCAAAACCCCTGGGTGTTCTCGAGATTTTTTCGATTACGTTACAGGGGAAGACAGTCAACGTAGAAGTAGAAGTGGTTGATGCCAAGCTTAACTACAATCTTCTTCTTGACCGTAGTTGGACTCACGCCATGCTATGCATGCCGTTCACCCTCTTTCGGCTTCTCAAGTTCCCTCACGAGGGAAAAATCGTTACTATCGATTAGTTGCCTTTCTTCACCTCATCCTCTGAGAACAACATTCCTTATGTGGATCAGATCCCGAATCCCCCTGACAGTGTAGGACCCGGTCTCTTCAAAGACCCCATCCTCATGGGTATTTTTCCCGCACAACCACCACACACCATTCAATTCAATATGGTCTCTAGGTCTGATGACCCTTGGATCATCCCTTCGCCTGAACAGATGACCTCTCTCGGAGAATCGATGCCGTTAACTCCAGTTGAGATTAATTATTGTGAAATCATTGCTGCATCTGATCCTCCTCCCAAACATGCCCCTTCGAGCATGGCTTTAGATATATATTCTCAATTCCCTTGGCTCGGTGATGCAAATTCGCCTGACCCTTTAAGAGAAGTTTTCCCTTCCAATGAAGCTATTTTTGAAGCCATGTCTCTTGAAGATCTGTGTGGAGCGATGGACATCATCGTTCCTCGTTCATGCCTGGCCTGGGGAAAATGTCTGATTGTCTAGAGCGCTTCGCATCTCAGGTTCCCACTCCACCTCTTCAAACACTGATATTGACTCATGAGGTCCTTTTGGAGGGAAACCTAAGTAATATCACTCAAACTATGCCGATCAACATCTCCATCAAACTGGGGGTAGTCGAGAATATTCATGTGGGAGTGACTTGTTCTCCTGAAAAGATACAAGTTTATACAAACCTTTTTCGCGAATTCAGAGATGTTTTCACGTGGTCCTATGAAGAGATGCCTGGGATTGATCCCAGCATAGTCGTGCATGAGATTCCTACCTATCCAGGTGTGAAACTAGTGCGTCAACGCCTACGCGCAGTGCATCCCTGAAAAGCCATAGCTATTAAGGCAGAAGTTGAAAAAATTCTTAACGCGGGCTTTATCTATCCTATTCCCTTCACAGAACGAGTTTCAAACATTGTCCCTGTAGATAAGAAGCAGGGGACTATACGCATCTATGTCGATTACTGAGACATCAATCAGGCCTGTCTTAAGGACAATTACCCCACTCCCTTTATAGATCAAATTATCGATGAATGCGCGGGAAGTGAGATTTATTCCCTTATGGACGGCTTCTCTGGGTATAATCAAATAAATATTTTACCCGCTGATCAACACAAGACTGCCTTTATCTATCCGTGGGGAACCTTCTCTTACAAAAAGCTCCCGTTCGGTTTAAAAAACGCTAGAGCCACCTTCCAGCGTGCTATGTCTTATGCTTTCCACGACATATGCCATATTGTTCAGCCATATCTAGACGATTTTCCAGCCCATTTAGCTCAGTGTGAGGACCACCCCGAACACCTCCACTATATTTGCCCCATTGCAGACGCTACAATATCAAGCTCAATCCTCATAAGTGCATTTTCTGTGTGGATTCTGGCCGTCTTTTGGGATTCATCGTCTCTAAAGATGGAATTCGCCTTGACCCCTCAAGGTTGAGGCCATCGTTAACCTCCCATCCCCTTCCTCGTTACATCAACTGCAGAGTCTGCAGGGGAAAGCTAACTTCTTACGACGCTTCATTCTAAAGTATGCGGAAGTGGCCAAGGGATTTATGCGTCTTTTGAACAGGACGTTCCCTTCCATTGGGGCGATATTTCCCAGAAATATTTTGATAAGCTTAAAAAGTTACTCGTCAACACTCCGCTGATACGTCCTCCTGACTATCATCATGATTGCACCCTTTATTTGGCCGCTGCATTTAGCACAATAGCTATGGTTTTAGTACAGGATGACGATGATGGAAATGAACATGTAGTTTATTATCTATCTCGGAATCTTCTAGACACGAAAACATGCTATGCTCATGTCGAGAAGTTGGCACTTGCCGCATTTCAGGCCATCCAGCAATTTCGCCACTACATCCTGTTGCGTACCATAACCGTGGTTTCGGATTGCAACCCCATGACATATATCTTTTCTTGACAATTGCTGGGGGGCAAGTACTCCAAGTGGATTTTAATCCTTCAGGAGTTCTATTTAGAGTTCACCACTGCTAAGTCGATGAAATCATTGGTTTTCGTTGATCTGATTTTCTCTCTCCCGATAGAATCCGTTCCATCGAAATCTGAGGATCATATCCTGGATGAAACGCTCTTTCTTATCAGCACTCGTGACCCATGGTATGGTGAAATTATCGTGTATATTCAAACATCCACGTTCCAGTCTGAATTGACAAAGGATGCTCGACGTCGGATTCGGCATCAATCTCAACCATACCGCATTGTAGGAGATACCCTGTACTATGTCGGAGTCGATTCCATGCTCCGCCAGTGCTTGACCCTGGAAGAGGCTGAAAGAGTCTTGAATGACTGTCACAGTGGCGCCTATGGTGGTCACATGTCCGGATATGCCACCGCCCAAAAGATTCTACGTGCGGGTTACTTCTGGCCGTCTATATTCAAAGACTGTATCGTTGTAGTCCGAAAATGTCATGCGTGCTAGGTCTTTCAGCACAAGATGTGCATGCCACCCCTACCCTTACATCCTATCATTACCGTCAGCCCTTTTGCGAAATGGGGTGTATATTTTATGACATTTAACCCTCACTCGACCGGGGGGCATGCTTATATAATCGTCGCCATAGACTACTTTACTAAGTGGGCCAAAGCGATGCCTACATTAGCTACCGACGGTAAGACAGCTGCCCAATTTCTTTTCAACCATGTTATTACGCGTTTCGGAGTCCCTCAAGCCATTGTTACTGATTATGGCACCCATTTTTGGGATTACATGATGGTTGAGCTGACGTCAAAGTTGGGCTTACGCCATGATAACTCAACGCCATACTACCCCCAGGCGAATGGCCAGGTTGAGGTTGTGAACAAGGTTTTGGTCACAATGCTTCAACGAACAATTGGTATCCAAAAATCCAACTGGAATCTCCAATTGTTCTCAGCTCTCTGGGCTTATCGAACGTCTGTACATAGCACAACCGGATTCACACCTTTTCAATTGGTGTCTGGTTTGGAAGCGACTCTCCCTGTTGAGTACGAAATTCCTTCCCTAAAATTGGCTGTGGAACTATTGCCTGATACTTCTCCAGATGAAGAACGTCTCTTGTATTTGGAACGACTAGATGAAACCCGCCACTTAGCTTCCTTGGTTATTGAGGCACAGAAAAAGTGGGTCAAAGCCCACGTCGATCAATCAGTTTCTCCTTGTTCTTTCATTGAAGGAGACCTCGTCCTTCTATATGACCAAGCACATGATAAAATTGGAGCAGGAAAATTCCAACTCGTGTGGCATGGGCCTTATATAGTTAAACGAGTATTAAAAAATGGGGCCTATAAGCTTATAGATTGCAGTTCGTGTACATCACATAAAATCAAAAATATACATGTCTATCTAATAATAGCCAGAGACAACATGTCTCTCAAAAATATGCATATGAAAGCCCTATATGGCTAATCAACATGGTGCTCGTTGTAACATGTCACCACGTGCACCAATCGCCTCAGCAGTCGATGGAGGTGACTAGGAACCCCCACAATGTGTCACTAGTAAGCCAATGGGACGTCTGCCAGCCGTGCATAGTCCGGGATTCCCCGGGTAATACCCTCTAGGTTCTGGATCAGCTCACTCCCTTCACCACCCTCAGCTTGAGGTTCATATGCGAGAGGGGTCCTCCGTGCAATGGGTGACATGCCTGCGGGTCTCTCTGGGCCAAAATATGCATACACATAGAACTGTTGTTAGAATAGGCATGTATCACAAAAAAAATCATAAATACATAAAAAATCAAAAAGATTCATACCCAACTCCTCGTCCCAGTCCTCCCCCTCCAGAAGTGGAAGATCTGGGTCTCCCGTGAATTCGGTACTTGCGTAGGGCCAATCCTCAACTACAATCAGTTGACGCTCTAACCATACATAAAACTCAGGCCTCCAAAACATCTGTTGGTCCCCTCCTGACCTGGGCATAAGTGCTGCCCATCGAGCCATCCTTGGCTCCCTCAATGACGGCTCGGCGACTATCGCCCCTTGGCCTTGGAAAATTGGTAATCATTCCAGAATGAACGACACCAAAATGGAACCCTACCCAAACTGTTTCAGTTTGGCCTTCTTGCATTTTTTTCAGCTGCCGTTTGATGTTTGTTGTCATGGCAGTGGCCCAATCAAAAAGTGTAGGATTCATGCATTCGGAGGCAAATAGGAGCTGTGCTTTGGTTGCCTCGTGTGGGGCCTGCGATCCTGCAGCCCGCATAATGGTGTGAAGCACTACTCAGAGTGCTAGATCGTGGATAGTGTGGATGTCTACTTTCCCAATACCCGATCCTATTTGTGCCCCTTGGAACACTCTTGCCATTACCATCTCCATTTTCTCCCCAAAAGGTCTACTGCTTGTCATGATTGGCACTGGGCCTCTGCGCGACAATCCAGTTATGAAATAAACATCAGAGACTTCGAGTGCTAGTACTTGGTCTCGGAGTTTGAAGTCTTCTTCATTCTCGTCCCATATGCTAACCAAATACTACAATAGCTCAGGTTGAGCTCTCAAACATGGTGTGAGGAAAAACTTCTTGAGACCACAGTCCCGAAGGGCGTTCATGCAAGCTTCATTTTGCATGGCCATTTCGTCCTCTTCCCCATGTTCCCGCTCCTTCCACTCAATCACCATTGTGGCTGGATATCTGCACCAACGTGGTCAAAAATACCTTATTAAATCTCTACAACACTTAAAAATTCAGTTGAGTGGCTCACATTTTGATAAACTAAGGCGAAAATTTGAGTCGCGCCAATTGGTGCAACCCCTTTGCAAAGAAGAGCCAATTGGCGCGGGTCTGTGCCTGATACTCGTGCCAACTGGTCGAGCCCTAAATTTGCAAAAGGTTCCCCTAGAGGTCAAAAACACAATGGAAATTTACAAAATATGAATCAAAACAAAGCTAAGGGGAGCGCCTCCTACCTGGAATGAAAAAGAATCCAGATGATGTACTAGATTGATCGCAATCACCGTCGCAAGTTCACACACCAAAAGCTCACTGTTGCTCTCCAAATGAGGTAAAAAGTAAAAGTGAATATGTTTTACTATTTTTGGCATATTTATAACTTTTCAAAGTCAAATTAGGTTTTGAAAGTCATTTTTCCCAATATTTTAATATATTTTGTCGAAAAAAGGATTTTACTCTTGCTTTTATGTGCAGGGACAAGATTTTACACGGCTTGGACGATGATACGAATTGTATTTTATGCTTTTTTGGACTTGATAAAAACACGAAAAAGTCATTTCTGGGGTCATCTTTCAGCTCTTTTCTGACTCTCTAAACATGAAAAGATTGCTGAGTCCCTTGTCGTTACAATCTCGTTAAAGTGGCTGCGAAACGCCTTCTACCCAGTATAAGTTTACCCCTTTTTTGGGCTGGGATAGATTATTTACGAAAAAGGAATACCCTAGCCTATCGCGACTAGGAGGTTTTCTCAGACATAGTTTTCTACCTTTTCGGATCTGAGGAACTGTTTACAAAAAGGGACTGCTAGAGTTTACTTTTCTGTTGTCTTTTCAAACTCTTTAAATATGAAAAGACACCGAGTTCTTCCTTTGTCAGACTCGTTAAATCCTGATGACATCGGATTCAGTCGTAATGAAGATATTCAAGTATCTCCTTCCTAGGGCTCGTTAAATGTACTAGGATGGATTTTTCCGAAGGACGAAATTATATTACAAGCATATGCTATCGCCTTCAAGCTTGTTCTAAAAAATAATCGGGGTACTCACCAAAAATGGTGGGGAAAAATGGAACCGGTATCATCGTCATGTCGGCAGTATGTCGCTCTTGAACATGGCACTTGTCTGCATTCGTGTCGAGTTGGGAGCATCTCATCTCACTCTCTGTTTGCCTCCGTAGGTTTGGGTATCCCTTTTTGACCTCTCATCTGCTCTTTGCCTCGTCATCATGACCTCTGATCTTTTGATGTCAATACTGCCAAATCCACTGTTGTGCTGCCGATATATTCAAGAGAAGTTGACCTCTGCGGTTTCAACCTTCCTCTGATTCTCATCTGGTCCTGATTCACAAACATTATTTTCCTCTGTCTCACATTGATGATGTGGGAAACACTATGGCCCACCTTTGATCAAGGTCACTTCCTGTCGACTTCAACTCATTATCCAGGAAGTTGATCTAGAGACTCCCTTCCAGTACCTTGGAGCCTGCATGCCTCAATGGCAGGTTCTTCACATTCGACACAAGGTTTTCAACATTGACCTTCGATCGGATGATTCTGCGGGTGTTCAACACCAGCTCACTGTTCACACTCCGTGGATTGTACCTATAGTACCTTGAGGGCCATTGTCATTATTGGTGGTTCCTCTCGCATCTGTTAACAACTTTCATCATTGGCTAGTAATCAGACGATGTTCTCGCATGTTCGACTTCAGCTCACTTATTCACATGCTTGAACTTGTACTTTTTTCAGGTCGAGATGGAGCGCAAGACCCTGGATTTTGTCTGTTAGAATCTAGGCTGCAATTTTGTGGATTATTATGATTTGTTAATTGACTCATTCATTGGATGGCTGCGACCATACCCGAGTCTATTTATCGATCCTTACTGGATGGCTGCATCCATACCTTGGATATTGATTATTATATACTCTGTTACAGATGGCTGTGCCCATACCACGTATATATGATGTATTTGAGATATCAGTTGTACTTGTCTACGCAGGTTTTTCGACGACAGTGTTTTCAGTTGGGCATGTTCTCGTAAATCATTTCACCCCTCTCTCTCTCTTTCAGGCCTCATGCTTTAGGGGCATCTGTTACACAGTAATTTGTCACCGTCCCTGCAATCCCCCATCTCGCATGTTGGAGGGCTTATTTTGTGACCTATGAGTAGTGACATGACTTGAAACCACTTTCATGGCATCCCCTTTGACAAGGAAAATCATTCCCCTGAAGACAATTTCCTGTGAAAAGCCCTAAAAATAGCATTTTTGGCCTTGGCATGACTAGCCAGTTCAGCCCTCACGCCAATGGGGGAAATCCACCAAAGAGGGCGCGCCAACTGGCGCTCTGTCCCAGTGTATCACCCACACTGGGCTTAATAAGGAGTGTTTTTTAAAAATAAATGGCGGAAGTTTGATTCCAACCAACTCCTAAACGAGTCTCTAAAATGAGTTGGGAGGTTTGGCTCCGGATCTCCATGTAGGGGAAGTGGTTTTCCACCTATCATGGAAGCTTCCTTGAGGATAGGGAAAATCCCACCATTGTAGGGATCCCAACTCCCCTTCCACCATCTATATAAGCTTGTCATTTTCCCTTTGCAAGCTAGCCTGAATAGAGCTGAATCAATTGTAAGGAGATTATCGTCAGACAACCGAAGAGAGAGAGACTTGTCCTTTTCCCGACGAGCTTTACTGAGACGTACTCCTCTGTCGACCTGCCGAAGGAAGATCCACCGTCAGAGCTCAGGTTGAATCTTTATTTGTTCTAATTAATAATAAATGACTTTGATTATGGTTCCACTCAGATGCTTATGTTTTATGTTATGAGTTGTATCTTCTCTGACTGATACATAATTGCATGTATTAGGTCTTACACTTGTGTGTTTGTTGTTTCTTGTACGTGTAGGTGTTCGATCGCATTGAGCGAGAGAATTGTGATCTGCAAAAGCGAGGGACGTAAGCGCCATCTTCTCCACAAACGATAGCATCGTAGGACTTAAGGTAGGCCTCTTATCGCATCTTGGTCTTTTGCAATTAGGAACTTGCGTCTTAGTGTGGCTCGGTTGTTGCTAGACCCGGTCTAGGCTAGTAGGGATCACCTCTGTCCGCAGAGGGGATTTACCTCTCCAACAGAAGGTTATAGTAACCCCAAGAGAAGGATCAGAAGAAGGTTGTTGCCCACTACCATTATTAAATCACATTGTGGTGTAGGGAAACCGGATGGAAGAATCGTAGCAAGTGTATGTGGATAAGGTGTTGAGAACGAACATAAGAAATAACTTCACTCTTATCATGCACTTGTTGGTTTTGTTGAGTCTAGTTAAACTCTATTAATTTTTAGTTGGTTTGTGTTGCTACCTTTTTTCTCATAGATATTGATGTTAATTCCAGCTTCCAGGGGTAACAAGAACCTTATAAACAAGGAGGCTTTCCCGAGTGGCTGCCAAAAATTGGTCACCCGTCATTGGTATAATAGGGCAAATATGTGTGGGAACACCACTCCAAACTAGCATGATTGAAAAAGGTTAACGAGCATGCACCCTCATGATATGACAAGGATAGAACTTAACCCCAAGAGAAGGATCTGAAACAAATTGTTTCACCCTCTGCCAGAAATGAAGGCTAGAAATCACATTATTGAATACAGTAGCAGGATGGAAGAATCATACCCCGTGCAAGTAAATAAGGTGTTAGAATAGAGATAAATCTATGGCTTCAATCTTCTAAAATATTTGTTTCTTTCGAGGCTCACTTTCATCTCCTCGCTATCTATTTAGAGGCCCTCTCTAGTTTTAGGCTTTAGTTGGTTTACATTACCAACTGTCTCTCAGGCTTCGTCTCAAAACAAGGACCTACTTGGAATCATTAAATTCGGTGTTGTAAAGTGTAGGCATTACACTTGCCATCCTCCCTGCCCAAGGGGGATTTTTAGCTCTATGTGTAGGATGTTTGTTCACCCTCAATAGCTAAGAGGTTGGACTCAAATTGTCCTCCCTGCCCAAGGGGGATTGTTAGCTCTATGTGTAGGATGTTTGTTCACCCTCAATAGCTAAGAGGTTGGACTCAAATTGTTTTCAACCAATTAATGCATTTCTTCGCTATTCGAATGCTTTATTAGCCTACCTACTTGATTTAAGATCCCTTTGGTACCTAGACTATAACAAGGTAAAGGTGCATTTGGGAGTATGGCAGGAATGACAAAATGTAATTGATCGCTACAGAACGCACATCGAGGCCCAGATAAAGTTGATTGATGAATGGTAGAATAATGTATATAGGATAAGCTCCGAAGGGAGTCTAAAAGTAATGTTGAAATCTAACCCTATCCAGAAGCTTTGCATCCTAGAGTGGGAATGCACTCTTTCCCAACCTTTCATGGATAGCAAAATTTTCTACTCATTGTTATATTGCCTTACTAGGGAAATTCCATGTCAAAAATGCATTCCTCCATCAATGAGGCACTTTATAATATAGTGATGGAAGGATTCCATGATACTCTTGGCTCCTTCATGCAAGATGTAGAGGTGAAATTTAGGTGAAATTTGACACACAGAAGTGTATCAAAGGGCTTAAGAGGCATTTAGGCAACATGAAATCCATGGAGTAGGTTGTAAACATTATGGACTTGAAAGGCCAAATGTGTCACTCCAAGGGCTTAAAAAGAATTTAGGAACTATGAAATCCATGGAGCAGATTGTAAACATTATGGACTTGAAAGACCAAATGTGTCACTCGAAAGAAAATGTGGGATTGAATGACACAAAAGATAAGTCCACAAGATCCATGGATCAGGTTGTAAACATTATGGACTTGAAAGGCCAAATGTGTCACTCCAAGGGCTTAAGAAGAATTTAGGCACTATGAAAGACTTAACTTCTATTAAAATAGTCAGCCCACCTATTAAATTATACAAGATCTTGTGTTACATTTAAAATATAAACGATGAACATAATGACTTGGTCAATTCAACCAACTATATAATAATCTTCTCAACTAAATTTTGATCCCAAACTTTCCTATTTTGCATATCACATGGAAGAATCACCCCAGCAAAAACTACACTACCAAAAGTTTCTCCATCATAAGCTATTTTTGCTGGGAAACAGATAAACCTATTTGTTAATGGTTGGTTGACCAACCTTTCGAGCAGTGGATTATACACTCACTGGTTTAATACACCATAACTCTTCTTCAGTATTATCCACTCATTTCTTTAGTACACCCTAACTCTTTTATCGAGCATAAGGGCAATCTAAGAACCACTAATTACTACATTTGGTGGTATTAAACTGAGAAAATAATGCGAAGGGGCCATATAACTAATTATATTCAAGGATATAAAAGGGATTTGATGGCCTAAGAATATTTACATCACATTGTTGGGTAACATTGCAAGGCATGCTATGCCACTACCTGCTTCACAAAACCCATAATACAGAGGACAGGAGGTTTGATGAAGTTTATTGCTACGTTCAATGCATTACACTGTTCCTATTGCATTACTACTTCACTACCTACTGAACTGGACTTTCAAAAAACACGACATTGAAATTGTGCTTCAATGCAATATTTATGCCTTTTGGTAGCTTAAGATACAAGGATTAAGGGCAGTTTCTGTGAAAAATTTACAACCGCAAGGATGTTTGTTCACCTTCAATAGCTAAGAGGTTGGACTCAAATTGTCCTCCCTGCCCAAGGGGGATTGTTAGCTCTATGTGTAGGATTTTTGTTCACCCTCAATAGCTAAGAGGTTGGACTCAAATTGTTTTCAACCAATTAGTGCATTTATTCGTTATTCGAATGCTTTATTAGCCTACCTACTTGATTTAAGCTCCCTTTGGTACCTAGACTATAACAAGGTAAAGGTGCATTTGGGAGTATGGGAGGAATGAAAAAATGTAGTTGATTGCTATAGAACGCACATTGAGGCCCAGATAAAGTTGATTGATGAATGGTAGAATAATGTATATAGGATAAGCTCTGAAGGGAGTCCCAAAGTAATGTTGAAATCTAACCCTATCCAGAAGCTTTGCATCCTAGAGTGGGAATGCACTCTTTCCCAACCTTTCATGGATACCAAAATTTTCTACTCATTGTTATATTGCCTTACTAGGGAAATTCCATGTCAAACATGCATTCCTCCATCAATGAAGCACTTTATAATATAGTGATGGAAGGAGTCCATGATACTCTTGGCTCCCTCATGCAAGATGTAGAGGTGAAATTTAGGTGAAATTTGACACACAGAAGTGTATCCAAGGGCTTAAGAGGCATTTAGGCAACATGAAATCCATGGAGCAGGTTGTAAACATTATGGACTTGAAAGGCCAAATGTGTCACTCCAAGGGCTTAAGAAGAATTTAGGAACTATGAAAGCCATGGAGCAGATTGTAAACATTATGGACTTGAAAGGCCAAATGTGTCACTCCAAAGAAAATGTGGGATTGAATGACACAAAAGATAAGCCCACAAGATCCATGGAGTAGGTTGTAAACATTATGGACTTGAAAGGCCAAATGTGTCACTCCAAGGGCTTAAGAAGAATTTAGGCACTATGAAATACTTAACTTCTATTAAAATAGTCAGCCCACCTATTAAATTATACAAGCTCTTGTGTTACATTTAAAATATAAATTATGAACATAATGACTTGGTCAATTCAACCAACTATATAATAATCTTCTCAACTAAATTTTGATCCCAAAATTTCCTATTTTGCATATCACATGGAAGAATCACCCTAGCAAAAACTACACTTCTAAAAATTTCTCCATAATAAGCTATTTTTGCTCAAAAATAGATAAACCTAGTTGTTAATAGTTGGTTCACCAACCTTTCGAGCAGTGGATTATACGCTCATTGGTTTAATACACCATAACTCTTCTTCAGTGCTATCCACTCATTGCTTTAGTACACCCTTACTATTTTATCGAGCATAAGGGAAATCTAAGAACCACCAATTACTACATTTGGTGGTATTAAACTGAGAAAATAACGTGAAGGGGCCATATGACTAATTAGATTCAAGGATATAAAAGTGATTTGATGGCCTAAGAATATTGACATCCCATTGTTGGGTAAATTAACAAGGCATGCTATGTCACTGCCTGCTTCACAAAACCCATAATATAGAGGATAGGAAGTTTGATGAAGTTTATTGTTGCGTTCAATTCATTACACTATTCCTATTGCATTACTGCTTCACTACCTACTGAACTAGACTTTCAAAAAACACAACACTAAAATTGTGCTTCAATGCAATATTTATGCCTTTTGGTAGCTTAAGATACAGGGATTAGAGGGCAGTTTTTGTGAAAAATTTACAACCATAAGGATGTTTGTTCACCCTCAATAGCTAAGAGTTTGGACTCAAATTGTCCTCCCTGTCCAAGGGGGATTGTTAGCTCTATGTGTAGGATGTTTGTTCACCCTCAATAGCTAAGAGGTTGGACTCAAATTGTTTTCAACCAATTAGTGCATTTCTTCGTTATTCGAATGCTTTATTAGCCTACCTACTTGATTTAAGCTCCCTTTGGTACCTAGAATATAACAAGGTAAAGGTGCATTTGGGAGTATGGGAGGAATGAAAAAATGTATTTGATCGCTACAGAACGCACATTGAGGCTCAGATAAATTTGATTGATGAATGGTAGAATAATGTATATAGGATAAGCTCCGAAGGGAGTCCCAAAGTAATGTTGAAATCTAACCCTATCCAGAAGCTTTGCATCCTAGAGTGGGAATGCACTCTTTCCCAACCTTTCATGGATACCAAAATTTTCTACTCATTGTTATCTTGCCTTACTAGGGAAATTCCATGTCAAACATGCATTCCTCCATCAATAAGGCACTTTATAATATAGTGATGGAAGGAGTCCATGATAGTCTTGGCTCCTTCATGCAAGATGTAGAGGTGAAATTTAGGTGAAATTTGACACACAGAAGTGTATCAAAGGGCTTAAGAGGCATTTAGGCAACATGAAATCCATGGAGCAGGTTGTAAAAATTATGGACTTGAAAGGCCAAATGTGTCACTCCAAGGGCTTAAGAAGAATTTAGGAACTATGAAATCCATGGAGCAGATTGTAAACATTATGGACTTGAAAGGCCAAATGTTTCACTCCAAGGGCTTAAGAAGAATTTAGGAATTATGAAAGACTTAAATTCTATTAAAATAGTCAGCCAACCTATTAAATTATACAAGCTCTTGTGTTAAATTTAAAATATAAATGATGAACATAATGACTTTGTCAATTCAACCAACTATATAATAATCTTCTCAACTAAATTTTGATCCCAAAATTTCCTATTTTGCATATCACATGGAAGAATCACCCCAACAAAAACTACACTACCAAAAATTTCTCCATCGACATAAGCTCTTTTTGCTGGGAAATAGATAAACCTATTTGTTTATGGTTGGTTGACCAACCTTTCGAGCAGTGGATTATACACTCATTGGTTTAATACACCATAACTCTTCTTCAGTACTATCCACTCATTGCTTTAGTACACCCTAACTCTTTTATCGAGCATAACGACAATCTAAAAACCACCAATTACTACATTTGGTGGTATTAAACTGAGAAAATAATGCGAAGGGGACATATAACTAATTAGATTCAAGGATATAAAAGTGATTTGATGGCCTAATAATATTGACATCCCATTGCTGGGTAACATTGCAAGGCATGCTATGCCACTGCCTACTTCACAGAACCCATAATACAGAGGACAGAAGGTTTGATGAATTTTATTGCTGCGTTCAATGCATTACACTATTCCTATTGCATTACTGATTCACTACCTATTGAACTGGACTTTCAAAAAATGCAACACTGAAATTGTGCTTCAATGCAATATTTATGCATTTTGGTAGCTTAAGATACAGGGATTAGAGGGAAGTTTCTGTAAAAAATTTACAACCACAATCTGAAAATAGTGAAATTTTCATAAATATATGACAAGAGTATGTAGAGCATGCAAAATTAGTTAAGAACCAAAATGAGTATATAGACACAGTAGCGTTTCACAAGCAAGGAAGGAAAGCAACAAAGAAGCTTAAATACCTTGATCTAGGGCTTCCAGAAAATTATGGAAATTCTCCAACTTGTGAACCTGTGCTTGTTGATCAGATGCTAACCCAGTTATATAAACCCTAACTCCAAACTAAACATTGAAGCAACTGCGTTGTACCCTTTCGTTGAAAATTTGGCGCCAAATGATATTTCCCGCTCTCCATGAAAGAATCACAGCTCCATAGTTCTCCATTGCAAACCCTTTAAACCAAGGCTGATCGATGTTGTGCCGACACGCAGGATTAACGGCTTGGTGAATGCGGTATGGGATGTGTTGTGCAGACACACAAGATTGTGCAATGTGGACAGCTTCCAGGGAAACCAGATGAGAATGTATGCGCGATGTGGATGGCTTCATTTTTGAGGGAAAGCTTTCAGAAGCACTGAAAGCTTTCAGTGTACTGTACTAAGCATGGAGAATATATGATTAAACAAGTATTATTTGGAGAATACAATTAAGTGACCTCACAAACAAATAGATGCTCAATGGTGTGCCCACTTGTCATCCCAACTTAGCTGTTAAACATTATTACAAAATACCATTGAGTAGGTCCAAAAAATATTTTTGCTCCAATTTATGGTTAGCAAGTCATCTCAACTCCAATTCTTAAACATCATTACAAAATACTATTGAAGCTGTAACCCTAATTCCAAAAATTATTTTTGCCCCAATTTCTATTAAAATTATTTCTATTATTTTCAGAGCGAAACAAAACCTAAAAGAGAAATTACTAATGTTTGTGAGATGGGTTCAGTTAATTCGAAGTCTCCTCACCTTGTCCTGCACATGTTCTAGACACCAATGTCGAGAATATTAGTGATACATGGGCGATCATAGAGCCAAGGTGTGCAAGGGCATGGCTTACTATCAATAATAAGCGCACTCAAGAGCTTAGGTAATAGTTGAGAGCTCAACTACCAGATTCAAGGAGCCTAATCTCCAATTGGTTTAGGAGGAAATTACTCAGGAAAAGATGAAATTAACAAATGATCGACATGCCCTCATGAATACTTCATGTTGACAAAGGTAATGGATTAGGTTCTGGATTCCAAACATACCCGAGGTTGTTTCAACTAGTATATGTACTAGAAATTTCCCCAAAAGGTGCAAAGATACACCAAAGGTATGGAGGATTTCCAACCATGGCGTCAAACGATCAAGTGAAATATCAGATCAAAATCATGTTGAAAAATTTGACAGAGATTGCAAGTAATTTTCTTACCATTTTTAAGGGAATTTCTGTTGGGTTCAGTTCAGTCAAATCCGTGATTGGAAGGAAAACTCATAAATATTTCTTACCTACATTTTGTGCGAGCTCTTATAAAAACAACGACATATATACAAAAACATATAAATTTCCCAAATAGCCATATGAGAAATTAGATCTCTTCTAAAAACAAAGACATATATAAAATAACATATAAGTTTCCCAAATAGCCATATTAGTCAGTTGTTTTATTAATATTAAAAACGTTCTTGTATTATGTTGTCGCTGTTAGTTGGAGTTTCCTTTTGGACTGAATCTCTTGACGCTATAGAATGTGAGAACTCACTGGCTGATTTTGTTTGAACTTTGTAGATTGTGGAGATTTAACTGTGGGTTTTTGTAGTTGAACAAATTTTTAACAACCCCGAACATAGGCCGATTTCATTTTTGAAGACGTTGAAGCAAAGGACCACCCAAATCCACAGCAAGAGGATGACATTGGCTTGGAGTGTCAAAATCTAATCCAGCAAGATTCAGAATTCTTCTCTAGAAGAAGTAACTTGTTTATCCAGCCACCATACTCTAAAGGAATTGCAAAGAATGCCCCCAATCCACTAAGATTTTAGCTTTCAATCTTTCCAGAATATCTAGCAAACTTGTGCCATGCAGCTACATCTCAAGAAAATGTGTGGATGTCATTCTTCTTGTTTTATATCATGGGGCATCAATTTGGCCTAACGCAGCTGGTTCTTTGTAACATTCTTTTGGATTACCTTTAAAACTAATAGCATAAGTTATGATGGTGGTTTTTCTTTATTCTCGTATATAACTTTTATTTTGAAAAATCACCTCAAAGTATCTCTGGAAAATACAGAGAATGATTTCATGTTATTTTCCAAAAATTTCATTTGGAACAAGAAGCACTATCATATTAACTATACCCTAGTACATTTGTGTATTACGGGTCCTGTAATCTCGTATCTCTCTTATTAGCTTCCATACTTCCGTGAGTCTTATGTTATTCATCTGTTCTTGAAGATAGGAAAATATGGACAGTTTTAACATTGAAATATCAAGATTATAAATAATGTCTTACTTTTGATTCACTAGAATACATGCTCATAGGAAAATTGGAACTACGATTTCTCACAATGCATCAAATATTTTTTAGGTCCCTTGTACAACTAATTGTAAGGTAACAAAAAAATATGAGACTAGAATGCTCACCTCTACTTGCGTGTCCTGTGAAGGTTCTTCATCTTTTAGTATCTGTTTTTCAGAAGGTGGTCTTTCTGAAGGCCTGACCATCCACTCCAACCCCATCTCTTTTCTAGCTGACTCCATCTCTTGTCGAGCAGATTTTGTCTTATCAATTGCCTCCTCTGCAACAACATAAATGATAAGTAGAACAATCCTAGGATTAGGGAAAATGAAAAGCAATCAAATGAACAAACCCATTAGAATTGATTATACATAAATACATCAAACCTCATAAGGGTATGCAAATTAACAATCAAATCGAAGCAATATTCAAAAAACCAACCAATAGAATAGGTGGGAATGAAATAGCATAAAGGATAGAAAGTGAAATCAATAATACCTACTAAAGATGTGGCTTCTCCTTCGCTACATTTCCTGGAAGAATTTCTAGATTTACGTCTTCTTTGTCTGGGGTTCTCATCAGATGATGATAGGGATGATGAAGATGGGGTAGATTCCCATTTGGGTTTTTTCTTTGATCTTCTCTTCCCATGTCTTCTGTCTTCTTCTTCATCATCAGAGATATCAGAAGAATTATATCGCTTCTTGCGTTTCGAGGGTTCTCATCAGATGATGATGGGGATGATGAAGATGGGGTAGATTCCCATTTGGGTTTTTTCTTCGATCTTCTCCTCCTATGTCTTATGTCTTCTTCTTCATCGTTAGAGATATCAGAATAATTATATCGCTTCTTGTGTTTCGAACGTGATTTTTGATGCTTCTTCTGCTTCTTCTTGGGTGGTGGGGAATGATCTAAATCTGAACTCAATTCTACCTAAAATAAAAAAATCTAAAACACTTTTAAGAAAATACAATTCCACGAAATGAAACAAAACATGGGAGAAGGGAAAAGAGAAAACCCTGGAGATACAAATTGAGTCTGTACTCGGAGTTCATCCCTGGAGATGAATTTTACATGCTTCTTCTGCTTCTTCTTAGGTCGTGGGGAAAGATCTGAATCTGAACTAAATTCCGCCTAAAATAAAATAAAAAACGAAAAACCATTTTAAGAAAATACAATTCCATGAAATGAAACAAAACATGCGAGAAGGGAAAAGAGAAAACCCTGGAGATATAGATTGAGTGCATACTCGGAGTTCATCCCTGGAGAAGAAATCCATTGGAAAAGCTCCTCCTATGAGATTCAGATCTGAAATAGCCCAAGTGACTGCATGAGCTCTAGGTGATTATTTTTTAGGCATTGCAGAAACCCAGGATCGAGCCATGGGATTGTTGTTTGGAGGGAAAAATATATACAAAGCAAGATGAGGACTGGATGGTACCTAAATCCTGGTTGTATTAGCGTAAAGCTGCCACAAAGAAACCTCCATTAACTGTGCGAATCTGGCAGGCAAAAAAAGCTCACGGGACAATGCATGGACTCATTTTCCCGAAACTGAAGGACGGACATGGGACCAAGATTCCAACCCTCCTCTTTTTCCAAAACAATAGCATAAATAATATTTTGGTAGTAAGCAAAGAGCTTCAGAAGGGTCTGATGCTATAGGAAACAGAGCCAAAGTTCACACCACCAACGGACTAGATCTCAATCCCACCAGCAAAGCAGGTGCAGCATCACAGGCTAGTGATATCAATGGTGTGAAGCCTAAAATCAAAGGCCAAATGTCGGGACCCGTTCTGGTGGAATTGTTCACCTCACAGGGCTACACCACTTCCCCTATTGCAGATCTATTGATATTGAAATTGGGACAGGGGGATTCGTCGTGAGAGCTGGAGATGTATGTGCCTGTAAATGTGGAGTATTGGAACTATCTAGGTTGGAAGGATCCCTTTGCAAGCAATCTTTGTACAGTGAGACAGAGGGCCTTCTTGAAGACATTATTGTTGGGTGCAATGCAAGCTACCTGCATAGAACAGCGAGCCATAGTTTTAGGTGGTGAAGAAATTGAATGCATTTTTTGTTGCATGACAGATTTGTAGACCACGGAGCGGAGGGAAATTAATGAATACGGAGCATGGTGAGCGAGTAGTGTGCAGCTGCGTGCTGACAAATCCAATGCTAGGAAATAAAAGTCGAATCAACGGTGGAAGACATAAAGGTTGATGAGAACCAATGGTGAGTAATGTACGTGTCAAATTCTAGTTGGAAGGAAGGGCGAATCTTTTCCAGTGAAACCCAATAAAGAACACCTTTGGTGTAATAATTATGGTCGACATCTATTAACATTTAAAGTTTATGGTCGACATCTATTGACATTTAAAGTTTCTCCCAAAGAAATATGTGCTTTGGCAAGGGCTTTGAAATTTCTAAAAGAATAGGAGTGTGTTTATTTATATAAATTGGGGACTCGAATACCACTATTAATGATATGGAAAACAAAATCATGAGGGGATAACTTTCTAGCCTTATTTTAGATCAATAAGACAATTGGGAGGTTCCTTCATTGATATAGATTCCTACCATGTCTTGTGAGAACATAACCAAGGGATGATTTGGTGGGAGAAATTTTATTCAAAACAAAATGAAGGGGATATTATAGTTAATGGTGTATTATGCAAACAACTTATTCCCTTTATAGTTAATCAAAGTTTATTTGACGAAGCACCTTGTAATCAAAGTTTATTGGTGGGGAAGACAAGCACCATGTAATCAAAGTTTATTTGACAAAGGGATTGGCTATTAATTGATTGGTTCAAAGGAAATTATGTCAAGTTATTTATGGTTAGCACCTTCTGGTGCACTTTCCTAGAGACCCTAGCTCCTGATATTAGTGGAATGGATGTGATGATACTACAGATCCTTTTGCTCAAGTTGGTCAAATCCATTACATAATTACAATATGGAGATGATGTTCTTGAAGACCTTTCAAGGAAATTTGGTCAAATCCATTACATATTTACAATATAGAAGATAGGAAAAAATGGTGTACATCAAATACGACATAACATGTGCTCCCTTCTTAATTTGTATATATTAAACTGCCTTGTTAGAAGAAGCTCTGTGGTTTCACCACACCAGTCTTTGTGCCTTTTACATCTTTACATTGAGCCTGTGCATATTCTACTCCATGAATCTTGTAGCTGAGTTGCACATTCTACAACTCAATTCCCTGGCATGGTACACTAGGGCCGCATGAAAGAGAAATAGCCACCTGTGTGGCTGATATGCTAATTATGTTCTTATATGAAACTCCACTGATGGTCACACCACTGGATCCATATACACATAAAACATTGAACATTGAGTGGAAGTGAAAAAGTCATCATTGTAGATAGAATTCTGGGAGAAAACATTGCACATTGAGGGGAAGTGAAAATTTCCACAAAGACTTATAGTTCTAAATAAAGACTTACAGTTCTAAATGTTTTATTTTTAGGGTAGACTGTTGTCTATTTAGAAAATCTAAAACCTATTTATAAAGATGGATAAAGTGTCTATTCGAAATGTTAAAATTTTAAACATCTTTACATAGTTTTAAAAGAGTTTTAGTTTAATAATCTATTTACAATATGAACAATTACTAAAATTTACATTCAAACAAAATTTATCATTTATATATAAAAAAAATTTGGTGATAATTACATCTAAGTATATTTTGTTGATGTTTTTAGAACCAGTCATTAGCTACTAGCCAATGTATTTCAAGAAGATGAACCACACTTAGAAACACGTTAGAAAAATATACTTAAATGTGATTACCACAAAAAAACTTTATATACATTTTATAAATCACAAAAACAAAATTCCTATACATAAATTTTTTTAAAATTACCTGACTGGAGCAACTATTAAACGCGGTCTATGAGGGGAGGTTGGCAATGGCGACGTTTCCTGTGGCAAATTTCAAGCTATCCCTTCGTCGTAGAGGCACTCGATACTCTGGCCCTCTAACATTCAGGCTGTCCCTCACATCAAACCTGTGGCGAATTTCATGTTGTCCACCAAAATATAAACAACCATATATGTTTATATGTACAAATGAAAAATAAAATATGTAGAGATATATATCTAACACTATTAATTATAATTATTTTATAAAATCTAAATTTATATATTAAAAAAGATTAACAAAATTAAATATTTTGCATTAAATTTGAATTTAAAGACAAGGAAATAACATTTTTATGATCATCTAAAATAAACCAAATTTATATTCTTATATATGAACTTCTTATTAATAAAATAAAAATAATACAACCATCAAACACTTAGAAATAAAAATATATTACACGATCTTTAAAAAATTAAAAATTAAAAATTAAAAGATATAAATAAAAAGTGGACATAGGGAATAAACATTTAACTAAAATGATGGATGATGAGTACATTTAAAAAAAGGACACCCAAAAAAATAAACACAAGCATCTAATTAAAATAGCATGAGTACATTTTATTCAATATTAATATTACTTTTCCAACAAAAAAAATTAATATATAATACCACAAATAAACATAATACTTGTATGCTTATAAAATTTTCACAGGTTTGATGTGAGGGACATTTAGTAAAATAAATTTCCACAATTTTTTCATTCACCAAATGAGGAGTCAACTAACATAGCTTTCGCCTAATCTACAGATGCATTTCCATCTAAAGACTAATATTGTGAGCTTGGGCTTGCCGAGAGGTTCTCAAATTGACTGTGAAGGGATTTAATTTCATCATTTTGATGGTTCATTTGAAGTTGGAAGTCATGAATTCTTTCATATTGTTTTACAACTGTAAGGGAGATCTAGAAGAGAAACTCCAAAAGAGAGTGAGATTTTACACTATAGGAAGGTGTAGGTAGAGGGGGAACTTTGAGGATCCCACTGCTCCACCTTCACAACTGGTATTGTCCATCATTGGGTCTTTCCAATTGCATACTCTATCACTAACTAGTTCAATTTCAAATTCCCAATTTCTTGCCAAAATAACGAGTGGTTGACTACCAATCGCCGCAAGATAATACCAATGACTAACAAAGGCCGAATGAAGAGCACCAGAGAGAAATAAAGATAACAAATTCTCCCGTGAAAGCCAAGGAAACCGATGTAGACCAATAACCATTTCGAACAACAAGTTATTGATCTGCACCTTGCTCACATAATCACATCCTTAGTTAATTACCTCGATAATGTTTCAAAGCTTGCGCACAGACAAATGTTTCTTCCCTGGCATGTCTGGACCTTGATGGAAGAGCTCGGTTGCAAGAGAGAATTTCAAGGAATCGACCTCGGACAAGTCAGACCACTACACAAATCTCTCATCCAGAGCCCGCGAGCTCAATGGAACCTCTCAATCACTGAAGAGGTAGAGCAATCTGGAGACCTAGAAGGAGCCTTTACTAATACTAATAATTTTAATTAAAAATATAATTCAGATATTTTTTATAATTTTTTTATTTTATCACTATAAAACATATAATAAAATAAGACCTATAATAAAATAAATAAAAAATTTGAGTGATCTAATACTTATTATAAATTAATACCTTTAAGTTATATAAATATATCACATTTATCCACATCACCTCATAATTCCTCATAACCTTTTTCTTTGCAGGATGCTTAAAAAATAAAGGAAAAGAACAACTACCATATATTCGGGCAACCAATGTGCTCTTAGAGTCTTTATTATGCAGCATTCCTTAGCCTCATCCCAAAAGTTCTAATCAATCCATATTTTTATTTGAAGTTTTATAAAATGTTTCATATTGTATTTCACCTATATTTTTATACTTCTTAAAATCAGTTGACTGGTAAATCATCAAAAATATGTCACCCGATATGGCTACGTGAGTTCATTGATTGTCCAGGTTCGAGAACGTGCAAAAGTTCGGCGACGTGAAGGGATGGACACACCATATATCCTGAGTGGGGATGTGAGTGGAGTTAGATAAGAGGCCATAGGATTCTTTTATGTTGAAGTGGCCAGCCGCATTAGAGCCCCATCTTAGCTTGCCCAGCTAATCGTCCCTTTGAATCTTCCTTTTCCTTAGCTCATCAGCTAGGTTAGTCCAATCCTGAGAGTGATTTTGCTGGACCCATTCCGGGGCCTCGAGTCATTCCCTCCATTCAGTGTTTTCTTTGTTTTTCCAGGAAATGGCTTCTTTGACCGAGGGAGAGCCCATAAGAAGAGTGTCATCCACATATTGTTGGTGGGTTGAAGGGGGGTTAGAGGGGTAGAGGTTAAGGGGTTAGAGGTTTAGGGGGTTAGGGGATTTAGCAATTAAGGATTTTAGGGGTTAGGGTTTTGGGGGTTAAATGGGTTAGGGTTTTAGGGGTTTAGGGGGTTAAATGGGTTAGGGGTCAGGAATTAGGGTAATTGTAAGGCATGATAACTAAGGAGTGTCGGTGCATAGCAAGGATTGAAAAGGCATGCTAACACATGCCAGAAAGTGTTGGGCACAACATTGATTTTCCAATGACTTGGCTAGGTTCCCAAGTCGCAAAAAAAGTAAGGCTATCTATGACGGCATGAAAGCTAAGGAATGCCAAGGTGTGGCAGGGAATGCCTATAATTACTAACACATGCTAGGTAGTTCCAAGGCATGATAGGCATTCTAAGATGTGCCAGGTGCCAGGGTGTGGCATGAACACATCCTAGGGAGTGTGAGGGCCAAGTGTCATGGAAACACAAGGGAGCACTAGTTTCAAATGCATGGAAATGAAGTATTAGCCAGTTCTAGGTGTGGTAAGAAGGGAGTGACACGGTATTATAGGAAGTGCCAAGGCATGTTAGAGTGCTAGGGAAGCATACAAAGATGTTCCAAGTTCCAAGGTGTGCCAATGTGTGCTAAGGAGTGTTAAGGAGTGCCAGGAAAACATAACAGAGCACTAGGTAAAAATGCATAAATGAATGAATAAGAGGGTGTGACAGGGAGTGTTAGCGAGTTTCAAACTCCAATACACCAAGGAAAATATGTGGAGGACATTTGGAGGAATTGTGATTGTCCATAAAATGTAGATTGGATTTGGGGAACTTGTAGCTCTTTTCCTTGGACCCTACTAGTTCTTAGAGGTTGTATTTGGAGCGGTTAGTAAGAAAAAGCATAATATTCCCAAGAATATTAGTGTTGGAGAACTTGTGGTTTGGGAGAAAGGATAAGGGGTTCTAGGAGTTAAGGGGTTTAAGGGTTTAGGAGCAAGGGGTTAAGGGTAAAGGGTAAAGGGTTAGGGCTTATGGTATTTAGAGGTTAGGGGGTTGAGGTATAGGGGGTTTAAGGGTTAGAGGTTAATGACTTTGTGGTTAAGGGATTCAGGGGTTAAATATTAACCATCAAGGGCTTACATGTCAGGGGATTTAAGGGTTAAGTGCCTAAGGGTTATGGTATTTAGGTGTCAGTGAGTTAAGGGGTTAGGGTTAATGAGTTTAGGGGTTAAGGGTCAAGGTTTAAGAGGATATGGGATTAGGGTTTATTGGGTTCAAGGATTCTAAGTTAGGGGTTAGTGGCTTTGGGTTTAAGGGATCAAGGGGTTAATTTGTTATGATTTATGGGTGTAGGGGTTAAGGGATTGTGGATTTGGGGTTAAAGGGATAGGTATTTTAGTGGTTATGGGTTAAGTGTGTATGGGTTGTGATAATGTGGCCGCCCCTAATCCCCTTGTCAAAACTATTGGGGTTTACCCTATAAATTTATCTCATTGCCTTACCTATAGGTCCCCTACCCCCTATGTCATAAGGCCCTAAGGCTCCTTCTCATTCTCTAATGTTAGGATTATAGATCTCAGTAAACCATGCTCGAAGCTCTCACTTCTACCCATCCATGCTACCCTTATGTCCCCTTGCCCCGTTCAATACACCAAAAGATCCCCCTCCCCCAAAATTCATGATGATTGAACATTTGGAGGCGATAATTTAACAACAGCTTCACAACTAGTCCATTTATAATGGTGTCTTGGAGTTATTAGATGTCATTTCATTGAGCTACAGTGATAGGTGAGCGCTATGCATAGCTCACTAAAGGTGTATCAAGAGGCTATTAATCTATGGGCTATAGAATTTGACTCTTTTTATTTGTAACTTAGCGAAATAGAAAAGATGTGGAGACAATCTCCATTCTTCTTCTTTCACCAAGCCATGTAAAATAAATGAAGCAAATAGTCTCAACCGCTTGGAGAAGGAAAGTTGAGAACAATAATTAGCATGAAAAAACAAAGAATCCAATGAGTTAAGTTTAGAGGCGTCTCCCTTTGTAAACAAGCATCCATAAGCTTGTTAGTGTTAGTATGAATCTTTACTAGAGGTTGAGTAGTCTTCACATCACCAACCACATCCAATTGAAAGGTACCAACCCCTACAATAAAAATGATGTCTCCAACTAAGGTGTATTTAATACCAATAATATCACCTTATGAATCTATTACAATATGATTTGGAAAGTACGTTTCCATACACGTGTGAAAGAAACAATCCATTTGGTTGGCAAAAGGAAGTATTTTTTAAAACCTCCAAAAACCCCCTTAAAGGAGACAAGAAGGGTTTGAAACCATATAATACAAGTCGATCTATGAACCATATTTCTGATGTGTTCTATGCATGTGTTTGTTCACTCAGTTTGACATGTGATAGACAATATATGAAGCCTTTTTTTCCATGTATCATCTTCATTAGATATCATGTTGCTAAGAATGAAGTGTCTAGATTAGAGTTAAAATTCATATTTTAGTTTGTTGTCTTTTTTTTGTCTTTTAGAGTACAAATCTTTCTGGTATACTGTGCTAAGGTAGTTTGAATTTCAAATATTCAAGGAATATGTGAGCTAATATAAGACCATATTGTAATATTTGAAATAACATGATGAACTATTTAGCACAATTTATGGTGTTGGATTGATTGAGATGTTTATTCTTGGATGGATGGATGTACATTTCTTTAGCCAATAGACAAAACTCATTAAGCATTGTTGCAAGTATGTTATTGACATGTTGAAGTGCCATTGAGACTTAGAGTTAGAATATTTATACTTGTATGTTTTCACCTATCCGGGTGTGATGATACCTTGTGGAGGTAAGCAAAATTTCCATTTTTTTAACTCTTGGATATATTCTATACGCTCTTGAGAGAATTTCAACCTTTGAAATAAAATTACAAACAAATGTACATTCATGCAATAATTACTAATTGATTTGGGGGTGACTCAACAAATTGTAGCATGTTGGCTTGTTGAATTTGTTAGTAAGTTAATTAGGGCTTGATAAATTTGTAAGCTTCAGTGGGATTTATTGCGGTTGTATGTGTTTTAGAGAAGAAATTTTGGAGTGGTGGTTGTGCTTCCTTTATTGAATTTGATTTCTTTGGTTCTTCTTCTTGTGCATGCCCACTGTGGTATCTTCTTATGCATGCCCACTGTGGTATATTCTCGTTAGTGGTTAAGGGGTTAGGGATTGGGGGCTTAAGGGTTAGGGGCATAATGAATTAATATTTAAGGGATTACGGATTTTGGTTAGGGGAATAATGAGTTAGTGGTTAAGGCATTATGGATTGGGGGGTTAGGGGTTAGGGGATTTAGGCGCATTTAGGGGTTGGAGGAATAATGAGTTAGTGGTTAAGGGATTAGGGATTGGGGGCTTAGGGTTTAGGGGATTTAGGTGTAGTTAGGGGTTAGGTGAATAATGAGCTAATGGTTAAGGGATTAAGGATTAGGGGCTTAGGGCTTAATGGATTTAGCAGTTAAGGATTTTAGGGGTTAGGGGTGAGGGGTTAATGGGTTAATGGTTAAGTGTTAACGGTTTAGGGGTTTACAGGTTAAGGGGTTAGGGGTTTAGGTGTTAGTGGTTTAAGGGTTTAGAGGTTTAGGGTTTAGGGGTTAAATGGGTTAGGGTTTCAGGGGTTTAGGGGGTTAAATGGGTTAGGGGTTGGGAATTAGGGCTTAAGGGGTTAGGGGTTAAGGGTTAGACGTTTAGGGTTTACAGGGTTAAATGGGTTTAGGGGTTTAGAGGTTTAGGGGGTTAGGGGATTTAGCAGTTAAGGATTTTAGGGGTTAGGGGTTAAGGGGTTAAGGGGTTAGATGTTTAGGGGGTTAAATGGGTCAGGGGTTTAGAGGTTTAGGGGGTTAGGGGATTTAGCAGTTAAGTATTTTAGGGGTTAGGGATTAGAGGTTAGGGTTTGGGGGTTAAATGGGTTAGGGTTTTAGGGGTTTAGGGGGTTAAATGGGTTAGGGGTTTAGGGTTTAGGGGGTTAAATGGGTGAGGGTTTATAGTCATTTCTTAGGTGAACAAGGCATAATCTAGTTGTAGTAATCGTAACTTTGTCAAGTTGTTATAGTCAAGGCAAGACTTGGTTGGGTTCCCAAGTTCCAAAAAAGTAAGGGTAATTGTGAGGGCATGATAACTAAGGAGTGTCAATGCGTGCCAAGGAATGAAAAGGCATTCTAACACATGCCAAAAAATGTTAATGGATGTTGAGGAGTGTTAAGGAGTTTCAGGACATTGCAAGGGAGAACTAGGTCAAAATGCATGGAAATGAACGAATAAGAGTGTGTGCCAAGTAGTGTCAATGAATTCAAAGTGTCACAAGGATAAAGTGTGTTAGGGGAAGGTCAGAATAAGACTTGTAAGAGGTAAGCCTATGGTTACATAAAGGGTTGGACAAATTAGTTTCAGACAAAGGGAAACTTTGCGCTGGGCACAACATCGATTTTCCAATGACTTGGCTGGGTTCCCAAGTCACAAAAAAAGCAAGGTTATCTATGATGACATGAAATTTAAGGAAAACCAAGGTGTGTCAGGGAATTCCTAGAAGTACTAGGACATGTTAGGCAGTTCCAAGGCATGATAGGCATGCCAAAATGTGGCAGGTGCCAGGGTGTGGCATGAACATATGCTAGGGAGTGTGAGGGCCAAGTGTTAGGGAAACACAGGGGGGCACTAGTTTCAAATGCATGGAAATGAAGTATAAGCCAGTTCTAGGTGTGGTAAGAAGGGAGTGACACAATATTCTAGGAAGTGCCAAGGCATGTTAGAGTGCTAGGGAAGCATACAAAGTTGTTCCAAGTGCCAAGGTGTGCCAATGTGTGCTAAGGAGTGTTAGGGAGTGCCAGGAAAACATAACAGAGGCGCACTGGGTCAAAATTCATAAAATAATGAATAAGAGTGTGTGATAGGGAGTGTTAGTGAGTTCTAGGTGTCTCGAGGAGGGATTGACACGGTATGATAGGCAGTATTAAGTCATGTTATAGTGTCAGGGTGACATGCATCCAAGATTTTATATATTCACATATGGGACAGTCACAAGATGTCAACAAAATCACATACTTATCGAAATCCTCAACCAGCAATATGCTACATTGCTTCTTAATGTGCTTGCAACTAGGTAGGCATCAAAGAAAATCATTGCAATGGGTTAAGGGGATCTAAGAGAGAATTATGTAAGGAGTTCCTTCTAGTTGGTAAAGGACATTGGTATTACTATTGTTAAAGGGGGTGGCCTACAAGGATACATTGGTAGCTATTGATGCAAGAGCATAATTTCAACAATTTATTTCAAAATTTGTATTTGTCCTCCATAAGGTCTTAGATATTTTTAGAAGAGGAAGTTGGTTTCCTTGTTGCCCTATAATTTTGTAGAATTTCTAATTTCATATTTGGATAGGAAATTTTAGTAATTTTAGGCATAAGTTTAGATGTTTATTTATTTATTTTTAAGGCCTCCTAGTCATTAGGAAAGTTGAGTCTTATGAGTAGGATTACTTGTGGCATCCTATGTATTTTTCAAACTCCAATACACCAAGGAAAATATTTACTGGAGGACATTTAGGGGAAATGTGATTGTCCATGAAATGTAGATCGAATTTGGGGAACTTGTAGCTCTTTTCCTTGGACCCTACTAGTTCTTAGAGGTTGTATTTGGAGCGGTTAATAGGGAAAAACATAATATGCCCAAGAATATTAGTGTTGGAGCACCTATGGTTAAAACACGAGATTCAAAGTTCAAATCCCCTTGAGTTGCCAACCAAAAGAATAATATTTTTTTATCTATTTATTTATTAAATTTTTAGAATGTGGTTTAATGAAAAAAGAAAAATATAATATAAGAGAAATAAATATGACATGATTAAATTTCATGTGGCTTGAATATCTATTTTCAAAAATAAAAATATAATTCTATCCACTATCCACTCATGGATATTTCAATGCAAACTTCAGAATGCTAATGATTTTGTCTTAATTGCTATCTATCTTAAATGGGTTTCGTCTTAATTGTCATTGTCTTAAGTCGCCATTGTCTTAAATATAAAGTTTTGTCTTAAATATTTTTGTCTCAAAGTGCCTTTGTCTTAAATCTAAAATTTTGTCTTAAAATATTTTTGTCTCAAATTGCTTTTGTCTTAAAATATATTTGTCTCAAACTTCTTTTGTCCTAAATATAAAGTTTTATCTTAAAATATTTTTGTCTCAAACTGGTTTTGTCTTTAATATAAAATTTTGTCTTGAAATACTTTTGTCTTAAATTTTTTTGTCTCAAATTGTTTTTGTCCTAAATGTTTTTGTCTTAAATATAAAGTTTTGTTTCAAATTATTTTTGTCTCACACTATTTTTGTTTTAAATTTTATATTTAAGACAATTTAATTGATATTAAATTTTAATATAAAATAACTAAAATAAAAAGTGACTTTTTAAGACAAAAGATTTCTTTTGTCTTAAAAACCCCTTAGTATAGTAGTGTGCAAATTTTAGAAATGTGCAACGTCAAATAATTTGATTTTTGTTAAACTTTGCTTGTATTTGTTAAATCTGTAATCTACATATCCTCAACTAAACAAAGTCATGATTATTATTTTAACTAGCCGATTCTCATTTCTATTGACTGGAAAAAGTTGGTAAAAACGTTTTGAAGGGAAATGAGCACTACTCACATTGAAGTAAGAATCGCAAACTTAAAAAAGTTTGAAGTGAAATAAAGATAGTATCAAAAACTAAAAAAAATTGAAGTGAAACAAGTAGGCAAGAATGAGTTGTTAACTCGTCCCAACTAAACTGTATTCTTCTAGTTTGCCACTCACTCAAGAACCAAGAAAATAAGCGCAAAAATATCAAACAATATCGAGACCTCAGCAAAAAAAACCTGCATAAAAGCATTTATATCTATAATATATTATTTTGTTTTCCCATTTAATATATTATCTAATAAATATAATTTAAAACAATTTATATTTTTATCAATAGAAAAATAAATTCAACTTTATTTTTACAACACAAATACATTCAAAACAATTCTATAGAAAAGATCATTACTATTTCTATCTAAAAGTTTAACATAACAAACCAAAATATATACACAAATTAAAACAAACCAGTATTAAAATGTTTAAAATATATCAACCCCTTATCCTCGTCTATGAGAGTGACATTGTCAAGTACTTGACAATGCCATGTGTCATAGTAAAGTGCGTTGGATCCACGTACTACTAGAGTTACACAGCTGTAATGTCTTTTTACCTTATTTTCAAATGTTACACAGCTGTACCTTTTTTCCGTTTGAAGATGAAATAACTAGAAAGTACAGTTGTAATGTCCTCTTACCATTCTAGGTTGAGAGAGACGAAATAACCACCAAGTTAGTAAAAGACGAATTCAATGAAACCTTTAATTTAAAGGTCTCACAATATTGTTTTAAAATAAATCCATGTTAACTGAAACAATATTGTTTTAAAATGAATCTATCTTAAATGGATGCTCCGAAAAATAATAATAATATGTTTTGTCATAAAATTTTGATGTTTGGAAAATACGAATGTAAATGTCATATAAAATTTCTTACTTGTAAAGTTTTATAGTAAGACTAAAGAAGGACGATAAACCTGTCGGTCCTCTAAATATTCCCCAAAGTCCATATTTGTTGATATATTTTATATTTATTATTATTATTAATTAATATTAACTAATTAATTATCATTTTTTTATATTATATTTATTATTATTTTTAATTAATATTAATCATTTTTTATGCAATATATTAAAGATAGAATTTTTTTTAATTTAAAAATATATAAATTTTTAAATAATTTTACAAAATACATTTTGAAAGATTTTGTGTTAATTAAAATGTTTTAAAAAGAAAAATATAATAATATTTTTAAAATAGATGTTTATTGTTTTAGTTAGCTTAATAGTTAAGAGTATGTGTTTCATTCTAAGAGGTTACAAGTTCGAAAAGAGAGAGGTAGAGTATGTATGCTTTCATAGACTCAGCATATATAGAATATATATGCCTTTGTAAACTTAGCAGTTAAATTGTTGCATGGAGGTGGGTCCCTTATCCCACAAGCATATAAATCTATTTTAACTTCGGATCAAATCTTTTAAGATATAAACTTCTATTTGACTGTAAAACTCGAGAGAATATTTGCAACCCAAAATATTTGATTTCTCAATAGAGATGAGGGTTGGAATATCACTAGGTGTTGAATAGCTACCTTATATTCTTTATTGTTTTTTTTAAGGTATTTTTATGATTCTTTGATGAGTGGTTGGTTAACATTTTGTTTTTTCCTTGAACCTCACTCATTATAAGTAAACGAATATATAATTATAAATAATATATAAATAATTAAATCAATTAAATAAAATAAGATATATATATATATATATATATATATATATATATATATATATATATATTGATTAAATAAATAACTAGTTGAATAAATAAATTAAACATTTTAATCAAACAAAATAAAATGTAACGAGATATTAAATTTTTTATATAACCATTAAGGATAACGGCTAGTTTAGCCATTTCTACATCTATTTAAACTTAATGCCTAATTATTACCAAAAGAATTTTACAAATTTATATGATGAATCACAGTAACTTAGATTCTAAAAATAAAATAGATTTGTTTGAACAAAAATCTATGATAGGGACAAAAACATTTGAATGTATACAATTATGAATATGTACAATTAGTATTAAAAATTTTCACAAAAAGATTAATAATGTGTACAATTAGTATTAAATTTTTTTAATAATCTCATTTTACTTTAATAAGAAGTACCTTAAAACCAGATAAATTTAATTATTTTGATTACATTTTTTAAGTTCAATAATTTTATGAAAAAATTATAATTTTATTTAATAAATCAAAATTAAAAAACCAAATTATTTAACAACTTACTTACTTTCTTTCTTTTTTTCCAACTTTTCACTTTTTAAGAAAATGTCTAAAAATGACCCAACATCATTGATAAAGGCATCTGTTTTAGATAGCCAACTATAATTCATTGAAATTTTTAAACTTCAAAAAAAAAAAAAAAAAAAAAAAACCAAATACCGTTTCAGTTTATCCATGTATCTATTATCAAAACTTTATTATTTTTATTTTTAATTTTACAACTGATTGTACAAATCGATATTTTGTCCAACCAATCCATTTCTAGATAAAGTTACTTTCGAATTAATCTGAAAATAATGTAATTAATCAGAAAACACTTTTATCTACCTTATGAATCACAAAAGTCTTAGATCTAACCATCCATTTATTTATTGTTTAAATATTTTCTATATAACTTATCAAAAAACCATAAACACCATTCACTATTAAAACGATTCAAATTATACCACATAAAACATTCTGTATAATTTGGGTCCGGTAAGGGTTTTTTTTAACTGGGAACCAGGTTCCTCTAAAATACTTCTTAAAAAAATAATAAACCCATTATAACTTATTCTTCTAAAAACAAAATATCGAAATAAATATCTAATTAATGGAGAGCCTAGCGTAGACCTCCAATCATATCACGATAGAGTTCCCACATGACCGATCGGAAGCGACAATGAAATTCGTTTGTCTTCAATTCGAGACTACTGTTAGTATACAATGAATTAGGTTTTTCTTTTCAGTTGGCAAGAATGAAGGAAAATCTTTGTGTTTGTTTTTTTTTCGGGTTTCCGACAGGACCGATCGGAAGCGACAATGCTTCAATTGGAGATTACTGTTAGCATACAACGAATTAGGTTTTTCTTTTCAGTTGGCAAGAATGAAGAAAAATGTTTTTCGTTTTGTTTTTTTAACTTGGCAAGGACGAAGGAAAAAGCATAACCAGTACACTGCAGAATTATGACATAATGAAAGTTAAATATGGGTGGATAGATTTTCATTAATTATGACCTAATGAAAGTTAAATACGGGTGGATAAATTTTCATTAAAACCCCCCAAGAATTCAAGTGCAAACAAACTCAATTGAGATCACTTGGAATATACTCAAATGAGACCGTGAGTTAAATATTTATTGTGTATTATGTGAGATTTTAATGCTTAGCTGGTAAGTGGTAAAGTCAATCAATAATTCAATGGTAAATGTCAATCAACATGGCGGTCACATTTATCTCAGTAAAACCATGGCTCTCTTTTGGCACTTTAACAGTGATGTTACAAAAACAATTACATGAATTATAGGAGCAACCTCTATTCAATGGTAAATGTCAATCAACATGGCTGTCACATTTACCATTGAATAATTCAATGGTAAATGTCAATCAACATGGCTGTCACATTTAAATGTCAATCAACATGGCTGGCATGGCTGTCACCATTTACCATTGAATAATTCAATGGTAAATGTCAACATGGCTGTCACATTTATTCCAGTAAAACCATGGCTCTCTTTTGGCACTTTAACAGTGATGTTACAAAACGAATTACATGAATTATAGGAGCAACCTCTATTCAATGGTAAATGTCAATCAACATGGCTATCACATTTACCATTGAATAATTCAATGGTAAATGAATAATTCAATGGTAAATGTCAATCAACATGGCTGTCACATTTAAATGTCAATCAACATGGCTGGCATGGTGGTCACCATTTACCATTGAATAATTCAAAGTTCAAATCCCCTTAAGTTGCCAACCAAAAAAATAATATTTTTTTATCTATTTATTTATTAAATTTTAAGAATGTGGTTTAATGAAAAAAGAAAAATATAATATAAAATAAATAAATATGACATGATTAAATTTCATGTGGTTTGAATATCTATTTTCAAAAATAAAAAATATAATTCTATCCACTATCCACTCATGGATATTTCAATGCAAACTTCAGAATGCTAATGATTTTGTCTTAATTGCTATCTATCTTAAATGGGTTTCGTCTTAATTGTCATTGTCTTAAGTCACCATTATCTTAAATATAAAGTTTTTTCTTAAATATTTTTGTCTCAAAGTGCTTTTGTTTTAAATCTAAAATTTTGTCTTAAAATATTTTTGTCTCAAATTGCTTGTGTCTTAAGATATATTTGTCTCAAACTTCTTTTGTCCTAAATATAAAGTTTTATCTTAAAATATTTTTGTCTCAAACTCGTTTTGTATTTAATATAAAATTTTGTCTTGAAATACTTTTGTCTTAAATTTTTTTGTCTCAAATTGTTTTTGTCTTAAATATAAAGTTTTGTCTCAAATCATTTTTGTCTCACACTATTTTTGTCTTAAATTTTATATTTAAGACAATTTAATTGATATTAAATTTTAATATAAAATAACTAAAATAAAAAGTGACTTTTTAAGACAAAAGATTTCTTTTGTCTTAAAAAAAATGTCTTAACAACGTCAAATAATTTGATTTTTGTTTAACTTTGCTTGTATTTGTAAATCTGTAATCTAAATATCCTCAACTAAACAAAATCACTATTATTATTTTAATTAATAGATTCTCATTTCTATTGACTAGAAAAAGTTGGTAAAAACGTTTTGAAGGGAAATGAGCACTACTCACATTGAAGTAAGAATCGCAAACTTGAAAAAGTTTGAAGTAAAATAAAATTAATATCAGAAACTAAAAAAAATTGAAGTGAAATAGGTAGGCAAGAATGAGTTGTTAACTCGGCCCCAACTAGATTGTATTCTTTTAGTTTGCTACTCACTCAAGAACCAAGAAAATAAGTGCAAGAGTATCCAACAATATCGAGACTTCAGCGAAAAACCCGCATAAAAGCATTTATATCTATAATATACTATTTTGTTTTCCCATTTAATATATTATCTAATAAATATAATTTAAAACAATTTATATTTTTATCAATAGAAAAATAAATTCAACTTTATTTTTTATTTTTACAAGACAAATACATTCAAAACAATCCTAGAGAAAAGATCATTATTATTTCTATCTAAAAGTTTAACATTATAACAAACCAAAAAATATACACCAATTAAAACAAACTAGTATTAAAATGTTTAAAATATATCAACCCCTTATTCTCGTCTATGAGAGTGACATTGTCAAGTACTTGACAATGCCATGTGTCATGGTAGAGTGCGTTGGATCCACGGACTACTAGAGTTACACAGCCGTAATGTCTTTTTACCTTTTTATCCGTTTGAAGATGAAATAATTAGAAAGGACAGTTGTAATGTCCTCTTGTCGGTAATGTAATGTTTTTCCGTTTGAAGATGAAATAATTAGAAAGGACAGTTGTAAGAGTAAAGAAGGACGATAAAATTGTCGGTCCTCTAAATATTCCCCAAAGTCCATATTTGTTGATATATTTTATATTTATTATTATTATTAATTAATATTAACTAATTAATTATCATTTTTTTTTTATGTATATTATATTTATTATTATTTTTAATTAATATTAATCATTTTTCTTTGCAACATATTACAGATAGAATTTTTTAATTTAAAAATATATTAATTTTTTAAAAAATTTACAAAATATTTATGGAAAGATTTTGTGTTAATTAAAATGTTTTAAAAAGAAAAATATAATAATATTTTTAAAATAGATGTTTATTATTTTAGTTAGCTTAGTAGTTAAGAGTATGTGTTTCGTTCTAAGAGGTTACAAGTTTGAAAAGAGAGGGGTAGAGTATGTATGCTTTTGTAGACTCAGCATATATAGAATATATATGCCTTTGTAAACTTAGCAGTTAAATTGTTGCACGGAGGTGGGTCCCTTATTCCACAAGAAAATGGATCTCATACACCAATTTGTGTATGATACATCCATCACACTTTGTATTTCTTTAATTTTATTTGAAAATAATTTTTACAACTTATTCGTATTTCTACTGATATAAATCTATTTTAACTTCGGATCAAATCTTTTAAGATATAAACTTCTATTTGACTGTGAAACTTGAGAGAACATTTGCAACCCAAAATATTTGATTTCTCAATAGAGATGAGAGTTGGAATATCACTAGGTGTCCTGCCTTATATTCTTGATTGTTTTTTTTTTGGGTATTTTTATGATTCTTTGATGGGTGGTTGGTTATCATTTTCTTTTTTCCTTGAACCTCACTCATTATAAGTAAAAAAATATATAATTATAAATAATATATAAACTAGTAATTGCACCACATGTTGCAAAATAAACGCCGTAAGGAAATAGCATATGAAAGGGTATGCTAGAAGAAATAAGTTGTTGTAGAGAAGAAGCCATCGTGAAGGAATGAAAGACATGTTTCAAAGATATTGAAATAGACAATTGTGGGTGAAAACATATATACAAACCAACATAATATGTTCACATATAAAAAAAAAAATGTTATAGATATTGATATAGGAAATTGGGGGTGAAAATCCTTTGGTGATTAATAATCCTCTGAAACAAGCACGGAAATCAAATAATATATTTTAAATACATTCAAGTATAATCTATCTAGCATAGATGTAAATAAAAAGATTTTTTATTAACATAAATAGAGTTTACTCCAAGTTCATCTACATATCTAAGCTCTAATTGCATGCTTGTAACAAATTGTATATTGTATATGAATAACAATAGTCTCGAGGTATTGTTGAGACGATAAAGGATCTGAAACCATAATTGGTCTCAGAACCTTTTATATAAAATTATAAGCCTCAAGGAATAGGAAGACAGATTCAGGATTTAGATAGATAAGCATAGAAAGATAAGAAGAGGAAAAGGGCCATGTAAGGTACATCAGGCCAAATCCTGACTGTAAGCAGGTTTTTGTTCGTATCTGTACAAATTATTTTATTAATGAAAATTTGAATTCATTGTGATTGGTTTTGTTCCTTCTATGTGTTAAGTGGTATATAGATTAACAAATATGGCATTCTTGTAAAAAAACACAACTTGAAGAATCCTGATGAATGAGTAGCTGGGTAAAATCTGTGTGTTCTAGTTAGACTAGGTGTAGAGTTCGAAGGACATATATATAGGTAACAACTAGAGTATTAAATTTGGAGTTGCTTTATAGTGCAGACAACATTGACAATAAAGGAGAGTGGATTAATCGTTGTAAAGAGAAATTCTAGCAGTTTAATAATCTGAGGAGCAACCAAGGAATTAAATCTTTGTTTTTCGATCGCATGAAGAAATTGGGTAACCAGAGTAATTTCTTGAGTTCTAGAACTGTGTGTTGTGAACCCTGAGTGAAGGTTGGAATTGTAAGTCGAGTCGAGTTGTAGCGGAAACGATCTTTGTGAACGAGAGTAGAGAAATGGTTGCAAGAGAATTTAAATGCGATTGAAATTTAAAGAGATAATAGAGAAGAGATCTTAGTTTTGCAAAAGATCGTATGTCTTAATTTGGTATAATCGTTGTGGAATTCCATATTCGGGTTGGAACCTAATTCTGTTCAGAACCATGAGTTGGATGAAAGTAGAAATCATGAATCGTTGGTGCAGTGGAAGTTGAAACTGTTTTGAAAAAAAAACAAGAGGTTTTTGCATGGAATAAAAGAAGTAAGTGGTAAAGTTTTAAGAGATGCGAAATAATGTGGAGACGCCACGTAGCATATGGAAACCATTCTTATCGCACGTTATAAAGGGGTAGGTTATCGTACTCCTCTGAGTGCGATAACCGTCGGATGGATAGATGTTCCCGAATATTGGAGAACATAAAAGAATTAAGATAGTTGAGAGATTGAGAAAATTGACAATTAATTGAAAATCTTAGATTAGGAATTGGTTTCATGATTTTTTGGATGAGAGAGGATCCTTAGGGATTAGTTGAGTCAAAATAGGACTGAGAGGATATTCAAGATCTTCTTGAGAAGATAAAGGATCTGAAACCAGAATTGGTTTTAGAACCTTTTGTATAAAATTATAAGCCTCAAGGCATAGGAAGGGGGATTCCGAATTTAGATACAAGCATAGAAAGATAAGAAGAGGAAAAGGGCCATGTAAGGTACATTAGGCCAAATCCTAACTCTAAGCAGGTTTTTGTTCGTATCTGTACATATTCATTTATTAATGAAAATTTGAATTCATTGTGATTGGTTTTGTTCCTTCTATGTCTTAAGTGGTATATAGATGAACAAATATGGTATTCTTGTAAAAAAACCCAACTTGAAGAATCCTGATGAATGAATAGCTGGGTAAAATCTGTGTGTTCTAGTTAGACCAGGTGCAGAGTTCGAAGGACATATCTACAGGTAACAACTGGAGTATTAAATCTGGGGTTGCTTTATAATGCATACAACATTGACAATAAAGGAGAGCGGATTAATCGTTGTAAAGAGAAATTCTAGCAGTTTAATCATCTAAGGAGCAACCAAGGAATTAAATCTTTGTTTGTCGATCGCATGACGAAATTGGGTAACTAGAGTAATTTCTTGAGTTCTAGAACTGTGTGTTGTGAACCCTGGGTGAAGGTTGGAATTGTAAGTCGAGTCGAGTTGCAGCGGAGATGATCTGTGTGAACGAGAGTAAATAAATGGTTGCAAGAGAATTTAAATGCGCTTCAAATTTAAAGAGATAACAGAGAAGAGATCTCAGTTTTGCAAAAGATCGTATGTCATAATTTGGTATAATCGCTGTGGAATTCCATATTCGAGTTGGAACATTATTCTGTTCAGAAACATGAGTTGGATGAAAGAAGAAATCGTGAATCGTTGGTGCAGTGGATGTTGAAATGGTTTGGAGAAAACAAGAAGAGGTTTTCGCATGGAATAAAAGAGGTAAGTGGTAAAGTTTGAAGAGATGCGAAATAATGTGGAGAGGCCATGTAGCATATGGAAACCATTCTTATCACACGTTATGAAGGGGTAGGTTATTGTACTCCTTTGAGTGCGATAACTATCGGATGGATAGAGCATGGATAGATTACTGGCATAAGGTGCATTGATGATAAGCATAAGCCAGATTTAAAATGTGTACATATTCATTTTTGTATCAAATGTGTGGATTTATGCAGCTTAGGCTGCGTGAAAGAGCAGTAAAAACAAGTTCATTAAGAAAACAACTCTAGCACTGAGAGAGATTATGATGTCCATCACTATGTACAGGGTTCATTAAAACCTTGGATATATTCTATGAGTTGTTGTGATTTTTTTTCTTGTGGATAAAACTTATTTTCGGTTGTCACCTAGTTATCATGATTCAAAACATTTTTATTATCTTAGATCCTTATAGCATTAGATATATTATGTGAGCTAATGTGATGTTTTGTTTGTCACAATGAGTCAAAAATCAATTATTATACCACAATATTGACTTTATCATTATATGTTTTGTTTATGAACCCTTTAAAAAAACCACAGGAACATTTAATTTTACACTTTGATTGCCCCAGCATGGGTGGGGGTTTCAAAAATTTTAGAGTAAATTGAGCGGTTATTGTTAGAAATTGTTGTATAAGATGGGAAATTTGGATGGTTTGTAAATAATATGGATGCCATAACAGATATCTATTTTGAATTTTTAGTGTCTTTGACCACCATGCATCTAATAAGATCCATTTCAACTGAGAACGTCAATAGATCATTGTGTGAATGAAACTTGTCACATCCCTGGCCATTTTCTTTAATTGTGGATCAGGTTACAAACTAATACTTTGTGAAATCCCAAGCCATTTTCTTTGATTGTGGATCAGGTTAAAAACTAGAATACAGTCTCTCTTCAGAAGACTCTACAATATATATTGGGTGGAGGGAAAGGTTATTATAAAAATTGTAAAAGAACCCCTTAGGGTTATCTCAACTTACTCTATTGTTAATCACATAGTGTCAATTTTGTAAAACTATAATCTACAGTCAGGAATGGGTTTTTTCTTTTGTAAGTTTTGTTTGAATTGAAAAATCAAAAAATTATAATAACTAAAATTATGTAGTGAAAAGATTTGTTTAAAATTTCACAATAAAAAGTTGAGTAAGTTTGACATCATATAATATGAAATTTGTTTATGATTATAAAGTAAAAACATATAAAAACCGAAAGAGTATGTATGTAGTTACAAAGTATTACAATTAAGTAATTACAGGTAAATTTAGTGTTATTTAAGAAATGAGAATTATGAATAATCATCATTATTGGTCAAGATAAATCATGTCCTCTGAAATAATTTCACATATTTTTAAAAAAATCATTATTAGTTTAATTTTTTATATATTAAGAAGTACTGCTCATGAATAATAAAACAATTATAACAACTATGTATATTTGGATGTATGAAAATTTAGATACATTTTATTAATAAAATTTTAAAAGAATAATGGTTCTAAACAATTAAAAATAATTTTATTAAGTAGTTAGTTTAGATCTATATTACAATTCTCTTTTCACTCTAAAAGAGGTTTGCTTATGAAGACATTTGATCCATCTTGGCTCTTGGTAGATCCAGAGTCAAGATTGATCTAGGCCATCTTAATTTAGCACTCTAAAGAAACTATATTCCACATCAATACCATGAGTCAATACTATGGGTTGTTTTTATAGTTTATTAATATTTTATTTTATTATTTTTATTTTTTATTGTATTTTGACCTAGTTAAAATGTTCATTACATTATGTCAATATTTTTATTTAATTTACTTTTATTTTCCTTTAAATAAACTATATTCCACATGATACCATGGGTCAATACCATGAGTTGTTTTTGTTTTTATAGTTTATTATTATTTTAATTAGTCAAAATGTTAAACATGACATTACAACATTTCTATTATACACCTAAAATCAATCTAACTTATTAAAAGAAAAAAAACGAACATTATAAAAAATATATAAAAACTATTTACTTGTGATCTAATGGCCCAAAACATTTCAATCGTCTAACATTTAATCCAATGACTCATACATGCACACATTGGCAGCTAGGGATGTTGTTTTCAAATAAGAACACCTTATAATAAATAATTAAATCAATTAAATAAAATAAGATATATATATATATATATATATATACATCTTATTATCACTATTGATTAAATAAATAAATAAATAATTAATTAATTTGTTGAATAAATAAATTAAACATTTTAATCAAACAAAATAAAATGTAACGAGCTGTTATTAATTTTTTTATATAACAATTAAGGATAATTGTTAGTTTAGCCATTTCTACATCTATTTAAACTTATGCCTAATTATTACCAAAAGAATTTTACAAATTTATATGATGAATCACAGTAACTTAGATTCTAAAAATAAAATAGATTTGTTTGAACAAAAATCTATGATAGGAACAAAAACATTTGAATGTATACAATTATGAATATGTACAATTAGTATTAAAAATTTTCACAAAAAGATTAATAAATTTAATTATTTTGATTAATTTTTTAAGTTCAATAATTTTATGAAAAAATTATAATTTTATTTAATAAATCAAAATTAAAAAACCAAATTATTTGACAACTTACTTTTTTTCCAACTTTTCACTTTTTAAGAAAATGTCTAAAAATGACCCAACATCATTGATAAAGGCATCTGTTTTAGATAGCCAACTATAATTCATGGAAATTTTTAAACTTAAAAAAAAAAAAAAAAAAAAAAAAAAAAAAAACCAAAATAAAATTACTTTCGAATTAATCTGAAAATAATGTAATTAATCATAAAACACTTTTATCTACCTTATAAATCACAATAGTCTTAGATCTAACAATTCATTTATTTATTGTTTAAATCTTTTAGATATAACTTATCAAAAAACCATAAACACCATTCACTATTAAAACGATTCAAATTATACCACATAAAACATTCTGTATAATTTGGGTCCAGTAAGGTTTTTTTAACTGGGAACCAAGTTCCTCTAAAATACTTCTTAAAAAAATAATAAACCCATTATAACTTATTCTTCTAAAAACAAAATATCGAAATAAATATCTAATTAATGGAGAGCCTAGCGTAGACCTCCAATCATATCACGATAGAGTTCCCACATGACCGATCGGAAGCGACAATGAAATTCGTTTGTCTTCAATTCGAGACTACTGTTAGTATACAATGAATTAGGTTTTTCTTTTCAGTTGGCAAGAATGAAGGAAAATCTTTGTGTTTGTTTTTTTTTCGGGTTTCCGACAGGACCGATCGGAAGCGACAATGCTTCAATTGGAGATTACTGTTAGCATACAACGAATTAGGTTTTTCTTTTCAGTTGGCAAGAATGAAGAAAAATGTTTTTCGTTTTGTTTTTTTAAATTGGCAAGGACGAAGGAAAAAGCATAACCAGTACACTGCAGAAAAAGTTATATATGGGTGGATAGATTTTCATTAATTATGACCTAATGAAAGTTAAATACGGGTGGATAAATTTTCATTAAAACCCCCCAAGAATTCACTCAATTGAGATCACTTGGAATATGCTCAAATGAGACCGTGAGTTAAATATTTATTGTGTATTATGTGAGATTTTAATGCTTAGCTGGTAAGTGGTAAAGTCAACATGGCGGTCACATTTATCCGGTAAAACCATGGCTCTCTTTTGGCACTTTAACAGTGATATTACAAAACCAATTACATGAATTATAGAAGCAACTTCTATTCAATGGTAAATCAACATGGCTGTCACATTTACCATTGAATAATTCAATGGTAAGAGTGTCGTAATAGGGGTCGGTGATAGACATCCATGTTGATAGACATCCATGTGGGACTGCCGGGAAGAGTGTCGTAATAGGGGTGGGTGATAGACATCAAAGTCTACGATTTCAGTAGAAATTTGTATGGTTTTCACCGAAATCGGAGGTTTTTGTTTGACCGAAAAACTTATCAAATTTAGAAATCTTATAGAAATATATACACGGTTTCTGAGCTGGGTCCACTTATCTATTTGTCGGTATCTAATTTCAAATTCACGGAAATCAATTTGACAAAACCTAATTTTAGGTTTAAAGATAATAATAAAAAAATATGTAAAATTCAAAGATAAGTCAATACTAGTCAAAGATAAATTAATAAAAATGCAAATCCATTAAGTAAAAGATAAACTAATAAAAATGTGGTCCTTAAATGTATTGACTAATTTGTCCTTACAAAAGGTATTAAGGAATTTAGTAATAATAGGATGTAAGGATAGGCAAAGCGCCCTACTAGACCGTTATTACCAATTACAATTTTTTTTGTTTTTGTTTTTGTTTTTTTTTTCTTCAGTAAGAAAAAAACATTGTAATATTACAGTTTATATTCAATTAAATATGAGTGATTACATCATAAGACATTACATTTAATTTTAGTTCTGAAGAATCCAACAATTCGAACCTCAATTTTCTAAGCATTCTCTAAGCATTTACCAGAGTAGCCCATGAATAGAAAATCCCATAATGGCCTCCGATTTTACTGGAATTCAATGCCTCACAATACAAGAAACAGCTGAGACTCAGATACTGAGTGATCTTTGACACTGATCTCTGAGATGCCTAAATGAATAAAAAACGAGATTCAGAATGAATCTTGTCTAATGAAGCAATGCCAAGAACAGAGTTAATGCCAAGAAGCCACCAGCAACCTCGCTTGCAGAAGAAGGCTCGCTTACACCCAACATTGAAGAATCAAATTAGAAAACAGGCTCGCTTGAAAATTCAAAAGAAGGTCCCCATCATTTGTCCACTGTTAAGGAATAGGGAGTATCTGAGTGTCGAGGCAAAGGGAACTCCTATAGAGATGAATATGAAACTCTCCAGAAGGACTGTCCAGTCCTTTCTTCGATAGCTTATCAGCTCTAGTATTCAAATCTCTATAGATGTGTTCGGTACTATATGACTAAAATTTCTGTAGAATGTTTCTAATTCTCTTAATCCAACCAAAACAGTGATGGATTTGCAGATTACAGCGATCACTGATCCCATCTATAGTAATCTTCGAGTCTCTGTATATATAGATGTCTGAGAGTTTTAGATTATATGCAATGTACAAACCTCCCCAGAGTGCCATAATTTCAGCCTTGTTGTTTGAGCCAGAGCCTTCGTTCCAATAGATTTGATAATGGTCGTTGTTGTGAAGACGAATCCAAGCCCCACAGCCGCATATTCCATTGATGCATGCACCATCGAAAAATAATGCCGGGAGAATGCTCTGATGAGGTCTAATTCGTCTAGAAAGATCTTTTATATCAGAGACAATGCATGAATTTATATTGATCCAAGTCGAGATATCCTTAATGATCAAGGCAGAGTGAGGAGGGGAATCTTCAAAAATACATCGATTTCTGGCAATCCAGATTTCCCATATAACATAGAAAGGTGTAGTGTTTAATGGATATGTGACTTTAGCACATGATGTAATAGATTGTATACAATCAGAAGGCTGCCAAGATGAATCGCGAATAACACCTGAGAAATGCATCCAAATCAAAAGGTTGAAAGAGAAAGTAAAAAAGAGATGTGATAAGGTTTCTTCCTGCAATCGATAGAAGGGGCATCTTCTAGGACCCATAAAGCCCCGCCTACATAAAACATCCCAAGTCAATATTTTATTTTTCCATAATATCCAAATAAATAATACAATCTTGTTTGGAATATTTAGGTGCCAGGCAAAGTAGAAGGGAGACAATGCAGCAGAAGGATTTGGCTAAATGAGACTTTCATAAATGTCCTTCACAATTAAGCCCGATCTAGATGTTCTTCCGTTCCAAGTCAGTTGGTCACCATTTCTGTTATACGACAGTCCCAGTCCTTGTAGAAATTTTTTATACTCGTTCCATGCCAATTACAGTTATACAGTTATTGCATTCATAGTGTGGTTTAGATCGGATAAATCATAATTATAAGCATGGCTAACAATGATTTCAACATTCTCATAGCTGCAGCTGTCTTTTTTAATGAATAATTTTATTGAGGATATGGTTTTTGTGGTCTGTTTGAGCAATATTTTTGATGCCATCTCCGAGTAGCTCGAGTTTGTTAGAATGGTTGTTGAAACAAGTCCAATTTTTCGTTGTAAATTGAAATTCCTCTAGTATGTATAGCTATCCAAATTAATAATTTGAGTTGATTTGAGTGAATTTGCTTTAACCAATTATTTCAAATCAGATTTTATTTTAATAAAAATAATGATAATTTAATTTTAAGATAACGTAAAATAAAAAATAAAAATTACTATAATCTTTTAATGTTATTAAAATTTTATTTGGTAGTTAATTATTCAACCTCTGTAGTTTTCAATGTACGATACTTTTCAATGATTTAAAAATTCACTTAAATATAATTTCATGATCTATATTCATAGATTGTGAAAAAATGTTATGAATTATATGATCTAGTATACACTGGTAAATTTTGATTTTTTAAATTATAAAACGGAATTATTATAGAATTTTAGTTCTAACAATAATATAATTTTCTATGCACAAAAGTTTTATTATAAAATATTTTAATAAATAAAGAATTTTTTCAAAAAAAAATAATATTTTTCTTCAAATTAAAACAATGAATTAACTCTCTTATTTTATAAACTATCATTGAAAACTTTTATTTTTTTTCTTTCATTACCCATTTATGTGCTTTCGTTACCCACTTCTCCATGGGAGTGCTATATAAAAAGAAAAATATAGAAGTGAACCATTATATAATAAGAATATTAAAATTGCAAAAAAAATTATTAGGGTTGTTTTTAACGAATTCTTAAAATCTTATCAGATAAATTATACATAAAAATTTTTTATTTAAAAAAAAATTGCATTGTATAAATGAAAAGCAAGAGAACCTTTGGCATCTATCTAATCTAAATTCTAAGAAATTCTTGACCATAATTTTGAAATTAATATGATTCCTTTGAGTGATTATAGATGCTAAAAAAAAATACATTGCATAAATAAAAAGCAAGAGAAACTTTAGCATCTATTTAAGTTGAATCCTAAAAAAAATTTGACAATAATTTTGAATGTAATATGACTCCTTTGAGTGATTGGAACCTCTAATTTTTTTTACATTTCTAGATACATAGGACAAAGATTTTTATATAAAATACATAGATTTTAGGGTTAAGCAACTTATAAAATGGAAAACTATGGATTTTGAAGGTAACCGAGTTGAAATATTTAAGATTGGAGGGCATATATCTTCATCCCTCACATATACAAGCTCTTTAATTTTACAATCAAGCAAGGTTTCCTTAAGCCTTGGATGAAAAGCCTAATTTTGCCTAATTTTAAAAGTGGGGATAAAAGGAATCTCTTTAATTATAGGACCATCATGATTAGCCCCTTCTAGACAAGCTATATAGAATTATTTGGAAAAGAAGATCAGTGTATGACTAGGAAGCCACGGAAAAATAACTAAGGGATAGGTAAATTTTATGAGCTATCATTCAACTCTAGACCACCTTAATATGGATAAGATCATTATTGAGAACTATTACAATAATAAAACAAAACTTCTTTGTTGTTTCATTGAAGTTATAAAATAATTTGACACAATACCCAAGATAAAACTTTAGAATATGTTAAAAAAGCTATAAGTTCCTTGAGTTGACCTATTGCAATGACATTGTATGAGAATGTCATTGTCAATTTTAAGAACATTGAGGTTAAATTGAAACAAATTAACTATAATATAGGAATCAAGCAAGGTTGTCCCATATTCCTTATCATTTTTGGCATATATATGACAAATTAGAAGATTGTTTGGAAGGCATATATTGTGTCAGCCTAACCTTCACTTGTCTAGTCATCTTTATTATTCTTTACACCAACAATATCTTTCTTATGTCAAGAAGTCTTACAATCTTAAAAGGAAATTAAAAATCCAAAAATATTTGTATTATGATATGAGTATGATTATTAATGCTAAAAAAATAAAATTTATGATAATTAAATCCAAAAGGTTCATTAACAATACTTTAATTTACAACAAAAATTTAGAGGAAATTCATTCATACAGATATCTTAGAATCAATATTCATCACAAATGTAGTTAGAAATACAATGTAAGACAAATGGAGGGTAAAAAGTGTATTATTGGCTTGAAAATAATTGCAATTCAACCAACCTTCATATTTGGAATACAAAAATAAAAAACCCTCTCTAGACTCTCATCACTCCCTTTATCTTATATGAATGTGATGTCTGGGTTATAGTATCTCTAGAAATTTATGGAGAAAGAAAGAGTAGATCCAAAAGAATTTTATATTTTAAAAAATCAAAATTAAAGAAAGTACACCTTATCATATTCTCCTCATATAAGTGAATCTTCCCCGATTGAGAGAAATATCGTGACCATATACCTAGTGTACAAGAACATCGAAAATAAGTAGTTTCTCAAAAAAAAATCAAACTCTAGCCAAAACCACCTATGACTCAAATGAGCATGGGATAGGGAAGAAAAACCTTTAGCTAAATCCATTGGCCCGGAATAAAGGAAAAGAACATTATGAAAAATAAAAATAATATTAAAATATCATTACATCTAAATTTAAGGAGAAATTATGGTGTGATAAGGAAATAGAGGATAAAAACAAATTAAGATATTATAAGGAGGTGGTAACCATACTATAAAATATCAAAAGTATCACTTTCTTTTTAGTGAGTGTAAAGAAGAAAATCAACATTGTTAAAATAAAAATACACACTCATCAACTTCTTGGTGAAACTAGGTGTTGGGTAGTATGAAAACATCATGGGTTGAAATCAAATGTCATTTTGTGACACAAAGAGAGTTGAGTATGGAAAACACTTTCTCTTATAATGTTTTATGAATGAATATTCAATATCAATTTCAAAAGGCTTGTTGTGATACCAACCTCAATAAACTTCTAACTCATCAAAAGTATGTTAACCTTAAGTCAATTCTCTTAAGAATTTTCAAACACAAAAATAAAATGATAAAGAAATTTAAATAAGATTTTACATTTCTTAATATCCAAGCAACTAAATCTAGTTTTAGTAGATACAAGTACACTAATATAAATTGAATGATTGGAACATGCCAATATGAATCAATCCATGATAAACATAAAATCATTTACCTTATATTACATTTTACATTTCTCAAATTTAAAAAAAAAATCATAAAAAATAACAAAATAATAACATTTTTTTTAAATAATTATTACTGTAAATTATAAAAAAAATAATATATTAATTAAGCATATATACATTTAAAAAAATGTAAAATCATAAAACTTCACCCCCTATATTATGAATCTTTCTATTTTCATTATATTCTATTTTCTTCTCCTTTTAATCGAACCTTTCTCGTACATTTTTTTTTTCCACCTTTTTCTTGTAAAATGAAACTATTACAAAGAATAACCTTATCTCTTTTAAGATTTTAAGAGTTGTGGCTAATACAGTAGGGTTTGTAAAAGTAAAGTCATGTTTTTTTTTATTAAATATCTTACTAACATAATATGATATGCAATATGGTACGTGAAAGTGGAGTAATTTATTTGTGTATTAAATGTTTGGCTATATGTAAAGGTTAATATTTCATTTATTTTTCAGAAGAAAAAAACATCTCACATACTCAGCTTATGTTCATAATATTTCCAAAAAGTTACATACAGTAATGTTCAAAGATGAACCCCATATCTAAAAAAAACTAATAATGCTTCCAGAAGTAAACATGTAAGGATACCCCATGGCAAAAACAGGATGTGTCGAAATGTATGTTAGGTCCCTATATTACTAGTCTAATCCCTTATTATGTTAGTGTAGCCCCCCTTATTGTTATTGTTGTATCACTGTAACCCCCATTTTGTTATTATTGTGCCCTTACATTATTATTGTTAGGTCGGCTAGGATTATATTGTGACCCCATGGACTCCTATATATAGAAAGGATGTTTTGTCATTTGTATCATCCAATAATTTTTCATTTATGTAATGTATTGGAGGTTTCCCCCTCGAAGTGGCTGATTTATAAGGCATTGATCTCTCTTTTCTTCTATTTTTGGAGTTTGTTTCATAATATTTGGTATCAAAGCTTTGTATTCTAGGGTTTTGCTGCTCCAAATAGATCATCGTGGAATTTTCGTAATAAATTTTTTCATACAAAGGTACAGAAGCTAAAATTTTTACAGAGCGAAACCGAAATCCTGAGGAACATCATGTAAAAATTTCAAATCTTGGTTCGCAATATTTTTGGATATATGATCTGTGGAAGTTAGGGTTTTTTTACGCTCCCGAATTTCACCTAAAACATGCCATCGTGGTATTTTCGCAATAAATTTTTTTATACGTAGGTTCAGAAGTTGAAATTTTTACAAAGGGTAGCCAAAATCCTAAGGAACGTCGTGTAAACATTTTAGATCTTGGTTCGCAATATTTTCAGAGATATGATCTGTGGAAGTTAGGTTCTTTTCAAACTCCCTAATTTCATCTCAAGGAGGTGATAGTGGTAAAATCGTCATAACTCTCTCCCTGAGCATCGGATTGGAATTCCGTAAAAAATTGCCGCAAGTAAACAGACTATATTTTCATGTGTATCAATGTCAGAGCCTAAGGAAGAAATAGGGACATGTGGCTCACTATACAAGTTCGCTCTACTGAACCAGTCCATAATTAGGTCATTGTGGGAGATTGGGCATAACTTTGTCTCGAGGAATACAAATCAAGTCAAACCTATTGAATTTGAAAGAAGATTCAAAGGGTTACTAGAGGACCGAATTTCAGATATTAAAGATCCAAAATCGTAGAGATAATTCAGTTTCAATATTGAGCTCCTCAAAAGCAACAAAAATGTGTGTATTTGTTTTTTTAAATTGCATAATGTTTGTTTGAAAAATAAGTTTGAAGTGATTCGAAGGGAATATTAAAGAATTTTTATAAGTACTGGGTTCTATAATGCCTCCAAAAAATAATTCCATACCCATTAAGCCCTCAGAAAGGTATACTATGATGCATGAACAGGAAGAATTGTAGTATGAGATATCAAAATTATGGTACCAAGTGCAACAAATTTCGATCTTACAAAGAGCAATCAAAGATGACATAGATGGTTTAAAAGAAAACATGAAGGCTAAGTTGAACGGTTTGAAGTATCAAATGAAAGATAATATGGATAATGAAGTAGTGGAAGATCACATCGAGCATCAACATCAAGTTCTCCAACTCTCGAAGGATAACCTAATTTTGGTGCAGAATCGAATGAAACAATAGGAAGATCAACATCACATTGAAAGAAGTTCTGAAGTAATCACAGAAACAAGAAATAGACAAGTAAGAAATCAATCAAGTTCAAATTATCTCCGCAAGTGGAAGAACTTTCCCATTTAAGATTCCACATGGGAGGATGAGAATTTTATACAAAAGCATCAAGAAATAATCAAGCATTGAGCACAACACTTGTTTGAAGGAGAGGGGCATGTTAGGTCCCTATATTACTAGTCTAGTCCCTTATTATGTTAGTGTAGCCCCCCTTATTTTTATTTGTGTACCCCTGTAACCCCCATATTGTTATTATTGTGCCCTTACATTATTATTGTTAGGTCGACTAGGATTATATTGTGACCCCATGGACTCCTATATATAGAAAGGATTTTTTGTCATTTGTATCATCCAAGAATTGTTCGTTTATGTAATGTATTGGAGGTTTCCCCCTTGAAGTGGTTGATTTATAAGGCATTGATGTCTCTTTTCTTCTATTTTTGGAGCTGGTTTCATAATATTTGGTATTAGAGCTTTGGATTCTAGGGTTTCGCTGCTCCAAACAGATCAACGTGGCATTTTCGCAATAACATTTTTTTACGAAGGTTCATAAGCTGAAATTTTTGCAGAGAGAAACTGAAAACTTGAGGAACATCGTGTAAAAATTTCAAATATTGGTTCACAATATTTTTGGATATATGATCTGTGGAAGTTAGGGTTTTTTCACGCTCCGGAATTTCACCTAAAACATGCCATCATGGCATTTTCGCAATAAATTTTTTTCTACGAAGGTTCAAAAGATGAAATTTTTATAGAGCAAAGCCGAAATCTTGAGGAACTTCGTGTAAACATTTCATATCTTGGTTCACAATATTTTCAGAGATATGATCTGTGGAAGTTAGGTTTTTTTCAGACTCCCTAATTTCATCTCAAAGAGGTGATAGTGGTAAAATCCTCATAACTCTCTCTCTGAGCATCATATTGGAATTATGTGAAAAGGGGCTGCAAGTACATAGACAATATTTTCATGTATATAAATCTCAGATCCTAAGAAGGAAACAGTGACATTTGGCACGCCGTACAAGTTCTCTCTACTGAACCAGTCCATAATTAGGTCATTGTGGGAGATTGGGCATATCTTTGCCTTGAAGAATCCAAATCAGGTCGGACCTGTCGCATTTGAAAGAAGATTCAAAGGGCTACTATAGAAACGAATTTAAGATATTAAAGATCCAAAATCATAGAGATAATTCAGTTTCAATATCGAGCTAATGCAAGAAAAAGTTGTGTATTTGTTTTTTAAAATTGCATAATGTTTGTTTGAAAAAGAAGTATGAAGTGCTTTGAAGGGCATATTGAAGAATTTTTATAACTATTTGGTTCTATAATTCCTCCAAAAAATAATTCCATACCCATTAAGCCCTCAGAAAGCTATACTATGATGCACGAAGAGGAAGACTTGTAGTATGAGATATCAAAATTATGGTACCAAGTGCAACAAATTTTGATATTACAAAGAGCAATAAAAGATGACATAGATGGTTTAAAAGAAAACATGAAGGCTAAGTTGAATGGTTTGAAGTATCAAATGAAAGATAATATGGATAATGAAGTAGTGGAAGATCACATCGAGCATCAACATCAAGTTCTCCAACTCTCAAAGGATAACCTAATTTTGGTGCAAAATCGAATGAAACAACAAGAAGATCAACATCACAGTGAAAGAAGTTCTAAAGCAGTCACAGAAATAAGAAATCAACAAGTAAGAAATCAATCAATTTTAAAGTATCTCCGCAAGTGGAAGAACTTTCCCATTTAATATTCCACATGGAAATATGAGAATTTTATACAGAAGTATCAAGAAATAATCTAGTGTTGAGGACAACACTTTTTTAAGGAGAGCGGCATGTTAGGTTCCTATATTACTAGTATAGTCCCTTATTATGTTAGTGTAGCCCACCTTATTGTTATTGTTGTACCCCTGTAACCCCCATATTGTTATTATTGTGCCCTTATATTATTATTGTTAGGTTGGCTAGGATTATATTGTGACCCCATGGACTCCTATATATAGAAAGGATTTTTTTTCATTTGTATCATCCAAGAATTGTTCATTTATGTAATGTATTGGAGGTTTCCCTCTTGAAGTGGCTGATTTATAAGGCGTTGATCTCTATTTTATTCTATTTTTGGAGTTGTTTTCATAATATTTGGTATCAGAGCTTTGGATTCTAGGGTTTTGCTGCTCCAAACAGATCATCATGACATTTTCGCAATAAATTTTTTCTATGAAGGTTTAGAAGCATAAATTTTATAGAGCGAAACTGAAATCTTGAGGAACGTCGTGTAAAAATTTCAGATCTTGGTTCACAATATTTTCGGATATATGATCTGTGGAAGTTAGAGTTTTTTCACACTCTCAAATTTCACCTAAAACATGCCATCATGGCATTTTCACAATAAAATTTTTTCTACGAATGTTTAGAAGCTCAAATTTTTACAGAGCGAAGCTGAAATCCTGAGGAATGTTGTGTAAAAATTTTAGATCTTGGTTCACAATATTTTCAGAGATATGATCTGTGGAAGTTATGTTTTTTTCAGACTCCCAAATTTCATCTCAAAGAGGTGATAGTGGAAAAATCGTCATAACTCTCTCTCTGAGCATCGGATTGGAATTCTGTAAAAAGTGGACGCAAGTACATAGACTTTATTTTCCTGTGTATCAATATCAGAGCCTAAGGAGGAAACAGTGACACGTGGCACACCGTACAAGTTTTCTCTACTGAACCAATCCATAATTAGGTCATTGTCGGAGATTGGGCATAACTTTGTCTTGAAGAATCCAAATTAGGTCAGAACTATCGCATTTGAAAGAATATTCAAGGGGCTACTATAGGACCAAATTTTAGATATTAAAGATCCAAAATCATAGAGATAATTCAGTTTCAATATCCATCTCCTTAAAATCAAGAGAAAGGTGTGTATTTGTTTTTTAAAATTGTATAATATTTGTTTGAAAAAGAAGTTTGAAGTGATTTGAAGGGCATATTGAAGAATTTTTATGAGTATTGGGTTTTATAATGCCTCCAAAAAATAATTCCATACACATTAAGCCCTCATAAAGCTATACTATGATGCATGAAGAGGAATAATTGTAGTATGAGATATCAAAATTATGGTACCAAGTGCAACAAATTTCTATCTTACAAAGAGCAATCAAAGATGAGATAGATGGTTTAAAAGAAAACATGAAGGCTAAGTTGAACGGTTTGAAGTACCAAATGAAAGATAATATGGATAATGAATTAGTGGAAGATCACATTGAGCATCAACATCAGGTTCTCCAACTCTCAAAGGATAACCTAATTTTGGTGCAAAATCGAATGGAACAACAGGAAGATCAACATCATAGTGAAATAATTTCTGAAGTAGTCACAGAAATAAGAACTCGATAAGTAAGAAATCAATCAATTTCAGAGTATCTCTGCAAGTGGAAGAACTTTCCCATTGAATATTCCACATGGGAGGATGAGAATTTTATATAGAAGCATCAAGAAATAATCAAGCGTTGAGGACAACACTTGTTTGAAGGAGAGGGGCATGTTAGGTCTCTATATTACTAGTCTACTCCCTTATTATGTTAGTGTAGCCCCCCTTATTGTTATTTTTGTACCCCTGTAACCCCCTTATTGTTGGTATTGTGCCCTTACATTATTATTGTTAGGTCTCCTATTGTTAGGTCTCCTAGGATTATATTGTGACTCCATGGACTCCTATACATAGAAAGGATGTTTTGTGATTTGTATCATCCAAAAATTGTTCATTTATGTAATGTATTGGAGGTTGCCCCCTCAAAGTGGTTGATTTATAAGGCATTGATCTCTCTTTTCTTCTATTTTTGGAGCTGGTTTCATAACAATTTATCACACAAAAACCATTCCACATTCATAATAGATCAGAAAATAAAGCTCGCACAATGTCCAGGAAAAATGTATCTGATTGTGTCAATTGAAGAAACAATCTGCATTCCAAAAAAAGAGATTTCACAATGATGAAACCTATAATAACCATAGTATGAAAAAAATGTTCCAAACCATTGTGAAAGTGACCAATGTGGCAGCTACCAAAAACCATAAATCTATAACAAAAGAACCAATCATCCAAGCATGTGAATTAGATGAATTTTGTTCCTTCTCCAGTGGCAGATAGAGGGAGTTGTTGCTATCATCCCCTGATTGTTCTCCATCTTCTTTCGGGAAGCATCCCCACCACTTCAATTTGCAGGATTTAAAAAAAAATATTATGATACCCTTTGCCCCACTTCCAGAGGAATCAATCAATGCATAGTGCATCTCTCCGAAGGTTCCATGTAGTCCCTTTTAGGATAATCTATCAGTTGTGTCATTTTTCTCTCTACATATGTTTTTGAAAGTGATTTGAGAGAAAGTATCATGTAGATCTTGTATCTTATCCATTCGAGAAGATAGGTGACCCGGGGCCAGAGAATTCAAGTTTTTCATGTGGTCTATCAGAATTTTGGAATCTCCAAAGATCCAGATTTTATCGATGTAGAGTTGCTTTGTGAACCAGAGTAATCTCCAAAGTGGCGATATTTCCGCCTTGGTGTTGGTTCCATTTCCCCCGTACCAGTATATCTTGTAATGACAGAGTGGATTGATCATTAGCCACAAACCACAACCGCATCTATAATTTTGAGTCGCCTCGTCGAAAAATCCAGCTGGATAATGGATGTCAATTGGTCTCATTCTGTGAGATAAGTCTCTTGGTGGTTTGTTTGAATTCATCAGGCCATACCATCTTTGCATAACCATATATGCCACTCCATCTGGGCTACATCCCCGATCTCTGAAAATCCAATTGTTCCTGCAACACCACAAGTACTAGTGAAAGTAAAGATGAATTGTTCTATATTGTTTACCTTTTGCATACCACCAACATATACAATCTTGAACCGAGGTGAAAGTTTTCTGCAGTAGATTGAGATTTTTAAAAAGTATAATCCAAATGTGACTAGAAAACACACAGCTATAGAAAATATGAAAATTTTCTTCATCGTGCTTCATGCACATTCTACATATCCCCGGTCCAATATTTCCCCTCTTTTTTTAATTCGACCAGGTCAGATTTTTGTCTTTCCAGACCAGCCATATGAGAATGATAATTCTGATTTGTAGCTTTTCCTTCCATATGTTCTTAAGCCAACATTACACTGTCCATCCATATTGTTGCTTCATTAATTCCATGTATGTATCAGCTATGTTCACTAGTCCCTTTTTCAGGTCCCCCACCCCCCCCCCCCCCAAGCGTATATAGTCCCTAGATTGATTGTTGAAAAATCCAATTTGTCTCATCTTTTCCAAGAAATTTTCCCATGCCACCTTGTCATTTCCCTTTAACCCCAATTCATGAGCCTCACAGCACTTTAGATATCCCATCTGTCAACTATGTATTACCAGACCAACATAGAAAATTCCCATTCCATGAATTATGTTGCATAAATCCAGGTTTATGATTTTGTGTGCTAGGAATCCCCGTATACCTCCTTCCTTGATCATAATTTTCATACCATTTCCAATCTTCCACTTTAAAGAGGATATATACAATGACCATATTCTTCTAAAACCATTCCAAATAGTTGATCCTCCTTTTGTAGCTTTCCATCCTGTTATGAATATGGTCTCCAGTGTTTATTTTTTTAAATACTTATGTCCTGTTATATCTCTCCAGATGCGAGGTATCTGGGTACATCTCCATAATTATTTCAATATTAATTCCCTTCCGAAAGTATCAATGTCCAACAATCCCCATCCACCCCATTGTTTTGGCATAGCTATGTAGTCCCATCTAGCCAGATGATATTTTCCACTCCCCTTGTTCCCATCCCAAATGAAGTTGGAGATGGTTTAATTAATTTTTTTTATGATAGTTCGCAGCATGGAGTAAAGGTGAGCCCAATAAATGGAGAGTTGATGAAGAACTACCTATGCTAGAATGAGTTTCCCCCCTCTTGACAACCATTTGAGTGACCAACCATTTATTCTCATTCTATATTTATCAACAATCTAAAGCCAATATGCCACCCTGTAGTTAGAAGGCTTTAAATGAAAACCCAGTTATGTTATACCATCAGTGAGACTGGAGAATATTTAATTGAAGATCTCACATACCAAATTTTTGACCTCCGGGTCCCCCTCAGAGAAATATAGACATGATTTTTCTACATTGTTTATCATTCTAGATGCTTTGTAAAATTTGTCAAAAATGTCTCTGATTTCCCCCCAAATATTTTTTATGAACATGCCAAAGATGAGTATGTAGTCTACGAATTTTTTTTGAGTTATCTCCCTGTGTGGGGTAATATTTATTCCCTTTATGGACCCCACATGATTTTCCAAATTAATATTGATACTTAAAGCATCCATTGTCATAATGAAGAGGAGTGGAGATATGGCACAACCTTGTTTGAGTACCCTACCTGATTTAAAAAATCTTGAAGGTGTGTCGTTTATGATGATTGCCATAGGGACCCCCATGATTCATCCCATGATCCATTCCATTGTCTCGCAAGTCATACCAACCTTATACAGGATCATGCGGAGTAGAGCCCAATACACTCTATCATAAGCCTTGCTAAGATCAATTTTCATCACCACTGCCTTCATTTTCCTAATTTGAATAGAGTGTATGGTTTCCTGGGTGATAGCCACTACATCATGTATAACTCTATCATGCAGAAACTCAAATTGTTCCCGCGAGATGTGTCGAGATAGGACCCCTTCGATATGATTTGAAATAGTTTTATAAATGATTTTATATATGGTATTACATATGGATATAGGGCGGTAGTCCTCAAAGGTCATAGTGATTTTACTCTTTGGGACCGCCCCATGAACATATCTAGTTCTTCTTGCCTCCGTTTATATTGTAAATATTTCTCGTTATTTGTGAATTTGACTTTCTTATGTAAAATTGGAATGAAAAGTGTGTGAGATGATTATTTTGTTCTTGTAATTTGGTTAAAAAAAATATAAGTTGCAGTTTCAATAATTAAAATTTATAGTATATATATATATATATATTTAATATAAGTAAATATTGCATAGAAAAATAAAAATTAATATTTTAAAAATGAAATAGATAAAAAAAAATCAGAAATTAAGGAAGATTTATAAAATAAATTATTAATCATCCAAGACTTGTTTAAAATAAAGTAATTGAATGTTTGTTACAAGAACCTCTTAAAGAAATGAGTTTAACGACCTTTTAATTACTTATAGAAAACAACAACAAATTTAAGAGAGAAATCTATTTATAATGGTCTAGCTATATAGATAAAATTATTGGTAAATACATCAAACAATTATTTTATTATACATCTTGTATTGCTAAAATTAATAAAAAACATAAATTACACCGAGAGGTGCAAAGAAATGCCAATAAGAGGAGTGAGGCAATGTGGTCGACAATAATCAAGTCAAATATCAGGACAATGAAATACAATCAAAATTTAAATTTTTATATATCTTCTTAAAAATGTTACTTTTAATGGGTACTCATAAGAGTTTGGAGCCTCATTGAGAAAAGGTTGGAGCCTGGATTGATATTTTAGAATTGGAGTCCTCATTCAGGGATGGAGCCTTGAAGGAGTTAGAATTTTATTGTACTAACCCTCCCCCTTCACCCGTGCAATATTGTTGCATTAGGTGTGAGCCCATTGTCCAATATTCCCCACTAGTTCGGGGCTCTCTAGTCCTCCTCATTTCAGGGCTCCTACCACATCCTCATTTCACGTAGGTTGCAGCCATATTATTTGTAAGAGGATTTGAGCCTTCACTATTTTTATTAATAAATTATTTTTCTTATTCTACATCTTGTGCTCTACTTTAACTAATGGTCTTAATTGACATAATATGACATTTGTAAAGAAATAATGAGTCACTCCCTTCTCCCAGTAAATTCAAAAAAGGTGTCATGAAATGATTCCAAACCCACCAAAAGATATAGGGGTTGTATTACAATAGCATCACCAACCTATAATATGTGATCAAAATCTATTTGAAATCGACTCAAAAGAAATCATAGTTCATCTAACTTGTGTAGGAGAATATTCCTTCACGCCTGTACTGGTTGAAAATGAACAGAAACAACAACTACAATGCTAGACTCATCCAACCCGCTTCTAAAATAGTATATGGGATAGAAAGAAGGACAACAACAATCAATACATTCACTCCATTAAAAACTAATTTCATGAAGCAACAACTTTGTCCTCTCTTTTCAATAACATTCCCATCCTCTCCATCAGCGACCCTTCCAACAAATACATATTTCTTTTCCCCTTTTGTAGGCACTAGTATATACCTAGGATTTTCTTCAAATCCATCCTTTTTATAAGTTATGGTCTCATAGAATCCCAATAAGTTACATCCTATGTTAATAAACTACCCTTTTGAGAACTTTGGAGTTCAAATATTGGTTTTCATTGTATCCAACCAAAGAAGGATACCAAAGAAGATGCAACAATGATATATGTATCGTTTGGTTCCTTGCAACTATAGGGCCACTCTGTGGACTTGAAGGAACACCAAGAAGAACTGTTGTGTGGAAAATCATCCTCCTTTTCCATATTGAGCCACTCTTCATCATCATCTTCATGAATACCTTCATCCTCATCCCACTCTTAGAATCCTTTTTTTCACAACCTTCATCACTACTATCAATAAACAAATGGATAGTGGACTTTTATACCTCCATTGATGAACTAGGTATCTAAAGGTAGTTATTGTGTATATTCAGGTTTCCTTGCAATCATATTATAAAACCTTACCATGGACACAATTTAGGACTAAGTGATGATACAATAACCTTTTTCAGTAGCAACAAAAAACATCATCCACTGCAACTTTATTAGATAAAATAGAACTTGGTGTATTTTCCTAATCTCGTGTTGTTTTGGAAGTTGCACCTTCTCGACCATCGTTTGCTTTGAGATTGTCAATGGTCAATAATGTTTCAACATAGATTGATTCACTCCGATGACATAGAGAAGATGTATGAATTGACTCAGTTCACTTCCTAACGGTGTTAAAAGAGTGATATTGTCCATGACTTTTGTTGCAATGCTTGATTCTAAAAGTGACTCTTCTTGTGAATATTCTATTTCAAGAAAATTGCAATAGTTTTTGGGCTATTCAACTTTGAACTATACATAATTTCAACATTTTTTAGGATCATTGAATTAGGGAGAGAATAACCAAGATTCTATGGTGTAGTTTTCTTTAATATTAAAGGTGAAGACAATCATCAACTAGAGACCTTAAAATAAGAAGAAATTCATTCACAAGTTCAACTTTCACATAAAAAAATGCATTCTAAATCAGACTGGTTAGATGATTGACCTAGAGAGTAATATATCTTTATTATTATATGTAACACAACTTAAACAAAAAATGAAACACATAGATCCACTTACTCAACAATAATTTGGAGAGGAAAATATTTCAAAAGGAATCCTCTTCAAATATTCTGGAATTTTTGTCGCTTTCTCCTCAAAATTCGTTTCATCAACACAACAACTTATCATATGAATAATCACCCGTCTATCATTTGGTTGTAAAGTATAATTATGTCTACTGATTAACATTTTCTTAAGGATGTCCCAAGGATAAATACTTTTGAAAATAATAAATAAGTTCCCCCGATCAGGGTGGACACTTGGTATCGGCGTCTTAAATGGCATTGATAGTTGGCGGTGGTACTCAGGCCCAGTCATTATGCCATATTGTGGAGCAGGCCATCGCATTATGCGGGCACTGGATGACGGAATGGAGAGTTATGTTTTCACATGCTTGCCAGCCTGGGTTGTCAAAAAGGCAAAGGAAGGTTTTCAAATTAGAGCTCCTGCTGCATTTTGCCATGCAAAGATATTTTGCAATGCAGACGCGGAGGCAACACCGAAGATTGTTGGCAGCGCTCTCAAGTAGGCAAGCGATTCTGTTGGGGTATGTATTTGTCTATTTGAATACTGTTGATGTTGATGTTTGTAAGGGTATGGTAGTTCTGTCTCATATTATGGTTCTCTGGCAGTTTTGGATTGATTGTAGCCCAGTTCCTCTGCTGTTGAGTCCTGTTGATCCTTGCTTTCGGGATCCTTGTTCATTTTTTCGAATTTTTCTAGTTAGCTTTTGGACTTTGCAGTTGACTGGCTTGAAATCTGATGGTTGTTTATGGGGCTCTCAGTGTCGGGGAGTAGGCTTCGCTGCTGTTTACAGGGGAAGTTGCTCCCAGGTTAGGGCTACTAGGTTGTGCCTTCTTCATGTTCACCAGGACATATTGGGAAGTTTTTGCTTTGGGTCTCTTCTGTCGATTACCATTAGTTACAGTGCAAGTCGTCGGGGTCCTAGTATTTCTAGTCTGTTGCTGTCTTGTGCATGGGTCTGGTTTGGTTTCGTTACCTCTCATCTCACAGGGATACTATGTCAGGACTCTTTGTTAATTGTTGATAGCTGGGATGCAGCGATGTTTCATATGTTTGATGCTCCTTTATTGCACTCTGTTATTCGCCCAGCCCCTGCTTATTCTGGGGGCTTGCATACTTACTTTTGCATGCTCATTATTTAGTTATATTTCTTTTGTCCCATTTTAGATCAGGGTTTTCAATTATGGAAATGGGTCCTCTGGTTCGTGGTCCTTGTCTCTTTGGCTAGACATTCCGTATTTGTGCACTGTTTTCAGAATTGGGTTATGTGGACAATTTTCCTCTGTTCGTTGGGTAGACACACCGTCTCTGTTCACTGGGTGGCCACCGGTCCTCTTTATGCTGTTACTCATCTCCTTGTTTTTTTCTCCTGCATGTCTTTGTTGCTGAATAGGCTTCTTTCCACCATGGGGAAGCGTCGTTCTCAGTCTGCTAAGGTAAACAGCAGGCCCTGTCTGAGCCTACTCCTAAGAAGCGTGGTCGGAAGTCTCATCAAGAGACCCTTGAGACCCTCGCTGCAAATTATGTCACAGGGAATTCATCTACTGTTCGCTAGGAAATCCGTGGTTGGGAATGAGACATCCAGACTGACCCTGAAGATAATGAAGTGGAAGCTGAGATCCTGGACTTCATAACTAACCCTAGCAATACCCGAGGTCGTCTCACTTTATTCCAGTAGACTGTACACATGTATTGGATAGTCAAGTGTCTTATAGCCAAGGCTATACAGAGTTTTCCTCCAGTCCAAGCTAGGACTGATGCAACTAAGATTGAACCTCGCCTGCTGGAATTGCTTCAGGACATACAGAACCAACTACAACATATCAAGATCACTCAGTATCAGGCAACGGATCACATTATCAGATTGGACGATCGGGTAGGCCGTATGGAGAAGAAAATTTAGCTGCTACAGCAAGTTGATATGCCTAGGTCCACTGTGAAAGACCCAGCTCCAGTTTACTCATCTGATGGATAGTGGTTTGCTTTTTATAATGCTTTCTAATGCAATTAGCAGTTTTTTATGAACTTCTTTTATTTTATCACTATGTGGATATTTCTATTATAGGACAGATAGCTCATGCGGCTTATAGACGGATGAAACAATTTCAGTTTTGGTTTACTTTTCATGCTTTCAGGTGGCCAACAGACCTGGTTTCCTATAGGCAGGTTGAGGCCACAGACTTGATTTTATATTTTTGTAACCTGCCTTACATCTATAAATAGAAAATAGCGAGGTCCTACCATATTTACAAAAAATAAAAGAAAATAATAAATAAGTTCTTTGTAATTCAATGTTTGCAATTGTTCTAGCAGTTGGTGTCCCTACAGTTCTCCTCAAGAAGAATGATCCAAGTGACTCCCAAACTCCCTCTTGTTTTATGATTTACATGCTATTGAAGAGTTACTATTCTCATATTCAAAATGAATGAATAATTTTCCACAAGAATTTAAGGTGCTTTGATCATCAATTTTTGGTGTGTTCTTGGTTCTTTTCGTGATTCCTTTGTTTATCCTCTTTACCTCATATTCCCTGTGTGTGCTTACCATGAGGTCCTTGGAATAATTTTTTTCTAAAATCACTCATGATGAGAAACTATCAGTCTGAAAATATACTACTCTACCATGTTTTATGTTGATTTTCTGGTTCATGCCTTTTTGGTCCTCTCAAAATGATCAAAGGAGCTTCAGGGCGTAATGGAATAGCTGGAAAGGCTCAAGGACTGAGGGGGAGGAGCTTTGATGCTTCATAATGCACTCCAAGGAAAAATAAAGTCAAGTCAGGGTGCATGTTGCAAGTCTGAAGGACAAAGGGGAAGGCTTCAAGCTTCCCAAGTGCGTTATGTGCTCAAGGGAGAGAGTGAGTGTGCAGATCACACTCTTGAAGGCTGAAGGTCAAGGCTTCGTTCCTTCAGGGTGCACTCATGTGCTAAAGAGGACTCAGGAAGGGCGCAAGGAACACTATTGAAGGCTAAAGGTTTAGGCATCATGCGTTTAGAGTGCACTGATGTTCTCATGAATTTTAGAAGGGCACATGGCACATTGGGGAAGGATGAAGGATTGAGATTCTGGTCTTCGGGGTGCGAAAATGCACTCAAGGAGGGTGCACTTCTTCGAGTTGGAGGAGTGCACTCAAGGAAGACTTATTAGTAAATAAGGTTGTTAATAGTGTGAATGAAACTATTTTAAGAAGAGTTACTATAAGTTTCGACCCACTAGAAAGTTCTTCTTCTAGAATATTCTAGAAGGGTTGAATGTAGTATATATAAAGGTACAACATTTGTAAAACTTATATAGAAAATTATGGTAATTATGCTCTCCTCAATTAGAGGCTTCCCCCTTGAAGAGGTAAGTGGAATTTTTTATCTAGTAATATAAAAAATATCTTCTTTTGCTCTTACTAACATTGTACTCACTTATTTTGGCTATGGTTTGTTAAATATTTGGATATAATTTTCATTCCCATTTTGAATAATTATGTCAATCACATTACAAATAGTATCAAAGGACTTTCCTCTCAACTGTTTTTTATATTTTTTTTGTTTAATATAGAAGTATTTGAAAGATAGAGATGTGTTCTAGCATATTTAAAATACCATAGTGATATGTTTTATGTATGTAAAACTAATCTTAGGGAAGAATACACATAGGAACTACACATAGTTTCTCCTAGTTGGAAACCCTACATTTCATCTAGTTGTAAGCCCATGTAACCCCTATTGGTACCCCTTCGATTAGTATTTCATTAGAGAACACCTATGAATAGACACTCACTTACTTGTACCTTAGGGTATATCAGGAGCTCTATAGGCCTCTTGAAACTAGCCCTAGATTTGTTGCTATATTGTCTAACTACTACAATGGCATTGAAAATATCACTTCAAAAGAATAATCTCGCATACCTAGGTAATAAATCGATAGGACAAGGGTACAATCGACCCTCCTTAGTTAGAGCCCCGAGATATTGGGATAAGTACTACTATTTTACCTTATGTATATTATGGAGCTATAACATAGGGAAATCACTAGTCCTCATGGCCCATTAAACCCTAATATTTGCTACTTCTCTTCCTCGAAACCATGTTTATTTCATTTGACTGCAAAATTCCTATACATTTTCTAATATTCAAAATTTGGGAATTTCATTAGCACAATATTACTTATTTCAAAGTATAAATCCATTAGATCTTTAAAAAAACAAATAAAAAAATAAAATAAAATAAGGATAATATGGGGCCAAAGGCTCCTTTATTTGGGACCTACCTCAATATATTCTTATTATTGTGTTGATCATATTGGTATCTACTTTATTAAGCCAATTTTTGTGTGGACCAACCTACCCTACTATCGATCACATATCCTCCCTATTCAAGAAAAAAAATATGATAACTCCTTATAAAAACTCCACTATCCCATTTTTTGTGGACCCAATCATCCCCACTGCCATATCCTTTATCACTAGCCCTCCTCTCCCTTCACTTTCTTGCTATGGAATCCCAAAAAAATTACATTACTTCCTTGGAAAAATCATATACAAACTTTCAAGACCAATTCACCACCAATCAAGCTAGAAGGAAAATAATTTCATGTAACTATTTCCTCATTAGCTTCCCTTATTTATATGATCGATTAGATCAATAAAAAATAATGGGGCTCCATAGCAACCGCTACACCATGAAGACATTAAATCATCCCATCTTAATTCCTTTTCTCACAATATACACCTTCCTAAAGTATATCTGAATAAATTTGATGTCGTTAACCCCATTGTTTAGATAAATAAAATGGAGCACTATTTCTTATTGCATGGGATAATAAATGACGTCTTGAAATTTTGTATCGGTGTCCTTTATTTATACCCAAAGTGTTGGAAAAAGTGGTGTAAAAAATAATATACTGAATATATTGCTTGAAATCAATTTGTTGTTGACCTTTATGAATGCGTTCATACCAATACTCATCATCTAGGACTTTTGAGAAGACATAAATAGTTGGGTACAATTGAAGAATACATCATATATTTTGATAAATTATATTTCGACATTGAAGGCATGTTAGATACATTTTGTGAATGTAGTGTCAATGACGAAATTCAAATTCATGTTTTAGTGGCATGCCCTTAGACATGCCTTGAAGCTAAACACCAAGATAAACAATCACAACACATTCTAAATTCTCAACTCAAATACCTCCTTTATTACCCATTCATGCCCCACCAATACCCCTCCTCCATCTCCTCTATTGAAGATTCACAATTTAACTACGTTTGAAATGAAAAAAATGTCAACTTAAATTTATATACATAATTATGGTGATAACTATTTTCTTGGCCACATATGTAAGGAGAGAAAACCCTTTATGGTAATGTGTAAGTAAATTTCATAAACTGGCAGTGACATTCATATCCCATATCCATTGCATTACCTCTAAAAGATGAGGCAATCTTCCCCTTAATCAACCTGATGTGGTACCACAAATATTTCTCCATGATTTAATTAGTATTTTTCCTCTGAAAATCTAAAATTAAATGGCTAAATTAGGCATTAGAAAGTCATTATCCTCATCAACTATGATATTACACAATATTTTTTTCATCATTGAGTATCCCATGAGACCTGTTTTTACATTCATGCAACCAACAATTTTCAAATTATGATTAAAAATGATGGGTTAAAGAATTTTTTGGGTTATGAAAATTTTCACCTTCAAATTAGGGATTATTTTCTCAATTTTCAATAGTTTACCATTGAAATGGGGGTCGTGACTTGTTTTGACCATAAAATGGTTACACACACTTGGCCTGATAAGTGTGGACTTCAAGGAACTATACATGCACTTCTAGTAGGATATGAATTGTTATACTATCTAGGGCATCATAGTAGGCTCACAAGAAATTATCACTTCACATCACATGGGAAAACTCTTAAAAATTGACCATAGCAGCATCATTACCTAGTTCCATGTTATTCAAGATTTTAAGACTCCTTCCCCACCAATTCATCCTAACCTATATCTTATTTTACTCACCATCACTATATTTGTGAATAACCTCAAGGCCTCCCACCTTATCATGATCCCCATAACCATTCCACTACACTTATTTTTAGTATCCTCCCCCCTAATTTTATTCCTTATCAACACCCCTTTTCTAAATAAATAAAAAATTGAGAAAATGGTTCAAGATTTTTTTAGCTAATCGTGTCATCTTCCCTAGTACTATCCCTTATTCCATTTTTTTAATCATGGTCCTTAAGAAAGAAGGAACTTGGCATATGTGCCCTGATTTTCTTACCCTCAACAAAATTACCATCAAGGGTATATTTCCTTTTCCTATCATTGATCACCTTTTGGATGAACTTACTGGGGCCCAATTTTTCACCAAACTTGATCTTTGATCTGGTTATCACCAAATTCATATGAATCAGGTTTATATCCCTAGTACTACCTTTTATACTCATGAAGTTATTAAGAGTTCATGGTCATTCTTTTTGGCCTATGTAATTCCCTCTCCTCCTTTTAAAGCCTCATTAACCAAATATTTCAACCTTTTTTATTACATTTTCTCCTAGGATTATTTGATGACATCCTCATTTACAACAATCGTGGTAGGACCACCTTAGAAATATGGATAAGGTATTATAGTTATTGTTCATCATCAAAAATTTCTCAAATAGTCCAAATGTACTTTTGGCGCCCTAGAAGTGGAATAACTAGTTTTGGTGTAATTCTTGCACAAGGGTTAACAAAACTACTTTCCTAATGGTTGCATAGTGGCTAACCTCAAATGTGAGAGGATAAATTAAAACTTGGAGTTAATATATATCAATTGGTTTGTTTAATCTTATATGTAAATTAAAATATGGGAAAAAAATGCACAATTAAGACAACAAACAATTGAAAGAGCCACTAATTTAACCAAGAATGAATATTTTGTGTATGAAAACACTTATGAGTTGGCTGGAGAAATAGTTGTTTGGCCTCCTCCTTGGAATATTTATTTCACAATCCAATAGATGAAAGAAAAATTGTCTCCTCTCCCTCTAGTGGCTAGCAAGGGATTATAGTACAAGAATTCCACATCAATGAGCTTAAAAATAAAAAAAATTGATTATTTGAATGTTGAAATGATCATGTAAAAACACAATTAAGACAACAAACAATTGGAAGAGTCACCATGTTTCACAAGAATTAATATTTTGTTAAAGAAAACACCTGTGAGTTAAACACATATTACATTAAAATTGGAAAAATTCTATTACAAGGACTTCAACAACAAACACATTTCATTAAATTTGAAATTATTTAGTAGATCTGGAATTTAGAGCTTTAACTAGATTAAGTTTAAAAATGGTTTAGTTCACTATTTGAATGTCTCTATTCACTATTTTTCGTGATAAATTTTTCATGATAAAGTATATAAAAAAATTTATATGAATTTGAAGAAGCAAATCTTTGACATCTTAATCTTGGAATCCCCACATTATTTATTATAATGTTGTTTATGGTTCATATTAAAAAGTTGATTAATATTATTTGATGACAATAATATTCTGTATATTAGTATTATTAACAACTAGTTTAATTATAGTTTGAAATAGTAAATACCACACTGGTTGTGTTGAGTAACTATCCCAGTGGAATGTTGACACAATTTTAAAGTGTCCATAAAATTTATTTAATGATAGAATTATACTAGTATGCATGTTACCATAAGAATTTTAATTTCAAGTACTATTAGTAATTTTATTTGTGTTAAGTATCAGATTTTATTATATAATTTAGGAGGTTGATAAAAATTTATAATTGACACGAAAAAATATTAGAGAGTCTCATATTATGTTCAAATTTATTCTTTTAATAATCAAAACCAACACCAAGAATCCATCAACATTAATTATAATGTCAAATAACATAGATACATATTATATCCATATCTATCAAGTGCAAAGAGGGATCAATTATAGATTTAAGATGAATCTAAGCTTGTACTCTTACATTTCATATTAATGGATTTCCTCAGACATTTAAATATGATTCATCATAACATATACCATGGACACATCTCATGGGCTATGCAATAACATAGGATTGTAAACTACCATCAGTAAACCTATCAAATGGTTAACTCAAACTTATCTTAACTATTCTATGACTTGAACATTTAACAGAGACCTCCCCATATCCTATTAATCATATCCTAGTAAAAATTGACATTTATAGGTGTAAATGTTTACACGAGGTCCCACCATATTGAGTTTTATAATTTCTCTCGACGCAATCACCACATTAACTTAAGATAATGTAAGATAAGATAAAAATATTTTAATAATGTAAAACCAATTAGTGACCATAAATAGGTCAAAATGGGTCTTTTAGACACATCCATATCAATACACAGTAGGAATTTAAAAGAAACTCTTTTTAGGAATCAATTAAATCATATTAGTATGTCTAACATAAAATAATTATATTATAGTTATGGATAATAGAGTAGATTCCTTGATGTCTAATTATTGTGGCTAATGACTCACCCCCAAGTTTCCCACAACTTAGGTAGGTATTTGTTTACCAATAATGTAGGATTTGATAGGGAGTGCTTCCCTTGCAAATTTTGCATTGAAACTTGATTCTTAAAATTTTACAAAGTAAAATAATTTTTATGCTAAATTTTCTAGGTCCCCTTGGTTCCTTTAGAAAGCACCAAGAGGACCTTCAAACCACTTAGACCACTTAGAAATAATTACGAAATAATCATAATTTTTTTAAATGCCATTTAGGATTCATTATAAAATAATAATTAATTTATAAGAAAATGTCATAATAATGGTTCAAAAATCTTAAATACATCGATTTGTGACCCTTCTCTTGAATGAGCCTAGAAATTAAACTTAACACTCACTTTCACTTAATTATTCCATGTGCTACTCTAGAAAGCATTTTGTTTTACATGGAATTTTATTTCAAAAAACAAAATGTCACATATATACAATCATATTAAACCACATGATAGGAAAATATAACTCAATAAATGACTTCTAACTTATTGAATTATATGAGATCGTTTCAATATAAATTATTGATTTAAGAATAAATATTTAGAAAAAACTACAGATTAAAAATCAAAATGAAACATAAAAATCAAAATGAAACATTTAAAATGTAATATCAATTAATTCTAAATTATTTATTTGTAAAATTGGTATATTAACTTACTTTAAGAGATTTATTTCAGGGGTTGTAGGAGGGCAAGGGATATTTCTAAATCTTGAAGGAATCATAGAGATAAAAATTTCATGCGTCCTTGGGCGAAAATCCAATAACCAAGCCGAAATGTATGGGCTCTTCCCGGGAGTAACTCTAGATCAAAGGCATGACATCAAATACATTGTCACTCTTGGTGATTATTTTAGCATAATTCGATATTTGAGAATGAGTACTCCACCAAAATATAATATATTAATCCCTTTATATCATCGTAATAAAAACATTCTCCAATCCTTCTCCAACTCTACCTTTTATCACATCCTTATAAACCTAAATTCAAAAGAAGAAGAAAAAATCCAACAAGGTTTTCCTTCTCAATAGAGGTCAGTTAGATATCAATGGAATTCAAAGGTATGTCCCAATCCCATAAAGATTCAATGTTTACCTTCCTAGTTCTCCCCCCTCCTAATTCCCTTGTGCCCACTCCTCAACCCAAATCTCCCCTTCACTATAACTGACAACATTGTATTTTTTATTGATCACTTTGATCTACTAATTATCCCTCTCATGATTGTTGAGCACATTTTTTTCATCCAAACATGGTGTGGGATAAAAAAAATTCCTCATGCAAGTGTGCCTGATTTAATTGACCATGTTTGGATTAGTATCGATATCATGAAATGATCTTGTTTCACCCTCCTATTCTATTAATGATGATTCCTCTACTTCAAGATACTAAAGAAGTTGATGTTGATATGAAAGCTTGCGTGTGGATTTCATGGATTGAAAGGGATAAATATATATTTCAATACATTGCAACATTCATGCCTAGTGAGCAATGTAGGTTTAGTAATCTGAATTTACATGGGATTTTGAAGTGGGCTATCTCTGTTCCAATTGTGGCATCCAAGCATTAGTGTAGAAAGATGCTCTATGATGAAATTGGTATAACATTTTGGGCTCAATTTTGTTAAGATGACCACTTGTGGGTGTAACATCACTACAGTTGGGTGATATGGTGCGTTTCTCCTTCGAGGCCTGAGGTGAATGATGCAATTGATGATATTCTCTACATTGTAAGAGCTCAAATTTACATTGGAATTTAATCTATTCCATGTTCTGGTTATTTTAATATACATGTCTCTCATTTATGTGTTTTCTCCCTCCCTTCTGGTATTAACCCTCTACATCTCCCTATCATTGTATTTCATGTCATCTAGATGTCATGTTGGAACCTTATGAATTATGAGCACTCACCCACTTTTCGCTAGATATATGGCCCCTTTCACACAAATTCCATTGTCTCTCTCTTCCTCCTTTTGTACTCTCAGAATGTTGAAATACCAATGGACTCATACACAACGGAATTAGACTCCTTGACCTCCACTATGTGCGACCGCTACAAAAAAACACATGATATTGTCAATTTTGAAATTCACAATTTGTAAGTTGAGATGTGTCAACAATGGGTCTTTGCATGAAATTCTTCCAAGTTGATAGATGTTCTCAAGAAAATAAATTCCAGCCTAGAGGATGAATTTGATGTGTTGCACAACTTAATGATGGACCTCAAGTTTCATGGAAGTTGCAAAAACAATCAACCCATAGGGCCTACCCATGATATTGACCTCAATAGGTCTATTGACTCTACTAATTAAATGATGTTTTAATTCTTGGTTTTACATGTATGTATATTTTGTTTCAATTTTTTTGTCACTATTGTTACCGTCAAATAACGATATTGTTTGGGTTTTAATTTTTTGATGTAATTCAGGAAAGGGGAATTCAATATATTTTGTTATACCAGATGCTGTTGAGTAAAATAGCTATGTAATTCTCCTGGGTATTTTCAACGACCGTGCATGGATTTAATACAAAAATTTCTCATTTTTGTTAAAAAAATAGTTGTATCTCAATAATGCATTACATTTAGAAACATGTATTATGGAAGAATATAATTGAATAGAATTACGTAAATAGATTCATGTTTTCTTTTTCTTCTATGAGACTATGTCAACTACAAATAATGTATTTTAAAATTGCCATTTACAAAAGTTTAATATGGATGAGAACATCAAATTTCATATTATGGTGATTTTTTTTTCAAGACATCCACTTATAGATCATCTATAGAATGAGATTGAATAGTACACTTAACACTCATTATCAATTAGTATTTCACTTTTTATCAGGAAACAGATATTCTTATACATGTGATTTTATTTCAAAATACAATGTCAAAATTTATGCACTGATATCAAACCACATGATAAGAATATAAAAGTGAATAAATGGCTTCCTAACTTATCTAATATTATGAGATGATTTCATATATAAGGAATTGATTCAGTAATACTTAGTTATAAAATGTTATGGACTTTTGAAAAAACAAATATCTTTACTTACATTAAGATCTTAAATAATTTCAATAGTGCAATACATTTCTAAAATTATATCAATGCATATAACTAAATAGAAATCAATAAATAGGCTATTGTGTTGTTGCCTTCTATCACATTATTTCTATTAGAAATATTTCCTTAATAATTGAGCTTTACAAATTGTTAATGTGGACGGGAAAAACAAATGTCATATGACGCAAACTTTTTAAATACATTCATTTATGACCCATCTCTTGAATAACCATGAATAGTCCACTTATCATTCATTATCAATTAACCTTTCCATGTTTTATTATGAAAAATATTTTGGTTTGACATGGAGTTTGATTTCAAAAGCAACAATCTCACATTTATACACTCTTGTTAAATTGCATGGTAGGAAATTGAATGACAATAAATGCCTTCATGATTATTTATGAGCACATCTAAGTTAGAAATAATTATAGATTTAAAATTCAATGCCTTAAGATTTAAGGAGTTTGAAGTCTCTTTACTATGACCATTTCCTCCTAGCTTAAATAGTCTACTTAACACTTATTATCAAGAAATTCTTGTTAGAAAATTATATATTATAGAGAAATGCAACACATAAAATATGCGGAAAATACAAGCACACAAAACACATAAAACTAGAGAGACACAGATATACACGGTTCACCCAATTTGGGCTACGTCCTCCCTGAACATCTAGTCCTTCCTTTCTATTATCCAGCAAAATGAAGAGACACAACCTACAACAGATCTGCTGTAATATCCTTTATTCTCTCTCACAGTCTCCCTATCTGTTTCTCGCTCTGATAATATACATTTAATACACAGCCGCAATAAAATACCCTCATACATGTGAGGGGTTACCTTCTAAGGGAAAAAACCCTAAAATCAACATAGCTTCTACCATCAGATCATCCGCCTAATGAATGGCCCAGATTGACTAGAAATTACTATACTTTTACAAGGAAATTTTACATTTGTTTTTAGCTTCGGGGGCACTGTCCCCGAAACCCCCTACCAAGGGGGGGCTCCATAAAGTCGCAGTCGCCCCCCCTGGACCCCCCAGGCAACGTTTAATTACGAGCGGCGTTGCCGCCCCAATAAGGTATAGGGTTCCAACACTGTGATACAAAATAAACAAGATAATTAGGCTCCACACCCAAAAATTCTAATGTTTGTTTCTACAAGAAATGATTCATAGTTTATGAATATTATATATATAATTAATGCACTCATATTAATAAATAAAAATATGTACAATTTGATAACATAACTTTGTTCCTTGTTGGCTCATATGATATGATTTTATTTTATTTAAAAATACAAATTTATAAAAAGTTATCATCAAACAATGAAATGAAATTCCTTAGAACTCAAAAATTCAAAAATTTCAAAGATATAAATCATCTATGATACATGTTCAATCAAACCTTAATACTCCACTTAGTGATAATTGTCAATTAGTTATACATATTTTTTAAGAAATGAAAATTTAGTTAAAATGGAGTTTTATTTTAAAATTTATATATTACATTTATACACTCATATTAATGCATTTTAAAGTCAAAAAGTGATTTTGTGCCTTGTTGATTTGCAATATGATATGATTCCAATTAAGAATATTAATTGATTTAAATATATAAAAATCAAACAAAAATTATGGATTGTGAAATGAAAAATATTCTACTTCAAAAATTTATAATCACTCACCTATGGCTCATTATGTATGACCCATTTAATACTAGTCTAAACAATAACATTTATCAACTAAATTTTCTATAATTATTTTAATAAAAGTTGTACATTTATTTACATTGAGCATTATTTCAAAATTACATTCACTTATATATATATATATATATATATATATATATATATATATATATATATATATATATATAGAGAGAGAGAGAGAGAGAGAGAGAGAGAGAGAGATATATAAATACAATTTTTTTTTGCCTCAATGGATCATATAAGATGATTTTAATCACATATAATTCATTTAAAAATGCAAATCAAAACATAAACACACATTAGAAAAAGAAATACTGCGTAAAAAAAATTCAACGCTATTATAAATAACAATAAATATGTATATTAATATTATTTTGGGTTCCCATATATCACAAAAGAAATAAAAAATCAATGATTCACAAAAAGGTATGCCCTAGTTGCATTGAAAATTTGGAATGAGTTTGTGAGAAAATTTATTAAAAGAATTGTCTTAATCGATTACAATGAACTGCATGTTCTATTGAAAATTCAACTGTACTCACACTTCCTTTTGATATGATGAAGCTTCTTGATAATAGGAAATAAAATTTGCACAATCCAAGTATCTTACTCTTGTCCTGGTTATGATTTTATTAAGATGTGGTCTGATCGAGATCCGGGAAATTGAGAAGGATTATTTGATGTATATATTATAAATACACTTGATTCTTCATATTTATCTCCATATTGGAACCACACACAAGGCAATCTTTTCTCATAGAATTGCATTTCTCTCCCCTCTTTCACTTTATTTGCAAATGCTAATGAAACCTGTCCCATATGAATTTAAAGTACCTTATATTAATATTTTATTTTTCAAGTACTCGTCAAATGTACTTTTCAGTGACATCTAATGTCCATATTGCAACATCAGAATTTTTTGAGTAATATTTTAATATTTCGACTAAGAAGGCCTAAAAAAGTAGGACCTATTTCGAAACTGCCAATCTGGTCCTCTTTGAATATGGCAAGTTGGTTCATCTTCAGTGTATCATTGGAAGAATACTCCTTCCATTTCAAATATCAACAACATATTTCAATGTAGAGTAACTTTCACCCATGTTTGCACTACAACCACATATATGACGTTAACATACCTCCACTTGAACACTTCATTACTTAAGAACATCAAAACATAAATTTTTCAAACTCAAAACATGATGTTAGTATATAGTAGGAATTTTTTCCATTTGTAACAAAGTGAATTTATGAGTTAAATGATAATAAAAAAACATTCTTAAAGTGGCCCCATTCAAGTTAACAAATTAATTATATGTCTAGTTTATACATGCAACATCATATATTTAAATTTCTATGGAACACGTATTACATGAATAGATTGACCCACCATTTAAATGGTTGATTTTAAGAGTTAGAATTATTTAATTAATCTTAATTTACAAATATAATTGTGATGGTCCAATTCAAGTAAACAAAATAATTATATGTTAATTTCCACATAAAATCGAATACACCTTTTAAATTTCGAACAAACTAGAGTTAATTATATATTATTTTCTAGATTACATCCCTTAGTTTCTTTTGGTGCTTATTTAAGTGCAAGATTTACTTAAATTGTTGGTGCTACATAAAACCTAATATATTTCTTTAACTAATTTGGAAAAAAAAATTAAAAGAGCACAATGAACCATCTTTCAATCTATCACTAATATTTTAGAGGTATACTAACAAGGTATACCACAGCTGAAAAATAATTGTAATGGTCCAAATCAAGCAAATAAACCAGTTATCTAATCATTTATACATACAACCTGGTCCATTTTTTAAATTTCTATAAACTAAGAAATTTTGATAAGAACACATTAAACAACCATTCAAATCAATAATTGTCATTAACATAACATATTACTAGAAATAAAAAAATGAAGAATAATTTATTTCTATTAATGTTTTGGTATCGTGAAATACAAGTCAAGTTAAATTAATAAAGCCTACAAACTATAATAATAAATCATGATATATTTTTAATCTCACTTGCGCCATAGGCCCTAGAATATGAAGACATTTGCACAAAAATATATGACAATTTCAAGTGGATTAAAAAAATCACAAGTTAAAAGATGTTATGAGATCAACTTTTACATCATCTCCTTTCACACATGCATAAGAATGCGAAATTTCAAACCATATGCAAGTTCACTAGGAGAAAATAATAGCTCAAACTTATTAGTCAACATTCATTTATTTGGTTAATGCCTAACCATTTGCAACAAAGTCTGAACTAATTTTGAAAATTCCATAACATTTGGAGAAATTTGTTTTAGTGGTATATTTCATAAACTTTCGTCCCCCTTAGATGCTTCTTTTGAATTTTCTTTGGCTTTGGAGTCCATGAGTTCTAAAAATAAAATTAAGAAACTATTACCAATGTTTTAATTATTGAAGAAAATATGAAATATAAATACAATCACTATTTTTGTAGTTGTATTTGTAATGAAATCAATAAGAATAAAAAATGCTGCAGGGAAAAATAAATCTAACACATGATAGATTCTTTCTTCCACAAACAAAATGATATTGCATCGTGAAACAAATCTAGTGCATGCTAGATTTGTTTTACCTTGCAATGTTTGTGTCTATGATAAAAGCAAATCTATTGCATGTTGGATTTGATTTAACTTGTAATTTTTGTGTTTATGATGCAAGTGACTCTGAATAGATCTCTGTAAAATTCAGAAATTAAGGAACCGGTTCTATATCAACAGAATGCATGGGTTTTTTTTATAAAGCTAGTCGGCCCACTTGAATTTTTCCTTTTAAACAGTACCTCCCTAAATTCTAATCTCCACTGTCAATCCACTTCTCAAATCCGACGGATATGGTTGCATATCTCACTTAAACTAGCATGATGGATAACACTACAAAAATATGTGATAAAAGCGGTTTTCTCCACCCAATATATACTACGTGTTCACTCTTTACTTGATCACACACATTATAAGATTACCACTTACCGGAATGAAATTGCAATATACCATCTCTTGTTTGGAAGAACCACTGTACTATGCCGTATGCTATGCTCCCGATTGACGGTTCCAAGCACACAAGGTTCCAACAAGATTTTAAAACACATATTTTTTATATAACACTCTATAATAAAAAGGGTAGAAATGCTTAAGTCTATGGAATTGAAATAAAACCTACAATGTTATTACTGATAATTCCAAATTAAAATACATCAATAGAGAATGATACCAATATTGTCAGAATCGATTTTACATAGGTTTTAAAATAATTCCACACTAGAAATGAAACTTGCACACCACACTTGAATCAATTACTCATAAAAATTACAGAGTTTATAGCCCTTATCGACTTGATTGTATCAATTATTTCAGATTTTTGTCTTCTCTATTTCTCAACTCTTGCTCACTTTCCTCACTTTCCTCACACTTTTTTGTCTTACCTATTTCACACATTTTATATCAAAATCCAAAGCGGTCCTTATCCTTCAAATAAATTTATGTTGAATCTATTCCACAAATAAATGCTATCCTACTTCTTAGTTATTAGCCTACTTGGCTTAATCTCCACGTAGGGAGGAACTAATTTCTTATTTTATTTCCTAATTAATCTAACAAATCCAAACAAACTAACTTATCTCATTAAAATTAAATAAAAATGGAAAATATTTTATCCATCTCATGTTAGCCACAACATGTGAACACCCAATCACATTGATGGCTAAGTCCGGATGCTCATGCATCAGACTCTAGGGGAATAAAAGAATCATTCATCAAACTTTCAGTATTTATTCCATACTTCTGTAATTTTGCTGTTGTTAACCAACTGGCATCCTCCATTGGTTATCCCTTCCATTTGACTAGATACTGAAAATAAACCCGTCCTCTAGTTATTTTGGATACTCTTTTCTCCAAAAAAGCTTCCACCTCTTTCTTGACTATGTTTGGCATTTGTTCTTCCTAATTTAAAGTTTTAACTTCATCTCCTGTAGGTTCATCTTGTAGCTCTGACTCTATCTCTTTGTATGGGTATAAATCTACAACATTGAAGATAGGTGATATTCCAACCCCTTCTGGAAACTTAATTTCATAAGCATTGGTTGAAAACTTTCTCACAATTTTGCATGGCCCTATCTTTTTCATCTTTAATTTGTTGTAAGTCCCAACAGGAAACCTTTCTTTCCTCAAGTACACCATCACTATATCACCCACTTGGAATTATTTTTCTTTCCTCTTCATATCAACTCTCTGTTTATATTTTCCACTACTTTCCTGCAATTTGTTTTTGACATCTTCCTGTAGTTGCTACATATTTTCTGCAAACTCTTCTTCCATTGCACTTATTGTCTCCTTTTTAACCAAATTCTTGAGTTCATACACACCTCTTGGATCATTCCAAATACAATTTGAAATCGACTCATCCCATTACTTCGATTTGGAGTATCATTATAAGTAAACTGAGCCTGAGCAAGTGCTAAATCCCACTGCTTAGGATTTTTATATACTAAACTCCTCAATATATTTCTCAGGCTTCTGTTTACTACCTAAGTCTGCCCATCTGTTTGAGGGTGATATTCTGAACCGAAACTAAGGTTGGCACCTAGTTTCTTCCAAAGAGTTCTCCAGAAATTCCCAACAAACTTTGTATCCCTGCCAGACACAATACTTATAGGCAATCCATGTAACCTTACAACTTCTAAAAAAAAACAGATTAGAAATATGTGTTGCATCACTAGTTTTTTTACATGCAATGAAATGTGCCATTTTAGTAAATCTATCTACCACAACACAAATGGAGTTATTTCCTTTTTGAGTTTTAGGTAAACCCAAAACAAAATCCATACTAACTGCATCCCATGGTCGATTTGGTATTGGTAATGGCTGATATAATCTTGTATTTTGGCTTCTTCCCTTAGCAAGCTGACAAATTCTGCACTTTTTAACAAATCTCCTAACATTAGTTTGCATCTTTGGCCAGTAGTAAAAATCATTTACCTGAGAAAAGGTTTTGTCTTGTCCAAAGTGTCTAGATAACCCTCCACTATGTTTCTCCTTGATTATGTTTTCCCTCATAGAACATTTAGGAATACACAGTTTGTTACTTTTAAATAGTAGCCCTCCTTGGATAAGATAATCCAACCATTGGCTTCTATTATGAATTGTTGTATTTTGTATAGCTGCATAAATATCTTTGGATTCTACATCGTCTTTATACATATCAACCATTTCTTCAAATTCTACAACACCAATTTTTAATTCTTGCATAATAAAATTTATCTTGCTCAAAACATCAGCAACTTTGTTCAACTTACCACTTGTATTCTTAATCACAAAAGTAAAACTATGCAAAAAATCTACCCATTTGGCATGCTCCTAGATCAATTTTGGTTGGTTGTTTATGAACTGTATTGTATGATTGTCAGAATACAATACAAACTCCTTTGGTAGCAAATAATGTCTCCATTTTTTTAAATCTTGCACAATAGCATAAAATTATTTTTCATAAGAAGAATATTTCTGCTTAGCTTCATTTATTTTCTCACTAAATTATGCTATTGGTCTCTATTCCTCACTTAAAACTGCTCCAACTGCAACTCCACTATCATCAGTTTCAACTTGAAAAACTTTTTCAAAATCAGGCAAAACTAAAACTGGTTTTTCTGTAATTTTCTTCTTCAGTAACTTAAAGTTTTGGTTTGTTGCTTCTGTCCACTTGAATGGTTGATTAGCATCTTTGGTGTTTCAATAATTGGTGCAAAAATATAACTAAAACTTCTGATAAATTTTCTATAAAAACTTGCAAGATCGTGAAACCTTCTTACCTCAAATATGTTTCTTGGAGTTGGCCAGTTCCAAATTACTTGGACTTTCTCTGGATCCATTTTCAGACCTTCCTTAGAAACTGCAAACCCCAAATAGATTAACTCTTATTTCATAAAACTGCATTTCTTCAGATTTATTAGCAATTTTTGTTTCTGCAAATTTTTCAGAACCAACTTAAGATGCTCCAGGTGTTCCTTTTTACTTTGACTGAAAACTAGAATATAATCAAGGTAAACAATTACAAACTTGCCTGCATATTCCTTCAAGACTTCATTCAGTAATCTCATGAATGTGATAGGTGCATTGGTGAGTCCAAAAGGCATCACTAACCATTCATGCAAACCACTGTTTGTTTTGAAGGCAGTCTTCCACTCATCCCCTTCTCTAATTCTTATCTGATGATAACCAATATTCAAATCTATCTTAGTAAAATATTTTGATCCACTCAAGAAATCCATTAAATCATCCATTCATGGTAAAGGAAAATGATACCTAATGGTGATTTTATTTATGGCTCTGGAATCTGTGCACATGCGCCATTCTCATCCTTTATTTGGACTGAGTACTATTGATACAACATATGGACTAAGGCTCTCTCTTACCAACCCCTTATCCATCAACTCCTGTACTTATCTTCCAACTTTTGAATTTTCTTGAGGAGTTAATCTATATGCTGATTTATTCGGAAAACTTGCTTCAGGTATTAAATCAATATGATGACTAATACTCCAGATTGGTGATAATGCATTTGGAAACACATCCATAATAATATCAGCAAAATCATTCAACAAAGTTTTTATTTCTTCAGATAAATCATCTAAGTTTATGGAAGTCAAAATTACCTTAGGTCTCCCTATGACAGCAAAATGCATCTCTTCATCTTTTTCAATTTCTTGCAACAGTTCTTTTCCACTCATCAGCATAACACTATTTCCTGGTGTTCCTTTGTCAGCTTCATTCTTCAATGGTAGCAGTTTGTGTTTGCTTCCATCCTTCTCCAAGGTATAAGTGTTTCTTTTGCCATCATGTATGGCTTTCTAATCAAACTTCCAAGGTCTTCCCAATAATATGTGACATACATCCATCGGCATTACATCACATAATATAACATCCTTGTAAGTGCCTATCTGGATCTCTACCTTACATTTTTCTGTCACAATAATCTGATGTCCTTTTTGTAGCCATGACACTTTATATGGAGTAGGGTGTACTTTCTTTTCTAATCCCAACTTGTCTACCATTTCTGTAGAAACAAGGTTGTCAGTACTACCACTGTCAATTACCACTTTGCAATATTTCCCCTTGGACTTGCATATTGTTCTGAACAAATTCTTTCTCTGAGCTGGTTCTCCTGCTTCTTTTTCTGCTTTAAGAAATACCCTTTTCAATAGCAAGGATTCTCCTGCTTTGGGTGGTTCTTCTTTACCTTCATTTTAAGGAATTTCTTTGTTTCAACAACATTCATATTTCTCTAAGTTGTTGATTTATTATGAGGACAGTCCCATGACCCATGTCCCCATTCACCACATGTAATACACCGAATTTCTCTTCCTCGACCTCTACCTCTGGGTATGAACCTTCCTCGACTAGAGTCTCCTCTCTTTGGTGATATGCTACTTGAGCCTCTTGCTTCATTCTTGGAGTGCTAAAATCTGGGTTTGAATTCTCCTCTACCTCTTACTGAACTCTTTCCTCCATTCCTCCAGTTTTTCTTTCTCTGTATCTTCTCTTCTGCTTTTAAGGCTTCTTGATAAGCATCCTTAACTGTCTTAAGATTTAATAAACTAATCCCATTTCAGATATCATACCTCAAGCCATTTATATACCTGGCTCATTTATCAACATCATCCTCTACATGTCCAGCTCTAATATTAAATTTATATAACTCCTCTGTATATTCTTTCACTGTCATTCCTTTCTGCTTCAAATTCTGTAATTTCTTAAAAATATTTAATTGATAATCCTTGGGCATAAATTTATCTTTTAATTTACTCACCATCTTGTCCCATAGTTTGATTCTAGGTTTTCCTTTTCTCTGTCTGGATGGTTGTAATTCTTCCCACCAGATAGTTGCATGGCCTTTTAATCTGGTAACCACAATCTTCACTTTCTTTTTTGTCTTCAACTTCTTCAAATTCAAAGTATTTGTCTAACAAATTGATCCAGTCCATTAATTCTTCTACATTGAGATTTCCCTCATACATAGGTATGTCCACCTTTGGTCTTCCAATTGCCTTCACCAACATCTTCAACACCTTAGCTGCTTCATTGTATTCTTCTTATTCTTCTTCAGAAGCTTCCTCTACATCACTAGCACCTTCTTCATCAGGCGATCTTCTCTCAGCTGTTTCCATGGCTTCCATCCATGTATGAAGATGTCGTACTTCTTCCAGCAAAACTGCATTTGCTGCAGGTTTTCCCTGGCCTATTCCTACACCTCTTCTAGGTGGAATTTTTCAAAACAAACATGATCTGGGCTCCGATACCAAATGACACAAGTGACTCTGAACAGATCTCAGTAAAATTCAGAAATTAAGGAACCAGTTCTATATCAATAGAATGCGTGGATTTTTTTTATAAAGCTAATCGGTCCACTTGACTTTTTCCTTTTAAACAGTACCTCCTAAACTTCTAATCTCCATTGTCAATCCACTTCTCAAATTTGATGGCTATGATTGCACTTAAACTATCATGATGGATAGCACTACAAAAATATGCGATAAAAGCAGTTTTTTTCCACCCAATATATACTATGTGTCCACTCTTTACTTGATCGCACACATTATAAGATTACCACTTACCGGAATGAAACTCTGGGATATACCATCTCTTGTTTGGAAGGGTCGGTGTACTATGTCATATGCCATGCTCCCGATTCACGGTTCCAAGCACACAAGGTTCCAACAGGATTTTAAAACACATATTTTTTATAAAGCACTCTATAATAAAAAGGGTCGAAATGCTTAAGTCTACGGAATTGAAATAAAACTTGCAATGCTATTACTGATATTTCCAAATTAAAATACATCAACAGAGAATGATACCAATATTGTCGGAATCAATTTTACACAGGCTTTAAAAGAATTCCACACCACAAATGAAACTTTCACACCACGCTTGAATCAATTACTCATAAAAATTACAGAGTTTATAGCCCTTCTCAGCTTGATTATATCAATTATTCCAGATCTCTGTCTTCTCTGTTTCTCAACTCTCACTCACTTTCCTCACTTTCCTCACACTTTTTTTCTTACCTATTTCACACATTTTATACCAAAATCCAAAGCGGTCCTTCTCCTTAAAATAGATTTCTGTTGAATATATTCCACAAATAAGTGCTATCCTACTTCTCAGTTCTTAGCATACTTGGCTTAATCTCCGCATAGGGAGGAACCAATTTATTATTTTATTTCCTAATTAATCTAACAAATCCAAACTAACTAACTTATCTCATTAAAATTAAATAAAAATATTAATGGAAAATGTTTTATCCATCTCATGTTTAGCCACAACATGTGAACATCCAATCACATTGCTAGCTAAGTCCAGATTCTCCTCCACCAGTTTATGCTAGAACGAAACCTAGTGCAAGTTAGATTTGTTTTACTCTACAATGTCAGTGTTTGTGCTAGAAAGAATTCTAGCACAAGTGAGATTTATTTTACCCTGTAATTCTTTTGTTTGTACTAGAAATAAATATAGTGTGTGCTATATTTTTTTTAACCCTACAATACTTGTGTTTGTGCTTTTGTTTTACTAAACAATACTTTTTTTTCCTTATACTAGATTCTTTTCACCTTATAATGGTTTTTTTTTTCTTGAAACAAATCTAGTGGGTACTATATTTGTTTTACACTATAATGTTTGTGTTATGCTAGAAACATATCTAGCACACGCTAGATTGTTTTCACCCTACAATGTTTTTATTCATGCTAGAAACAAACCTAGCACTCTAGATTTGATTTTCCTTTCAATGCTTATGATTTACCTATGTTTTACCTTGTAATTATTTTATTTTTTTCCTTACACTATATTTTTGTTATCATACAATGTTTTCTCTTTTTTTTACAAACAAATCTAACAAGCGTTACATTTGTTTTACCCTACAATGATTTTATTTGTTCTAGAAACAAATCTAGCACACACAAGATTTGTGTTATCCTGGAATGCTCTAATACATACAACCTAATACATTTATTTGATTTGTATGGAAGAAGTATTACATGAATAGATTGACCCACTATTTGAATGGTTAATTTTAAGAGTTAGACTTATTTGTTTAATTACAATTGAGAAATATAATTACATTGGTTCAATTCAAATAAACAAACTAGTTACATGTTAATTTCCACGTAAAACCTAATACACTTTTAAAATTTCAAACATAATAATTAATTATATATTATATTTTAAAGTATATCCCTTAGTTTCTTTTGGTGCTTATTTTAGATTAATATGTTCTTCTATTGTTGTTGCTACATATAACTAGTTTATTTTGGTGCTTATTTTAGAGTAAGATGTTCTTCTATTGTTCTTGCTAAATACAACATAATATATTTTTTAATTTTTTATAAATAAAAAAAAGAGAAGTTCTACGAACATAATGAACCATCATTCAAATCACTAATTTTTAAGAGGTCTAATCACAAGGGAAACTATATTGAAAAATGGTACAAATCAAGAAAATAGACCAATTATCTAAGAATTATCTATTTTAAAAATTTCTATAAACTATTTTCTTTTAAATGAACACATTAACAACCATTCAAATCAATAATTGTCATTAACTCAATATCTTACTAGCAATAAAATAGAAATAGAAATATTTTATTTCTACTAATGTATTGGTATCATGAAATACATCTCAACTTAAATTAATAAAGGCTACAAAATACAATAATAATTCATGATTTCATACATTTAATGTCCAATAATTCATATTATAAACAATATATGTACATTTATTCATGAACTAAACACTTGACATCTTAAGATACTATTAATTATGATTGAAAATCCTTCAAATAGCTTGCACATCCATTTCCTTATTGAAATTATTTGACCTTGTTCATAGCACATTGATCAACCAATTATCATCTTGGTTTGTCCCATTGAATGGACTAGCAAGAAACACATTCTCTTTGGTATTTTCGTTTATTCTCTTAAGTGAACAATCCAATATCACAGTATTAGTTACATCATATTGGGTATGCATTTTCCACACCTTTTTCAATGATTTATTGTGTATAACCATTTCTATATTGTTAGTGACGTTATGTCCCTTTTATTATTTATAATCTAACGCAATGCACATAAACATAACTTGACATTGTGTATTTTCTAATTAAAACTCTTGTTTTGGTTTACTTCAAAGTTGTCGTCCAAATTGCAATGTCAAAATATTTTCTCTTGAAACATAGTTCAATAAAATATTGTGCATGTCGTCAAAACTCAAATAATTTTTTCTCTATTGCATAATTCACATTTTTTTCGATTTTCTGAATATTTCCTGTAGTTCTGTCATCATCAAGTCTATAATAAAAATTTATTTTAACTCTAAAATAACTAATGTCTTTTTAATTATTTTTGCTGCAACACAATAATATATAATCTAGTCAAACCATTTTATTCATGCTAAAAAAATTACTAAGAAATAATTGTTGAAAATGTACACTTACCATGAATATTTTTTCCACTATTTATAGATGAGCCAATATTCTCTTGTATTATATTCATAGGACCTGGAGAAAAATATTTCAAAGCATTAATCAGATGCCAATAATACTTCTTCACTCACACAAACATACATCTTTAACATCGTTCTAGGTGTTAGTTTTGTTATTTTTATTTTTCCCTATAATAACATATATAATTTTATGGTTGTGAAAAGAAATAAAATTTAAAAAGTAACAAGAGAAATAATGACAAGTTATAAGTACCTAATATTATATCTTGTTCTTTATTCTAGATTTGTTTCATTTTCATTTAATCAGTGTCTTTATTCTCCTTGTCACTATAATAAACATAATAAATGCTATAAATTGTGGCCATGAGCAAATTTCATAACTAGCTAGATAAACGATGAATCATGTTACATTTTCAATACAATATTTTCATATTAATTATAATTTTGTTGGACCTTCCACTTATCTTTGTATTCATACTCTTATTCTTAACTATAATAAACATATTAAATACTATGAATCTTGACAATGAAAATAATAAATATAGAGAGAAAGAGAATCATAATGATTAATGCTCATTTCCATCTCCATTATTTCATGGTTATTGTCTTGATTAATTCCTTTTTTCTTGTAGCTCCCTACAATAGACATCCAAAAATTTTATGAATATGGAAATTAAATAAATTCAAAAATTAAAAAATAAAAACAAAAATACAAATTATGTACATGGTATGATAACTTCTTCTCTTGTTTCCATTTCCAAAAAAATTTCAATAGTGTGCACATTGTATTGATTATTTATATTTTTCTCACTCTCATCATTCCTTGTTTTAGAATCTAGATAATTCGTCATTTTACTAGACATTTTGACAATTAGTATTTGTAGATAGTATAGTATCCAAATAATTATAAGATAAACAACAAAGGAAGTGAAATACCTAAATTTCTGAGAAATATGTTGTATTTTGGGTTTTATAGTTGGAAAGATCCGTAACTAGTCAACAAAATTGTCATTTGTGACTATGTTTATACAATACATGAAATTACTCTTCCATATGTAAATGAGCCTTGATAAAAAATTTCCATTCATAAATATACATAATCATATTTCTTTCACTAAATTTTTGTGCTTTTGTAATGAATTGACCCAAAAATCATAATCTCTCTTTGTTTCATCAATTGTGTCTTCATAAGCATGAGAGTGTTTTGAAGCCTCAAAATTTTTCAATCATGAAGTATATAAAGGTATAGTTAAAACTACATCATAGTTATCCCTATTTGGGGACTTATATTCATAAAATCCATTAGTCATTTTAGAGTTGAACTTGGATTTATTTATGGAAATTTCTAAAGCCTCACGTACATCATGAAAAGACCAAATTTCTACTAAGAGAAGTATAGTAAAGTGATCTAACTAGTTTTTTCGATAAAAAATCGAAGAAATTTAATATATTGTCCATTGAGTAATGATTTTTCCTTCAAAGACAATGTATCCAAGACAACATGGTCAATGAATAACCTAGGTTCCAACTAACAAGGAAAAGAGTTAATAAGTGTTGAAAAAAACCCAAGCCCTCCAAAATGACAACCAAATTGAAAATCGTTGTCAACATGTTGAATTCTCGTTGACCCATATATTATTCTCTCAAGGATTCCACATGTTTGCTGAGAAACATATTATATTTGTGTTTTTCATTATCCTTTTACATAATTAAACCTTATCACTTACCTTCAAAGGTTGGAAAATCGAATATCATTAATTTCATAATGCTCAAGAATATTGGATGTAGTAAGAGTCATATCACTCAAATTATCATCATGAATTTTACAATATACAATCATTGCATCCAACATTATTTTGTTGGTTTTAATTTTAATACAATAATATTTTAGTTTTATGAAATTTTTTTAATGATTAGGTGGAATAGAAAACAAAACAGTTCCATCTAATCACTTATCTACTATTAAAGAAATTTAATTTGTAGTTATTCCTTGAAGGGGGAACAAATAAGAAATTGTCAAACTGTGTAGACTATTTTTCTTGTACTTATCCAATTCAAGTTGGTTTGGAGAACATTTCAATGTTCCTAGTTCATAATAGCTAAAAACAATGTTCGTTTTATCCTATGTAGCTTGATGAAGATGTAAGAGATTTTTTTATCAACAAAATTTTAACTTGGACAGTCAAAGAAGGAGCACAACATTTCATCATTGATCTGATGCAAATAAAAAAATTTAACTAGTAAGAATTCAATGTAGATATGGAAATATGAATTACATTTTAAAATGAAATACAGAAATATAAACTAATGAAAATTAATTGTAAACATGATAAAATATTAATTATATTATGAAATTAAATTATTCATGATGTGTAATCATCTATCTGAAATAAAGAGAGAAATGATAATAAGTTCATAGGTGAAAATATAATTAAAATTTCATACCTTGTCTTCAATTATCTAATAATATCCAATCCTCCCTTTCTTTAATTTGTCATTGGCACTTAAGAAATGTATTGCACACACAATTAATAAATGGAGTTTTATAGAACACCTTATTGGCATAATTGAGTTGACAACAAATTTGAATCACCTCACAAGGTTCAACTAATGGATCCAATAATCGAGCATTACATCTTTCATATGTTTTCTTCACCTCCATAGATACAATATATAATGGATTTGTTACAACTTTTTTTTTTCATGAATGGTATGTCGACCATCAGCTATCCAAAAGTTGATGTTTTCACCATCTAAAATTGTTTCATTGAAAATATTGATAGTATTCAGTAGGGGATCAAACTCAGTGATATCAACATGGAATTAGAAGTACATTAGGAAATTATGCTTGAAATTTTTCAAGGAATGGTTTGACTAATAATTTAACATTTGAATCATCTCGTGACATCAATTTAAATAATTTTTGGGCTTTTACACATCTTTGAACATCCACTTTTCTATTGAGAAAGTTTGAAAATAAATAACAGTGCTTGAAATATTCTTATCTTTCATCACATTGATCTGCAAGCTTCACTATCTCATACTCAACTTTCCTAGATTTTTGAAATTCTAGAGTAGGTTTGAAATCACTTCCTGCAATTCTCTCTTCCAAATCATTTAAATATATTCTCCTCATACCAAGTAATTGAGCATCAAGTTTATTATATGGTATTTTTATCGAACTTTTGACCTTTTGTTACAAATAAAGTTAAAAGAAGTAAAAATGATGGTTTTTTACAACGATATTTTAGAAATTTAGTGATACGTTGTAAAATATTAGAGAAACTATTTATACTAGATTTAGCAAAGCTTTCATAAGTATCCAACTTAAACATTGAATTTTGTATTGTATATGGTGAATCACTATTTTATGCTTTGATCAATTATGGTCTAAATTTTGTATACTCCACTAGAAAAGAAACTAATTTTTATTCATTTTCTTTAATTACCTACAATTGGAAGTCAATGTCACTATTATTGTGAGAATAGAAATTAACAATTATTCCTAATTTATTTTGTTCATTTCCACCTATGCATCCAAATAAATTCATATCAAAAAACATATCTATAAGAAATTTTATTTGAACATACCAATCTTACACAAACTCATGTGTATTCGATATATTATACTTTCTAATGATTTCAAAAGTACACGTAGAAGGTGTTGTTGACACTGAAATTTGAGGTAAAATATTTTGTTGTTTTTTATATGAAATTTGTGACATTTTTCTTGCTTTGCAGCCAAGAGATTCTACAAACAATAATACAAAATTATTAGCGTAAAACAAAATGAAATTCTAATTGCAAACGTTGTCAAGTAGTGTTTTATCAAAATTTGATGAGAACAACTAATATAAACATTTCTCATGGAGTATAAATAATATGTAAAACCACCATACCCACTCAAGGAGGCATTCTTTGTATATCACTTGTTTTTTTTTTCTTCACTGCTTTTCACACAACTTAAAATACAATCATTTCCATAGCGTCTGAAAACAATTGTAGAAAATATGAAATGTCAATTATTAATAAAATACCTTATAATCTATTATTTTCATTTTCATGCACAAGAACAAAGAAAAACATTTGTTATGCAATCTTACTACCCACATAATGATATATTCAAATTCATTTAGTTCGAAATTGTAATATAAAATGTTGTGTAACTACATGTAAATGAGTATAAAGTAGATTTGAAAATGGCATACTAGCTACAAGTGAATTGTGTTGTGCTATATTTGCATTATTATTTTTCCTTAATTCTTTATTGGAACCTCACGTGAGCCACAATTCACTCGTAATATTCAAGTTCATTTAGTTCGAAATTGTAATATAGAATGTTGTGTAACTACATGTAAATGAGTATAAAGTAGATTTGAAAATGGCATACTAGCTACAAGTGAATTGTGTTGTGCTATATTTGCATTATTATTTTTCCTTAATTATTTATTGGAACCTCACGTGAGCCACAATTCATAGAATATGAAAACATTTGTAGAGGAATATATGATAATTTGAAATGAATTAAAAAAATAATGAGTTGAAAATTATTATGAAATCTTTTTTTTCAACATTTTATTTCAAACATATGCATAAGAATCAGGAATTTCAAACTAAATTAAAATTCCTTACAGAAAAATAATAGCTTGAACTTCATTAATCAACATTCATATATTTTCATAATGCCTAATCATTTGAAGAAAATTATAAACTAATTTTGAAAATGGCATACCATTTAAAGATAATGTTGGTGTTGTATTTCCTAATCTTCCTTTTCCAATAAGTATGTTCTTTGGATTTTCTTTGGCTTCATAGTCCATGATTTCTAAAAGTAAAATAAGATACAATTACGGAATTTTCTAATTATTTAAGAAAATATGAATTATTTTCTAACATGTCATAGATTTCCTTCTTGCACAAATAAAACCAGATTTCATGGTAAAAAAAATATAGCATATGCTATATTTGTTTTAATTTGTAATATAAAAAAAAATCTAGTGTGCACTAGAACTGGTTGTGGTATAAATTCAAATCGGTAAGTGAAATTGAAAATTATAGATGGGTACAAAGGTGGCAATGAAAATGGATTAAACACAATTGAATGGGGCACACATCCATATCCACTTATGCCATGCCATTCAACACAATCTAAAGTGAGAGAGTTAGATACAATTCATAAAAATAACCTTGTAAAAAATTCTTTGAAAAGAGAAGAACCATCTTGATATATTAGGAGACAGAAACTATCTATGCGTCTAGTTAGTGTACATATTTTAAAAAATACAAAACACCACCTCACAAAATTTTGTATCACCAAATTTTTGCAAAAGAATAAAAAATGTCTTAAGGTTGGGAAATTCCCTTTTAAAATCCATCCTAAAATGGGTATTCTGAGTATGGATTAAACTTACCCAGTATCCACAAAAAATGGGAAAATGTTGTAAATATTGAAAAGGATTTGACCTACACTTTGGGATTTGAAGGATCTAATTTCCATTTCTTCATTAAATAATACATCCTTTCATTCTAAATCTCTGAAATAAAAATGATAAATTATATTTAAAACATAAATCCCTACTTCTTATTCATATTACACTCATGAGAATGGGGCAAAGAAATTTATGGTGCATGTCAATTCAACAAGCACAACCTAATATAAGTCCAGAAGTTATAATTATGCTTCTTATTACTTTCCACAAGGATGTGCTATCCAACTATAAAGCGAATTCCATAATCTCAATAATTCACAACTCTTAGGCTTCTTCCTAAATGCAGCCTTGAATTCCATATTAATTGCATTGATGTTTGAATAAGGTAACATCCAAATTGTTCATTGTGTAGAGCCAATATCGTATGTAGAAAAAGTTTTTTTGCATGGTAGTTTCAGATCATAAGTCTCAAGTGAAATTGGTGCATATAATTCAATTAGAAATAATGGAGAGCGTATGAATAATGTAGACTTTTAGAAGTTTTGGGATACATGATTTCATTGCACAAGATTGGATTTGGAAACTAAATACTCAAAGAAAGATGATGAACTTAATGCTATAAATATCATATTAGAATTAGGAGATGAAATCATTGCAAGTGAAAAGGGAGACCCAATAATGGAAAATGCCTTGCTTTCTAAATTATTACCCACAGTGTCAAGATCATATTCATTTGGATCTTCAGGAATGAGCATTACAACTTGACATCTAGAGGCTCGAGAACTCTTCTTTTGTGTTATCTTCCTATTATAGATATTATTGCATCACGATGGAGATATAAAATGACTCTCAAATGGATAACTAGGTTCACTTCATGATTCAATTCAATTCAAAGGGCCTATTTTCATTAAATCAAGAGGATTAAAGTCTCCATTTTTAGGATAGGATCATCATCTTCAACCAAATTTTCTTCAATGTTCACACTATCACTAGCAAAAGAGTACTACAACAAGCTGAGAATATTTATGGGGGATTACAGGCATGAAAATATGAAAAGAGTAAGAGGGTGGAGCCTAAGTATTTGTGACATGCCCACCCAAAGTCATCGTATAAGCTACATTGTAAATATTTTCCGACGTTTGAAATAAAGAAAAGGGGATTGAGTCAAGGGACATGAATTCCATAGTTTGGCATGAGATCGCTTGCTTGGGACATTATGGTTTCTTGTGTGGAGAAGAGACCTAAAATGTAGGACAACCATTAAAGGCTAGTTGGTGCATGAAATGATGAAGGAAATCCTGCAATTAAATTAGTTTCAAGAGTAAGTAGGAAGGCCGATGTTTCTTGAGAAGGAACCACAAGAAAAAGGACATGAATTTTATGGAGGGACTGTGCACTGTAGGCCATCAAGTGTTATGCAACCAACTCACAAAATATAAGAAAAAATAGATCGATGACTTAAAAATTATCCTCTTCAAGGGGGAAACCTCCTTTACATTAAATAAATGAGAAATTATTGGATTATTCAAATGAAAAAACCTCCTTTACACACACACACACACACACACACACACACACACATATATATATATATAGGAGTCTAAGGGGTTACAACATAATCAAAGCCAACATAAAAATAATAATGTAAGGGCACAACAATAATAATAGTGGGCTTCTATGGGGAATAATAATAACAATATGGGGACTATATGGGCACAATAATAACAATAAGGGGGATACACTAACAATAAAAATAAGGGGAAACACTAGTATTATAGGGATCGAACATGCTCCTCTCCTTCATAAAATCATTTTCATCAACACTTGAGTAGTTCTAGATGCTTCTACATAAAATTCTCATCCTCCCATCTGGAATCTTCAACGGGTAAGTTCTTCCACTTCATGACATACTCTGAAATTGATCGATTTCATAGCTGTCGAGTTCTAGTTTCCATGACTTTTGTAGGTTCCAATATGATTTTTCCTTCCTCGTCAAGTTTGGGAAATATTGTTTGAACTGGGAGCTTGTCACCTATAACCTTCTTTAAGCATGAAACATAGAAAACTAGGTGCACTTGGGAAGATGAAAGAAGCTCCAATTTCTATTCCATAGTACCAATATTTTGCAATACCTTGTAAGGACCATAATACTTTGGTGATATTTTATTATCCTTCTTAGCTTTCTTGAGGGACATTTTTTTGTATGGTTGTAGCCGTAAAAATACATAGTCGCCTACATCAAAACTTATTTCGATGTGATGTTGATCTACCTGTTGTTTGATTTGATTCTACACCAAAGTGATTATATCCTTTAAGAGATGGAGAAATTTTTGTTGATGCTCGATGTGTTCTTCCACCACTTGAACCTTAGAATTTTATCTTAAAGGTGATGTGATGGATGGTGGATGATAACCATAAAGTGCCATAAATGGATTCATTTTTGTTGTAGTATGAAAGGAAGTCTTATACCACCATTCAACCAGAGGTAACCACTTAACCCATTATGCATGTTTATCATATACAAAGCAACTATGATATACTTCCAAACATTTGTTCAATATCTCAGTTTTCCCATGAGATTGATAATGATAAGATGAGCTATGAGCTAATTGAGGACCTATACAAGAAAATAATTTCGTCCAAAAATTTCTAGTGAAAATTGGATCTCTATTGCTTACAATAATATTTGGGTTTAAATTTAGCTTTAAATTTCAATTGTTTCCATAAATCCAGTAGAAAATGTACTAGATTTAAATGGATGATATAATGCAAAAAAGTGTGCATACTTGTTAAGTCTATCAACTACCACCATGATGACACTCTTTCCTTCGTACTTGGGAAAACCTGTGATAAAATCCATTAAAACCTCCCCCCAATGTTGACCTGGAATGGATAAGGGTTGTAACAAACCCGAGGTATTATTGTCTCAACTTATTTTGTTGGAAAACCAAACATTCTTCAACAAACTTTTGAATGTCAGATTTAAGTTCATCCCAAAAAAAAATCCTTCTTAACCCTGTGGTAAGTTGTTAAAAATCCTGAATGCCCTCCTAATGGATAGATGTGCAATTCTAGAAGAATATTTTGATTGATTTGGGAATTCTTACAAAGGTATAAGAGATATTTTTACCATAATGAATCATTTTTCCAGCGAAATGTATCATATGTACTAGGATCTTTCTGCAACTTTTGAATTAGTTCCCACACTTCTTTGTCATTCGTCCCTTCATCCCTTGCTTTAGTTATCAAATCTAGTTAGATAGTAGAAATGGCACAATGCTTCCACGTCCTCATCCTTTCTTGAGAGTGCATATGCAACAACATTTTTATTCCTTCTTTTGCAGATGATTTCAAAGTCATAACCCAACAACTTTATAACCCATTATTCGTGCTCTTCTCAAGATAATATTTGTTCTAAAAAGTATTGAAGACTATCATGATTCATTTTTACCTTGAAGTGTCTTCCTGTTAGGTATAATCCTCATTGCTTAAGTGCTTGTATTATTTCCAACATTTCCTTCCCATAAATAGGTTTGTGTAAATACTTTCCTTTGATTGGACGACTTTAAAAATAAATGGGTTTTCCTTATTGCATTATAATAGCACCAATTCCATTTACCGAGGCATCACATTCCACAATAAAGGTTTTTACGAAGTTTGACGTAGCTAAGACTGGTGCATGGCACATTTCCTATTTAAGATGTTCAAAGGCCTTAGTTTCTTCTGGAGTCCAACAAAATGCATCTTTCTTCGGTAATTTTTCTATAGGTGCAGCTATTATCCCTTAATTCTTAATAAACTTGTGATAATACTCTGTCAACACGAGAAATCCTCATAGATTCTTTATGGTTGTGGGGATTTTCCATTCCTTAATGGCTTTAATTTTGTTAGGGTCTACCTTAACACCCTCATGAGATACAATATTACCCATATATTCCACCTCATGTAATCCAAAGAAACATTTGGAGGGTTTTGCATATAATTTTTTCTCCAATAGTTTTAGCACCCTGTCAACATGTTGAACATGATCCTTCCAAGACTTCCTATAGATTAGTATATCATCAAAAAATTCTAACACAATTTTTCTAAGGAAGTGTTTGAAAATGGAATTCATCAAACCTTGAATTTTAGAAGGTGCATTGGAAAGGCCAAAAGGCATGACCAAAAATTCATAAAGACCCTCATGAGTTCTAAATGTTGTTTTCAGAATGTCTTTAGACTTCATTCTTATTTGATGATATCTTGAACAAAGATCCAACTTGGTAAAGTAAATTGTTCCATGTAATTCATCCAATAATTCATCAATGACATGAATGGGAAATTTATATTTAACATTGAGATTGTTGAGCTCCCTATAATCCAGACACATGCACCATGATCCATCTCTCTTGTGAACCAATATTATTGTAGCAGAGAAATAACTTTGACTAGGTTGAATTATACTAGCCTCTAACATTTCTGCAACCATACGTTCAATTTCATTATTTTGGGCATAGGGATATGTGTAAGGCCTCGTGTTTAGAGGAACACTTCCTGGAATCAAACGAATAGCATGATCATGATCACTAATAGGTGAAATTCCTTTTGTAGACTCAAATACCTCGCAATGATTGTCCAAGACTTTTAGAGATATGGAGAAATAGATGGTTTCAATGTCTGAGCCTCTAGTGAGCATAATTGTGCAATTACATCTCGTTGTTCTTTGTTTATAAGATTTTTCATGGCATTAGAGTTGATTATATTTCTTGGATTCCCTGTGATACCTCTTAATTAAAATTCCTTTCCTTCCCAAAAAAATTTCAAGAAAATTTCTTGAAAATTAAAAGCTATCCTACCCAAAGATTATAACCATTGGACTCCTAGTACAACATCAGCACCACCCATTGGAATGGAAATAATTGGACTGTTCAATACATATTCTCCCATGGATATCTTGATATTATGGAACTTTCCAGAGAAATTTATAGTTCCTCCATTTGCAGCCATTACTTGAAACTCTGGTTCTCAATATAGGAATAAATTCAACTCCTTAGCTATCTTACAATGCATAAAATTATGGGTACTACTCAAATCAATAAAAAATATTAACTTTTTTATTCTTGATATGTCCTTCTATATTGAGAGTTTGAGGAGTGGTAATTCTTTCCAATGTATTACAAGATATGGTTGGATTCATTTCTTCTTTCTATGGGTTTGGTTCCTCATGTATATCCCCTTCTTTTGAAGTTTTTTGTTCTTTTTCTTCCTACTCTTCACAATATATGTAAAATAATTTCTTCTCAACACACTTATGACCTTTAGTGTATTTACTATCACATATGTAGTAAAGCCCTTTTGCTCTTTTTTCTTCCAATTTGTGGTGTAAACCTTGTAGGTTGTGGAAGCCTAGGAGAAGCAACACTTCCATATTTATAGTTATGAGAGTTAGGCTTCCTTTTTTCCATTATTTTGCTTCCCTTTTTTCTTGCCAACCTAAATGCCTTATCCAATTAATGATGTTCCTAAAGTCAAACCTCATGTTGGAGGTCATCCTTTAAAGTTACTATGAAGAAATCAATCATATGCTCCTCTCGAATATCATTTACCCTTATATTCAATTTTTCAAAGTCCTCAATGTGCTCCACCATTGAACCCTTTTGTTTGAGATTTATCAATTAGAAAAATAATATGTTTCTCTTTGTATCGTCATAATGTGTTATCTATTGGCAATATGATGCAATGTGTTGTCCTTGATGGCAACATACTTGATGAAGTTGTCCTTGATGGAAACTGACTTGATGAGTTGTCTTTGGATAGCAACCTATGTGTTAAAGATGTACGAATGTTGTATCTATAGTGCAGTTCAGATGTGACAGAGAAAAAGAAGTCCAGTATGTGCCGGAGAAATGATAAATATAATATGTCACAATGTATATGCGCTTTTGTAAAGGCCAAGTCGTGTATACACGCAGATAAGTATGTCCCAAGTCACGTATGCCCTTTTGCACTCCAAAATTATAATACCAAGGGGCATTACCATGGTTTTGGCACACAGTATTGAGCGATGTATGGTTTATTTGATTCCGTCCAAAAATACCATCAGAAGTTGTGTGGTTTTGACTCATGGTATTGGTAAAAGCTAAATCTATTTAAGGAGAAGAAGATCATAGTGCAAGGTGTGCATGGTAAGGGTTGTTGATGAATAAATTTCTCTAAGGAATATCTGCATGGATGAACTCTATTATTAATTGATAGATCTGAATCTATGATGCACCCATGGATATAATGATGGTTCAAGATCTCTAGATCTGACGATGATGAATCTCTGGTTTGATCGACTGACGAAATCATGAAGAACTAGCGCAATTCTGCTGAAGAAAATGAATAAATCAGGGTAAGTTTTATAGATCTGGTCTGTTCTAAAAAATTTATTTTTACAGATCTATACGCTAGTTGGTTTCAGAAAAAGCACATATATATGCGAGTTCTCTTCATGAAAAGCACGTATGGCAGTTAGGGTTTCTGAAGAATAATATACACAGAAGTATACGTGGGTTGGTATGCAGGAAAGCGCGTATGTACGCGGTTTCAATGAAGAAAAGTAGCGTATGCTATTTGAATTAATGAATGTTCAGGGTTGAGTTTGTGTCTGCATATCTATTTTTAAGTCTGGTTTATTTCTGACATTCTGGTTACAGTGGTCTCACTGTTTTGTTTGAAGTATTGGGCAAAGTATGTTTGTTGATGTTAAGTGAAGGGTTGTGTTGAAGCTATTGGATCTAGTATGAAAATTGATGAAACGTGGTCAGAAGTAGATCTGGGGGTTGAAGCCTTCAGTACGAAAGAAGAAGATTTTTGTCAATAGATGCTGGTGATTGATTTCAGGGGGTCAAAGCTCCGTTCCAGGAGAGGCTGGTAAACGAGATCAGGGGGTTGGAGCTCCCTTCCAGTTGTAGCTGGAAAACGAAAGAAGGTTGCAGCCTTCTGCAGGTAGAAGCCTGCATACTAGTATGATTCTGCATCAGTACTATGTTGTAAAAGGTTTTCTATATAATAAATATTGAAAACAGAAATGACAGCAGCGGTGGTTTTCTCCCGAATTGGGTTTCCACCTTAAATATTGGTGTTCATGTGTGTGATGCTTTATTATGTTGATTACTTCTCATAACCTGATACATAACTGATAAATATGTTTATAATATTTCTTCTAAGAATTTTCTCTCAATCTGGAAAGATAAATCAGTATACGTTATTTTCCTTCTGCATTTCCGCGTGCATACGCTAGTTCTGTTCATAAAAACCGCGTATGGAAATCTGCTCAAAGAAAAAGTTGAATTTATATTATAATCTCTAAATACTGATTCACCCCCCCTCTTAGTATTTTCCCAACAATTGGTATCAGAGCAGGTCCTTCTGAAAAAGCTTAGCCGCTAGAAGGAAGATCAATCAAGATGAGCAATCAAGAAGGAACAACATCTATCAAGCCTCCGCTCTTCAACGGAAACAATTTAATCTTCTGGAAAATAAGGATGAGATCCTATCTTCAGTCTCTGGGAGAAGACATATGGGCTATGGTTGAAGGAGGATATCAATATCCAGCCGCAACACCAACAGATCCAACGGAAAGAAAGAATTATGAAACAAATGCAAAGGCGGTCAATGCTCTATTGGAAAGTCTAACTGAATTAGAATTTGTCAAAGTCATGCAGCTGAATACAGCAAAGGCAATATGGGACAAAATCATTCTAAGTTATGAAGGTGATGCAAAGGTAAAAAGTGCTAAACTCCAAACTCTCAGAATTCAATATGAGAATCTAAAAATGCATAATGAGGAGAGCATTGCCAATTTCTTTCTACGTCTTGATGATATGTAAATTGTATGAGAAATCTGGGAGAAAAAATAACCGAATCTACTTTGGTTGAGAAAGTTTTAAGATCACTAATGGCAAAATTTGAGTCAAAAGTTTCTGCTCTTGAAGGAAAGAAGGATCTTCAAAATCTTACTATGGTACAACTTCATGGCATACTAACTGCATGTGAAATGAGAAAAGGAGGACCATCTGAAGTCAAAGAAGCCGTCTTTAGGGCTTCTACAAAAGGTAAAGAAGTACAAGAGACAAAAGGATCAGGGTATATCTCAGAAGAAGATGAGGTAAATTTTGTAAAGAAACTCCAACTTGGCACAGGACGGTTCAGAGGTAAGCTTCCTTTAAAAAAAATTTCTTGTGGAAGAGTTGGTCATTATGTTGCTAAGTGTCCTTACAAATAAACACATGGAAAAGGGAAGGAAGTAGCAAGAAGGAAAAAGAATCAGTTTAGCACTAGAAAAAGTTACTATACTCATGAAGACAGTGATGGGTTATCTGACAGTGAGGAAGAATGTGAACAAGATCTTAGACTTCTCATGGCATTTGAAAAAGAATCTAGAGAAGAAAAAGATACTTTTATGGATTCTTTAGAGGAAAATGATTTTCTTGATGAATTCAATCAACTCAAAATATGCTTAGAAGAAAGTAAAATATGCTTAGAAGAAAGTAAAATATCCATAGAAACTCTGAAAAATCAGCTTGAAGAAAAGGATAAACATAATGAGAAATTAGAATGTGAAATAGTAAGTCTAAGAATAGAAATTGAGAAAGTGAAGACTTTGAATCTTAGATTTGCTAAAGGATCTGAAACCTTAGATGAGATTATCAAGGTACAACGTTCTCATTTTACAAAGACAGGTCTTGGATATATCGGAGAATCTTCTCAGACTTCAGCACCAAATTATCTAAAAGCAGCTACAGCCAGTATCCAACATTCTGCCACTCAGCAAGGGAATAAAGAATCTTCACAGGTAAAGCATGACCAGCTCAATTCAAAGAACACTAACAAGAATACCTTTCAAAGAAACACCAACCAACAGGTAAATTCATGTAGAAGATTTCATAATAGCAGAAATTTCTTCTTCAATGGACAATGTTTCTCATGTCACAATTTTGGTCATAAACTTGTTCAATGTGTTGCATATAAAACCATCATGACAAGAGAAGCAAGAAAGAAAAGGATGGATATTGGAACAAAGAAGAATACCTATAACAACTTTTCTCCTCTTCAAAATGAAGTTGAATGTGCTTATTGCAATAACTTTGGCCATAAAGAATCTGAATGCAGGAGCAAAGTCCAGCCAAAAGAGCATTTTCCTTCAAACACCAAAGTGTGGAAAAAGAAGGAATTACAGGTTGAAAATTGTGGCATAGCTTTATTTGCATAAGGTGAAGAAAATCAATGGTATATTGATAGTGGATGCTCAAAACACATGACAGGTGACAAAAACAAACTTCTTGCATATAGTGCTCTAGAAAAAGAAAATAATGTTACATTTGGAAATGATACTCCTGCTGTCATTAAGGGAAAAGGGTTTGTTTTTCTAAAAGAAAAGGTGAAAGCTAATAATGTCATGTATGTGGATGGATTAAAGCATAACCTGTTAAGTGTAAGTCAAATGTGTGATCAAGGAACTGAAGTTGTCTTTAGTTCAAAAGAATGTGTGGTACGTGATCTTGATACAAGTAAAACAATTATAAAAGGAAAAAGAACTCCAAGAAATTTGTATGTATTGAAGAACTACAAAGAACAATGTTACTTGAGTAAATCTTCAGAAAACTGGCTATGGCATAGAAGGTTGGGGCATCTGAGCTTCTCTCAAATCAAAAAATCAAGCAGACTTAAAGTTGTTCGTGATCTTCCCAATATTACTCTACCTGAAAGTATCATATGCAAATCTTGCCAATTCGGTAAGAATACCAGAGTGCAATTTAATGCCAAGGAAGGATCATCAAGTAAGCCTCTTGAACTCATTCATATTAACATATGTGGGCCTGTGAGGAAAAAGTCACCACGTGGTGAACAATACTATATCTTATTTATTGATGATTTCTCTAGAATGTGTTGGATTGGGTTGATTAAACACAAAAATGAAGCATTTGAGAAATTTCAGATCTTCAAAGCACTCGTTGAAAATGAATTAGATCTAAAAATCAAGTGTCTTAGATCTGATCGAGGAGGAGAATATAAATCAGATGAATTCCTTGAATTTTGTTAACAACATGGCATAAAAAGACAGTTCTCTATAGCTGGCACTCCACAACAAAATGGCATAGCAGAAAGAATGAATAGAACAGTTCAACAAATGGCTAGAGCTATGCTTGATGATTCTGGAACACTTGACACATTCTCGGGAGAAGCATCTCATACAGCGGTAAATATTCTTAACAAGGCACATGTTCATGTAAATAGTGATAAAACTCCATATGAACTCTGGTATGGTAATCCTCCCACTGTGAAGCATTTTAGAGCTTTTGGAAGCAAATGTTTTATCAAAAATAATGTTGAAAAACTTGGCAAGTTTGAACCCAGAGCAGATGAAGGAATACTTCTTGGTTACTCCTCTAGGAGTAGAGCATATAAATGTTATAATAAAAGACTTCGAAAGATTGTTGAATGTATTGATGTTGTTATTGATGAGTCTCCTACAGCTCCAAAAGAAGAAAAACAAACAACAGATGAAGACAATGATGACATATATCCTTCTACATCAAATAGAAATGATATAGACAGTGAACCCAATGAAGAACCTGAAGATGATTTATTTGAAAAAGCACCATCCAGATATGTTCAAAAGAATCATCCAAAATCTCAAATTTTGGGAGAAAATGGATCAGGTGTACAAACAAGAAGGACTCTTGTGGGATCTTCTAGCTATCTGGCATTTCTATCCACTATTGAACCACACAATGTCAATCAAGCTAGCAAAGATGAATGTTGGATTCAATCCATGAATGAAGAGCTTGATCAAATTGAAAAGAATCACACTTGGGAATTAGTACCAAGACCTCATGACAAAAATGTCATTGGAACTAAATGGATATTCAAAAAAAAGTTAAATGAGAATGGGGATGTTATAAGAAATAAAGCTAGACTTATTTGCAAGGGGTATGCTCAATAAGAAGGTTTTAGAATTTGAAGAAACTTTTGCTCTTGTGGCTAGACTTGAAGCCATAAGAATGTTTCTTGCTTTTTCAAGCTTCCAACAAATCAAAGTTTATCAAATGGATGTTAAATCTGATTTTCTCAATGGTGATCTAGAAGAAGAAGTTTATATAGAACAACCAGAAGGATTCATTTTGGGAAATGATGAAAATCTTGTTTGTAGACTTAAAAAGGCTATATATGGTCTCAAACAAGCTCCAAGGGCATGGTATTATCGTCTTGACAAATATCTTCATCAACAAGGATTTTCAAAGGGGTCTGCTGATAGTAACTTATACACAAAAATTGAAAATGATAAACTATTGATTGTGGTTTTATATGTTGATGATATCATTTTTGGAAGTAATGAAGAATCTATGAGTCAGAAATTTGCTTCTGTCATGCAGCAAGAATTTGAAATGTCTTTACTTGGGGAACTAACATTCTTTCTTGGCTTGCAAGTGCATCAAACTACAGATGGTATATTCTTATCACAAGAAAAATATCTTAAGAAAATTCTAAAGAAGTATGGCATGGAAGAGTGCAAACCTGTAAGTACACCAATGATAACTGGATGTAATCTCAGTTCTCATGATGATTCTCCCATGGTGAATCAACCAGAATACAGATCTATGATAGGAAGTCTACTTTATCTCACTGGGACTAGACCAGACATTATGCATGTAGTTGGGATTGTTGGACGATTCCAAGCTAATCCAAAAGAGTCTCACCTTCAGGTTGTCAAAAGAATATTCAAATATCTACAAGGAACTCAAGACTTTGGACTATGGTATCCAAAGAATGCTGATCTCACTCTTCATGCTTACACTGATGCAGATTGGGCTGGAAATGTTGATGATCAGAAAAGCACTAGTGGTGGTGCATTCTATGTGGGGCCTCGGTTAGTATCTTGGTTCAGCAAGAAGCAAAGCTCTATTGCCTTATCCACAACAGAAGCAGAATATGTGGCTGTCGCATCATGTTGCACTCAACTTCTTTGGATGATGCAAACCTTACAAGACATTCAAATCAAATTTTCACCTCCTATCTCCATTATGTGTGATAATACAAGTGCCATCAGTATCTCAAAGAATCCTGTTATGCATTCCAAGACCAAGCACATTCCCATCAAGTATCACTTCTTACGTGAACAAGTGCTTGAAAAAAAGGTGAAGTTGGAGTATGTTCCCTCCAAGGAACAAGTTGCTGATATATTTACCAAACCTTTACCTAGGGAAGTGTTCGAGTATCTCAGACAGAAGTTGGGAGTAGTCTCTGCCATGCAGAAGATTAGATCTACTTGAATTCAGAAGATTAAATTGGATACGCGGATTTCATGAAGGACAATCGCGTATATACGCGAGTTTAGACACAGAAAACCGCGTATGAGTGTTTGCTGACAAAATTTTTCTGGGTCAGCATTCTTCAGCACAACTGCAGTGCTTTTGGGTCTCTCTGGTGATGTTCCATCTCTCATATTTCTGTTTCATTCTTTAATATTTCTGATGAAGATGCCTTGATGATTTGTTGTTGAAAGTGTTCAGGATGCACAGGCTAAGGGGGATCACTGGTCATGTGGAAAGGATGCATTGTTGGCATTCTAATTATTTGTTGTAGTCTGATGTCATTCTTGAGAATCTTTGATCTTGATTGTATAAGTCATTTCTGTAATTTGATGAAAAAGGTCATGTTGAGACCCATGATGTAAAAATTGTAATATTCATTCATGCAAAGACTTATTCCTTTTTGTAAACCCACTTGGTTGGGTAATTGAGTCAATCTTGTAAATCCACTTGGTTGGATCATTGATGTAAGTATGAGTCCTTGGTGATAGGAAAGGTCAAACTAAGCTGAGTTATAGATTCATGTACTTCATTGAATATTATGTTTGAAGATGCAACATGATCTCAGGGGGAGCATGGTATTGTTGGTACAAAGGATCTTGATCTACCCTTTGCCCTTGATGTTAAAGGGGGAGAATGTTGTTGCTGAATGTATTTCTGGTCATGGTTGCCATCAAGTCCAAAGGGGGATATTTTTGGCAATATGATGCAATGTGTTGTCCTTGATGGCAACATACTTGATGAAGTTGTCCTTGATGGAAACTGACTTGATGAGTTGTCTTTGGATAGCAACCTATTTGTTAAAGATGTAGGAATGATGTATGTACAGTGCAGTTCAGATGTGACAGAGAAAAAGAAGTCCAGTATGTGCCGGAGAAATGATAAATATAATATGTCACAATGTATACGCGCTTTTGTAAAGGCAAAGTTGCGTATACACGCAGATAAGTACGTCCCAAGTCGTGTATGCCCTTTTGCGCTCCAAAATTATAATACCAAGGGGCATTACCATGGTTTTGGCACATAGTATTGAGCATTGTATGGTTTATTTGATTCCGTCCAAAAATACCATCGGAAGTTGTGTGGTTTTGACTCATGGTATTGGTAAAAGCTAAATCTATTTAAGGAGAAGAAGATCATAGTGTAAGGTGTGAATGCAGTCCCTGATTCAGTGGAATTTGGTTTTATAGTCCTAGAAGAAAACAACCCCCAAAACTCTAGAATATGGATTAGGGGTGAAAACTACAAGTGTGGCTGCAACTGTCTATGATTGGGAGGAGACTCCTTGTCCTAGACTCAGTTTCCCTGCAAGTTAAAATATAAGTATTTGTGTATTTCGATTATATCCTAATAAATCATGTCTCTATGTTGTAGATAATGGTTCTATATTCAAGGATTGCATTGTGTTGATTATGCTTGCATATGTAGTACATCCTTGTGGGGATAAGTTATTAATGACATATATGTAAATGAGTTGAATGTATATATCCATCTATGTGAAATATGAAAGAGAAAATGTGTGTAATGATTTCTAATTGTAGACACAAAACATATGGTGCATAAGAGGCATAAAGAACCACATGATAAGAAATACTAAGCCACAATGTTGTATTGAGCTTGGATCTGCACACATTTTTAACAACATGAGAAGTAACATGCAAATAACTTATTAAGGAAGAGACCAAACTCGTTACATGTCATGGATGAACTATGAGAGCTTGGATTAACACTTGAAACATAGTGTATTTTGAGACACTTTTATTTATATGAAGATTAATTGGAATACAATATTCATAGTAGGTTTTGCATTCATTTGTATGCCATTGTTTTCCATGTTACAAGTTGCTATGTTGCATGGAAAACCATGAATTCATGTCAAGGGGAGTTTTCCCTAGGACCAATCGAGCAGCTAGATTTTCCTAAATGGACTTTAGGTTGGCATTCTCAGTAGGCTAGATACATGTTGTTGGAATGTTAGGGTGGCTATCGAGGCACCCAAAGGACTCGTGTAGCGCCATGGAGCTACTTTCAGGCTTGACATAGGGTCTAGTACTGTCGGCGTGTGGCAGGAGAGGTAGGAACCTATAAGGAGTTTTCACCAAGCCCGTGGTAACTAAGCCATGCAAGAGCACCTACATCTCCTTGGGTGGCATTCACTCCTAGTGAGAAGGGAAGAATCACGAGGCAATAAATCATTGGAGAATCAATCACTCAAGCTCAAGAGGGATAATGTCGTAGATAACCCTAAGAAAACCAGGGCATCATCATGAAACCATGAGGCATATCTAGGAGTCTACCATATTCTCGAGATAGAGCCATAAGCAAAAATAATAGCTCAAAGAAGCCTATGTGGCGGTAGAGCTTGTAGTCCGGGAAGAAATTTACTAGATGTGGCTCCTACTGCACCACGTTTTGGAATTTTTACAGAATTTTTATTTTTTCTACCTATGGTGTTCTATATGTAACTAAAATGGTTTAAATGCAACAAATTTTGGATGTAGGTTACTGAAAGGGCTAGCTAAATATCTGTCTTTGGTCGCTTCTACTCATAGTGTCATTTATTATTTGATAGGAAACTCTAATACTTTTGAGTGCCTCCTTGAAAACAACGCCAAAATTTTTAATGTGAATACTTATATTTTTTTTGGAACAATGATGGAATTTAGATAATGATTTAATCATCAAACCAGGTTTTGTTAGAGTTATGAGTACCTTGTGCTATATGCACAAGTACCAAATTTCCTACCATTTTTATATGCTTATGTAGAAAACCTATTGGTGATTTCAATCAGGATCAAGATAGATTTGACTACTAAATTGGTTTAATCACCAGTTTCTTAAGTGTTGTGGTTCAATTCAACACTTATTCTTAAGGATAGTACCTAATTGTAAAAATCACTCATATCAATTTTTTTCCCATCACTTTTTGCAGTATTGTAACAATTCTGCTAATTTCACAATAGCAACTACTAATTATGCAACGATTACGCAATCAACTAAACACACACCCAAAATCAAAGAACATGGCCCAAAGGAGTAAAAGAATAGAAATAACATAAATCACACTTGCAGAGAAATACACAATGTAAATCACATCGACCAATCCTAATATGATAAATAATTAATCATACACACTCAACAAGAAAGAAACATGAAAATTACTAAAAGGAAAAATGTACGCAAGAACTTATGAGTGGGTCCAACTCAGTTTCTAGCTTTCACCCAATACTTATGTTCATGAAATCAAGCTCAACATATAAAATATGCATCCATGATCTATTATATTATACAACAACAATATAACAAAGTATAACCACATTATATTTTCTAGGTTTATACATACAAATTAATAAGTAATAGGGGAATCCAAGCCCAAGCAAACCTGTCTAATTTTGGAGGCTACATTATCCAAAAAAAATTGCCTCATAATGCATAAATTCTAAATAAAACCAAACATAGTGGCAATATGCTGCTAGATTGATATTGATTTATGAGAATCACTATGTTTATCCTTGGTGATGTAATGAATGTTGACCGTTGAGGCATCTCGACTAGTTCAAAACTAATTACATCAGTCTCATGAAACATAGATCACCCTTTTTGGTTTTAGAGGGAATCTAAGAGGTGGGTGAACATTGAATTGTTCCACAAGAAATTGTTGAGAAATAACATGTGAATGATAGTGCCCATCAATCTGAGATGTCAAAAACGACTTGTCCACATGTTCCACTTTTATAGCTTTTGAAAAAACTTAAACAATATGCCATGTGTTCCTTGTGAATCATATATTTCTCCATCAAAATACTTTACTTGTGTTCCTTGGATAAGATTTAGATTAAAACCTCATTTATTAAAGCATAAAATATGATATAAAACTACTCTTAATTTGCCCTTTATTTCTAATATAAAATGTAATTAAGAATACTAATAAGAATTCTTTATACCTTAACTGCTTATGCTAAACATTAGTACTTTGAGGGCACTTCTAAAATATAAGAAGGAAAGTTGGCCAAAATGGAGTGGATGAATTTGTAGCAAAAATTCCATTTTTGTATCTCGTTAGCAACCATTAGGAAAGTAGTTTTTGGTAATACTTATGTAAAAATTACACCAAAACTAAGTATTTCACATTTGAGGCCCCAAAAGAACATTTGGAATATTTGACAAAACTTTTGTGATGAGGTAGTAACTATAATTCCTTATCCACGTGGATGAGGTGGGACTACTAGGAATTATCATGAATGAGGATGTCATCAAAGACGATAAGGACTATATGGTGAAAAAAAGGTTGAAATATCTAGTTCGTAGGGATTTGGAAAGTGGAAGGGACATTATACGAGACAAAAGACATACCCACTAACTCATAATTAAATTCACGGGTCTGAAAGGTAGTATTCGAAATATTAGACTAATTTTATATGACTTTGGTGATAACGAAAGAAAATATCAATTTTGCTAATAAATTGGGCCTTTATAAGTTAATCCAAAATTTCATCAATGATAGAAATAGGACATTTTTCCTTGATGGTAATTTTGTTGAGGGTAAGAAAATGAGGGCACATGTTCTTGAAATTCCTAGTTTCTTATAGATCATCACCATAGAATAAGAATAAGGGCTAGTAAAAGGGTGGATGCCACTAATAACTAAAAAGTCTTGAAAATTTTCTTAATTTCATTTTTTTGAGAAAAGGAATGGTGACAAGGATGAAAATTAGGAGAAAGGATACCAAGCATAAGTGCAATGGAATAATTATCGAGACCATGAGAAGGTGGAGGGGCTTGAGGGTCTTCAAAATTTGAGTGATGCTGAGACAATATAAGCTATAGGATAGGATGAACTCATGGAGAAGGAATTTTAAATATTTAATAGCATGGAATTGGACAATGATACCAGATTATACCCTTTTGAGGAGATTTTCCGTGTGATGTGAACTGGTAATTTTTTATGAGACTACTATGATACCTTAGAAAGTATAAATATGAACCTCCTAATGGAAGTTCATGTATAGTTCCTTGAAATCCATATTGATCATGCATAGTGTGCATAACCCTTCTATGCTTAGAATAATTTCAAGACCACAATTTCAATGGAAAACAATTTATATTTTAGAGAATGATCACTAATTTAAAGGTTAACATTTTGACACCAACCTCCACATTTTATGGAACCATCATTAAGAATCATAATTTGGAAATTTTGATGACATGGATATAAAATGGGTCTTGGGCTACTCTACACAGAATAAAATTATGTGTACTACCATAATCTATGAGGATAATGGGTTTCCGATGTTTTATGTAGCCAATTAATTTTAAATTTTTGGGAATAGAAATAGTCATTAAAGCATGGAGATATCACAAAGAGATTTTTTTGGTTCAACCTTAGGTTGATAAAGGAGAGGATTATCCTTATCCACCACAGGAAATGCAATGGATCTAGGATACGAGTATCAAAATTAGTTTCTAAAATGTCCTTAAAATTTCCATAAAGAGTATTTTATCCTTGCATTTATGGCCTTGCTGATGAGGGCGTTGTTGAAGTTTTCAACAAGAAATAATGAAATTGGCATCTGGAAACAACAAGCATCACCTGCACTGAGTGTGGGACTAGGAGGTCCAAGCAGCACCTACACTAGTGTGGGACTACAGGTCTTAGCAACACCTACATTGGTGTGGGCTAAATTTGGTGCATGTCTAGTTTAGTTATCCCTTAATTAAGATGGTCAATAAAATGTAATCTAATCTCAAAATAACTTGTAATAGTTAACTGAGTGTGATAAACTCAGTTAGCTCATGAATTTCGAGTTGAGGGTAGTTGGTGAGGTATGCAAAGTAATTCTAGTTGCAATAGAGTTTGAAGTGCAGTGGTGCATTAGTTAATGCAGGTTGTAATCATTTTAACTCAGTTAAGTGAGTTAAACTCAGTTGTACTAGTTTTAATTATTTGATACACTAGGGATAAATCAAGTGAATTAAATATTATTTAATTCACAATCAGTGATCTCACATGCAATTGAGGATTTACTATTATTAGCTGCATGCATGTCAGTTCCAATGGAGAACCAGTTGAGATCTAGGTGAAAGGGAAGTCTAACTATCAATTGTGATATTAGCAAGCTACCTAGGTGTAGTTAAAACACCACAGGATGCTCATGATACTCAGCACAGTGTAGGAAGGTTGGAATTCCTTGTGAATAAGGATTTCATTCCTCATGAACTGCGTGAGCAAGGCATGTTGAAGACAGGTTGAGAATTGGTTGAGTATTGGCCCGATTTTGTCTCAATCAGTGTGAGACAATTAGCTAAACACAGGAGGGTTATTCTGAGAATATTTGTATGTAATTGTTTCATGATTCCTTGTGGAATATAAAATATATGATAGAGGGGTTTTGAGAAGCAAGCTTTCTCCGGGAAATTATCTGTGTTGTGGTTGATTGGATTCTTCTTCATGTTCATGTGATTAGTGATTATGTTTTTAATTCCAAAAAATATTTGTAGAATCGATTTAGTATTTAAATTTAGTACATTGTTAGATCGGGTGAATCCAATATATACATGCATTTTTTATAATTGCTACATGGTATCAGAGCTATGTTATAAATTTTATACATGGTATGAGAGTAGGAATTATTTGGGTTCACGAGTTTGCAGAGAATATCTGAAAATTGTGATGCAAAATTTTCAAAAGAAAATAACATATTTGGATTCCTTGCGAAAAAATACCCAAATTGAAAAAAAAAAAAATTCAAATCGGAGCTCGGATGAGGGAGATATCGTCAATTTAAAATCAACTCTTTTAATAGAAAATTTTGTGAAGGCGGGACAATTACAATGTGCATGAGTAAAAAAAGGGAAGTATGAAAAACCATGCAATTGTCCCTTGAGAGTGAGCTTGATTTGCATGCAGGTGAGGAACTCTTGGTTCCGAAGAATGAACCTCAAGATGTGGAGCAGCCACATGTGGAGGATCATGGAGTGGCAGAAACCACTCAAGCAGAGAAATTTCGAGTCAGATGGGCAGAGGGAGTACATGCAGCTATACCTCCAGGTGTGAGGTGGGGCGATGTGCAAGAATAATTCCAAGAAGAAATTTGTGTAGGGTCCTAGAGATGGTGCATCTCATGTATCAAACCTGGCTACGAGGAGCCCACAGAGAAGCAGTAGCATGATCAGTTAGATTTATGTTGTCAGATGTTAGGAGGACAAAAATCAGAGTGACAAGTATAGGACACTGGAGCACAGATCAGAGTTGGCAGCAGTGCAGAGTGCATGGATGTAGATGTCAACAATGTAGAGAATCTAGTAGACATGTGCAGTAGCTACCAGCAGTCAGAATACTATGATGACAGATGCATTATATTGATTTAGTTGTTTGGAGGTTATTCAGTTTCAAAAGTGTTGCATGCAAAGGTTGCATGTGTGAGAAACACTAGGGAAGTGTTGCATGCAAAGGTTGCATGTACGAGAAACACTAGAGAGGTGTTGCATGTCGCATGGACGGATTTCATGTCACATGCATGAGGTTTCATGTCGCATGCATGAGGTTGCATGCCGCATGCACTAGAAAATTTGGCCCAATTTCCGACGACAACTTCGTCGCTATTTCGACACATAGTCGTCACAAGAGTGACAGTTCGAGGACGGACAAAATTTGGTTCATCATAACGTCGCAATTCCAACGCCTTGACAAAGTGTCGCAATACTGACACCTTTTCCGTCGCTTCCAAACAAGCGTCGCTCTTCCGATGTTTGTATAATGTCACAATTCCGACGAAATGTGGTCCGACATTTTGAACATCGCTCTTCTGACGTCTTTATACTGTCGCTCCTCCGACGTTTCCAAACTGTCACAATTCCGATGCCCTACAAAAGTGTCACAAGAGCGACACATTGCAAAAGTGTCGCAAGACCAACGCTTTCTAGAAACGTCGCAATACCGACGCCAGGAAGAACTGTTGCAATTCTGACGAAATGTGGTCTGACGTTTTGAACGTCACTCTTCCAACGTCTTTATACTGTCGCTCTTCCGACATTTCTAAACTGTCACAATTCTGACGCTGTACAAAAGTGTTGCAAGACCGACGCTTTCCAGAAGCGTCGCAATACCAACGTTTTCCAAATGCATCGCAACACCGATGCCAAGAAGAATTGTCGCAATATCGATGGATGTCGCAAGATCGACAAAAGTGGAAATCGTTCAAAATTTTGGAACACTGACGCTTACGAAGCATCGGTATACCGACAACGGGTTCAATTTAAAAAAAAAAAAATGAAACTTTAAAACAAGACAGTAAATCTCCAATATTTGTTATGAATTGTGGGCGTTCCAATTGTTATGAACATAATTCGACCGTGAAATATTAATACCTTCGTTGAACCTTAGTTAGGACAACAATAGTCGACGTATATACACATGGGGCCTAGCGCTAGCGGCCTTTGCACATCTAACGGTGGATAATATGTCGCTCTGGCCTTGACGATCCAACGATCCATCTGGATATCGCACGAGTTAGTTGCATGATCGTTAACTCGCGATGAGAGTGGGTTTTCAAAAATTCTCAAGGCCACATGTCGGCCTATGACATTGATCGCGTCCAAATGGGGAATACCGCTTACCATACAAAGGCAGTGTGATATGTCGGAAACCCATCTTTACTATGCGGTCCTCAAGGTTCCGACTACTCTTACTCTAGGTTCCGTCCGCTTACCAACGCCTTACTGCCATTGAAATCTGCCTCGTTGTTCATCCTTCACGCAGCCATACCAAATGAACTCGGGCACAACCATTTCGAGGAGACACGACGCATTACATATGCCACGGTTTATGTTTTATGGTTCTGACAAGGTTAGTATCGACTCTACAAATTGATACATCAGTCCTTGGTTCATGCAATCGCCTACACATTCACAACACTCATTATGAGGTTTTACCTAGCTCACGGAGGTTCGATCATAGCATCTCCTTGCTCTACCACAGGCACACGAGAATGTCATTAACCTAATTCACCCTCTATTCACACAACTGATTATAGAGAAATTCCCCAACTGTTTAACACAGTTATCTATGGAATTCACCAATGCTCATAAGTCCTGAGTCATTAGCTCGTGTTCCACTGAGAACTCAACCAGTCTATATGCACATAACCTCATCACAGGGTTTCTTAATTACCACGGGATTTCAATTATCTTTCACCAGAATGCGTACATATATTCACACACAGAAAAATTACTCAATCAACGCACATATAATACTAAAAAATTCCTTATATAAATGAAATTTCTTATAGTCTCCTGGTCCTCGGCCAGATCTTCGATACAATGGCCTCCTCTTCCCTATGCAGCTCTATGCAGTTCTCTTTGCAGGTCTATCGACTCTGTCATGGAGGTTTATTTTTATATCAATTACAATGAATCGATTCGAATTTCTCGATAACTCACAAACTCTTCAAATTCCTAACTCTGAGACTAACACTCTGACAGACAGAGACGGACTCCTAGAATTAGCTTAACTTCTGAAACTGACTATCTCTTCAGGTGCCCATTAATCATTCGGGCAGTTACATTTTCTCTACAAATTAACTAAATTAGCTCAACTATGGATAATTTCATAGGGAAATAAAACATGAGACCCCCCTTTACATTTATTTATGTGCAAAAGTTGTCTTGGGCCTAATGCCCCTGCATCAGATAACATAGTGAGGGGCTAAATTTCCAGAGCTTCCATGCATCTGTAACATCTTCGGAGCATTTTCATGTGGTTTAGCTACCCTTGTCACTCAAATTGATAGTATATTAAAGATGACAGATGTTTTCAGCGTAACAAGAGCCATTTCAGGTTTTATTGGAAACATTATTTAGAAAACACAGTTTGTGAAATCAATCTTCATACCGAAGTAGCATATATTCAGTTTCACAATGACCTAATGTCATCATGTACTCAACAAGTCAATTGTTGCAGTGTCATACAACCTCAAGCCTTAAACATCTTTACAAGTGAGCATTTCAGGTCCGATTTAGAACAAACCTGTTAGAGATTTTACTGAAATCAAGTTACATTCTAATGCTCATTTAATATAGAGATTAAGATTCTGAATCTATGATGTTACTATTTTTGCTAGTATTTTTATTGTACTTGTGCCATACCCAACTCCACTAATAGTAACGGCAATGTTGAATCCTGATCAGTCTCCATCCATGGGATTTTAATGGCCCTTAGATGTGAGATTCACATGCCAAATTGAATCATTTCATAGAATGACTCCACTGCATATTACTGCCTTTCAGCTATGGCTGAGAATCAATTTTACCAATTTGGCCAGCACTTGAATATAATCCTAATTACATCAAATTTCAAAATTTGAGTCTAACCCTAAGTGCATAAAATTCTGCAAAACCCACTTACGTAACACAGTCTAGGAGGGGTTAACATGCCTATGAAGTATTTAAACATTGTTGAGCGCTAAGAATAGTTGGACTTTGCCAACTAACCAAACTCACTTTTGACCACTTCTAGTAACTTTAGCCTGTAGATGCTCTCATAAAAAGAAAGCAGGTGGTACAATAAAAGGAAGGGGACTAGTTGTGTGTTTCATTCCCTTTTTTTTGTCAGCTGAAAGCTTTTCAAGAAGAATAAATCTACTGAAGCATGAAACTAATTTTGTTGCTGCCCCAACTACCATTGATATACGTCACAATGTGTCATAGTTTACTGTAAGCCTCTATTGAGAGTGGGTAGCACTAATTCCAAGTAATTCCCCTCATCCCTTAAAAGACACCTCTAAATATAACTAGAAATTTCAAATAGTTAGTAAAGGAAAAGTATAAAGATATAACAGATCTGTGTTGAGCCAAAAACCTGTGCATTCACAACAAAACTGTGATGGATAAAACTTAAAAACAATTATGGACTTTGATAAAAAAATCGTCTTATGCATACAAAATGAAAGAAGCATTGGCATACTACTATGTTTACAAATTTAAGAACAGGCAGAGTGAGTCTCTGGGCAACACAGTTTCATGTGGAGACCCTAGATCCTTGTACCCACAATATCTAGTGACTTATAAAATGATTGCCAAAACAATGCCTTTGCTATGCATGTAAGAACACCACCTGTATAATGAGGGAGATGTAATATTGTCTGAGAAGCAGATTTATACATAATGGTCCAAGATTGTGTATTTATACAACTGATTTTGGCATGAAACATGTATCCAAGATTTCAATGTGCCTTATTTCAGAGCCCATTGATGATTTACTATGAAACCTAAACTTTCAAAACAAACACATTGAAATCACAGGATCTTCATCACGAATATCATAAATATTAACTGTCTTTTGGGCACTGGAAGTAGATACCATAAGAGGCCCACATGGCCTGTACCACCAATGTTGATTCTCTGGCACAACATTTGCAAAGCCAAAATTTCTCCACGAGACATCCCTCTCTGCCAAAACTAGAGAGATGGTACTGGACGTTGAAGTGAAGGCCTCTGATTCAGTATGGAATGCCATAATTTCTTTATTATAAAAGTCCCATGAACAGAAACCTGAGTCCAATGTACAACCTGCAAATGCTGCCACAACATATTTACCAGAGCGACCATCTGAACCAGCTGCTCTGATCAACCAGCAATCACCCCACATGTTTGGGGTAAGCCCATATGGAGCTTTATATTCAGCCTTCTCCTAGAGATTGGAAAAAAACAATACTGAGTATTACTCATACATCAACTTCCCTTTATGTTAAGGGAAAATTTAAAGAGTGCATAAATATTCTTGAAATCCCAATCATAGTTTCTAGAAAATTTCAAAGTTTTTGAAATGAACTACATCCTATTTAAACTACATCAAATATTTAGGAAAATCATTTTTTTAAATAGAAATTGGTGAATTTTATTTCAAATATAGAAATTTAAACCATGAGAATAATCTAACCCCTAGGTTTTTCCCTATTTCTAATAGAAAATCCCAAAATGTATAAATTATAACACCCATAAACCCCAAAATTAAGTACAATAATTAAAACCTCCACACCTCTGAATTTGCTATATCGTGAAAAGAGCAGCATCCATCATCATGGGAAAGCAAAACTGATTCTCCTTCTGATACAAACCAGCCTGCAATAGATGTCTTATGGCTAAGTTGATTCAATCGATCACAGGAAACCTCTTAAGTTTCTTCAATATTGCCAAAATGCTCTGGATTGTTTTCCTGATCATCATCAAAGTCCATATTTTCATCACATTGAATTAGTTGGGGTTCATTACAATCAGGTCCAGTGCCTATTGCAGAGCTCCGGACATCCAATCCAATATTGGAACTGCCATACCCATTCCCATTAGAGATTGTAAATCCTGCTTCTGGCTTTAATTCGGTAAGTTCAAGAGCACTAGAACTAGATTCAGTTGATTTAGACTTGGTATAGTTGTCCTCTGATTTTTATTCTGATACAACACTATACTTGTGCTTCAACGCAAACAAAAATTCTACAGCAATGGGATCTTCATCTATGGGGCTTATGGATCTGCCCTCAAAAACATCCCGAATATCTGATTCATTTTCATTCAACTGATCATGCCAATCCACCCTCATCTTCAGCACAACAAGCTGAACTGAAGGTCGGTTTTTCAACAATTTATGGTGGGGGTAAAGCCTGTCTTCCAGATCTTGACTATTTTTGCGTTTAATTGGTTTTTTTAGAGACCTGACCATAGAATCAAATGAATCCTGTGAATCCTGTGAAATAATAAACAATAGTAAGGCCATTATTTATTGGTTTGAAATAATAAACAACATGCCACAAACCCACATAATTAGTAAATTATTTAAAGACAATAATTCCTACATATTAAAATATAAAGTTATAACATACTAGCTCATACTCGAACATAACATCTGTATCAATATTCTTCTTTTGTATCTTCTTGATCTTCATCCAACTGATCAACATTTATATCAACATCTGATTCAGAAACGGTGTTGAAATGATCGACCATGTCATCATCATCATCAATTATGTCATTTTCAATAATATCCTCATCGACATCATCATCAATAATTGTTTCCTCATCTCCTATGCCTGGTTCATCTTCTAAGATATCTTCTTTGTCTGTCAATGCATCTTCCTGCTCATCTGCCACTGCATCATCTTCTTCTTGATCAATATCATCTTCTTCCTCTACAGTATACTCTACTGGCCTTCCTCTTGGATCATATCTAATAGCAAATGACCATTCGTTCTCACCTGGAACCTCTGAGTAAAATACTTGTTCGCATTGGCTTGGAAAAACATAGCGATATTTTCCTGCTTCAAACTGCGATGTTTTAACCATTGGAAATCCATTTTCATGTTGAATAAGTGTTCTATCATCATCACATACAGTCATTCATAGCCTATACCATTTGATGTCGAACAAAACTATTTTGAAGGAATTAAAGTCACACTCAACTATATCATCTAAGAACCCATAATATCTATTTTCAGATTCTCGAGGATGTCTGTCACTCCTGGAGGAAACATTAGTGACCTGGAATACTGCAGTTATCCCACTATCAAAAGTTTTCCTATTATCATCCAACTGTTTAATGTGAAATTTACGACCATTGCACCACATAGCCTTGTGCTGTTTCAACTGCAATATGCCAAACATGAAAAAGATGCATTCTCAATTAATAATTAATCACATAATTTACACAGCATGAAAATTAACTGAAAAATCAAACTTTTTGTCACATTATAAATATAGTATAAAATAAGAAATGAATAAAATAGGTGAATTAATTGCTTACCTTTCTATCTTTCAAACCATATGCTAAATCGATTTCCCTGTCCGTAACATTTCCATCTCCACTACGATATGCTTCTCTAATCAATTCAGACAGTAGTTGCCATGATAACCTACCATTGTTAAGTGCTTTACATGTTTCAATCCATTCACTCATCCACTCAAGATTGTTTGCAATGTATAAAAGTAGTGCCTCATAATCTTGAGCACCTGAATAAAAAAACAATAATTAACCAATATTAATAAATATTACTTATAACCATGGTAAATTATATTAATTAATAAGATATGAAAGAATAAGACCTAATGAATATAATGATCATATACATGATGTAAAAAAATGAAACATTATATGTATTATACATAATAAATCTTTTACCTCTCACTTTCTTCATTCTACCTTTTTCCAACAGGTGCTCCACTTCAAATTTTTTGATGGAGTTCACATCCCAAATGAAATCCACCACCTTCATGGCTGGCGCAGCTAATATAAGAATATAATGACTAATATAAACCATGGATTCATATACCACATATCCCTCCACCATATAACCCTCAGGTCGTGCTCTTTGTCTAACCAAAGCCTTGAAGGATTTCAGGTGCCTCTCGATCATCCACTTTGACCTTGTGTGTACTGGTCCACACATTTCAATCTCCTCAACTTGGTGTATCAAGTAGTGTTCTTGTGCATTGAAAAATATTGGAGGTAGATACTTTTGCATTTCACACATTAGCCGAGGAATTTCTCTCTTCCAATACTTTATTTCATCTTGATGGATTTCTTTCAATGACAACCATCTGCAAATCATTACGCAAGGTTATTTCAATGAAACATAATATATATTTCATTACAAGTAAATTAATACATCTTTCATCAAGTACGAAAAGAAATTGTAGCAATTAGATTTTGCGTATAAATCAAAACTACTTACCTCATGTATTTACTAAGACCATATATAACTTGTTTGACATTGTTGTTGAAGTCGTTTGGGAGAGATACAAGTAGAACATACTATAACAATAAAAAATGAATCGTTATTGGTTTCCAAATTAAACAGAAAAAAGGAAAATTTAAAATATGTATTCAAGCAATAACATACAAAAACGTATAACAAAAAATTTACCTTAACAAAGGTATGCCAATCATGTGTTTTCACCCCACTGAAGTCACCTTTCTTCATTAAGATATTATTTATGTTTGAAGCAAAACTTGTTGGAAATTTAATTCTTCTAATGACCTCTTTTACATCATTGCTTTGTTATTCTGTTAATAACCATGGAATATTATTATAATTTCGACCTCCATTTTTATTTGATCTGTCGATCACACTTTTCATTGCATGATTCGATTTCTCAATGTCGGCACAAATTTTGTCAATTTTATCTCTATCATGTGCACCATCTATGGTTCGCCATAACATTTCTGTCACATTCTTCCCGAAATGCATTGTATCAAACAAATGAGCTATTTTTAGGTCCTCATAGTAGGGCAACCTCACGAATTGAGAAGGATAACATTTCATTCCAGGTGGAAGTACAATATTAGTACCTTCACCGCGACAATGACCTTGATATTATTGAATAAAATAAATCAAAACAATATTAATTATAAAATACAATAAAATAAATTCATTAGTTAAAACAAAAATTCCAAAAATTACATAAACAAATAATATATATATATATACACAAATTACGTACCAGTTGCTTGACGATTATTAATTCTGTTATATTCCAACATCCACAACTGAGGTGTCATTCTTCGTGGTTTTAATCCAGTTTCTTCTTTATCATTGAAAAGATGTTTTTCAATAGTACGATACTTATGGTTCCTAGGGAGGATGTGCCTAAACTCATCAAACACCATCTTTCTTAACTCTAACGAATGACGATACTTCATCTTAGGGCCACAAACTGGACATGCAAATCTACCCTTTGTTTGAAGACCTACAATAGATGGTTCAATAACAATTAATATACTATGAGATAATTTTCAAAACATGCAATATGGTATATCTAATTTAGATAATTATGTATTATATTACAGTGCAACTAAATATTACATACCACAAACATGTGTTAGTCCTGGGGCATCATGAATTTTCCATACAAGCATTCCACGACATTGAAATCTCTTCTGCTTGATTGGTTTAGTGATGTCATACATAGTGATGCCATGCCATAACTGTATTATCTCGTCGATAAGAGGCTCAATATATACATTCATATCTTTGACCTGGTATTTACCTAATTGTTCAAAATTACGGTACATAATAATTACCACCATGATATATGTATATATAAGTAAGTAAATAAATAAAATATATATTTATGCAAACAACGAGAGGAATGAAAATGTTACATTCAAAGAAATAATGTATCAAATACCTGGAATAATCATAGTCAACATTATGTGCTCCCTCTTTATTGACATCCAAGGAGGAATGTTATTGTTGATAACAAAAATAGGCCACACTGAGTAAGTAGATCTAAGCTCTCCGAATGGATTAACACCATCAGTTGCCAATGAAAGCCAGACATTATGAGGTTCATTTTTAAAATCTACATATTTTTCCTCGATTTCTCTAAATGCAGAACCATCTGCAGGCATTCGAAGAACACCATCTCCACTTCTATTCTTTGAATGGTAATCCATAAACTGTGCTATGCTGTTACACCTGAACATTCGCTGCAAAAGTGGAATTGTGGGAATATGACGAAGAACCTTTTGAGGCACCTTTTTGGTTAGTTGATCTGTTCGATATCTACTGGTACCACATTTCAGACATTTTGTTTTCAACGCATGTTCTCCATAATATATAATATGATCTTTAGGACATGCATCTATAGTGTTATATTCCATTCCAAAGTGTTTCATAATAGCACGTAGATCTCGATATGTTCGAGGTAAATTATTTGGCGATGGTAACAAATATTCACCCAACAATCTACAACATAAACAAAAAGTAGTGTCTTGTAAAGATTATTAATTATATATATATATATATATAATATCATAGTTATTAAAACTGAAACCGGTCACCAGACCGATGGAGCTAATGAACCGGGTTTCGAACCGGAACCGGTCTAACCAGCAGCGGTCAGATCTCAATGAACCGGTTTTAAAAAAAATACATTAAATAATTCCAAGCCAACAGAGAAAAAGAACTATTTTTAAGATTTGCAACCATGATTACAAGCCAATAGAGACAAAATATGAAAATTTTTCTCATTTATATACCATGCAAAGGTGAATATATCAAAATGGCACCAAATGAAATACATATCATCGAAAAATACATAAGCAAACTTGTTGAAGTAATGTATCAGGTTTCTCTTATATTATTCACTGTGTTTTATTGCTGAGTTAATATTATAATATACAATCTGTCCCTGCTCAGATCTGTTGTCAATTCATTGTATCAGCCTTAAAGACAATTCTAGGTTCAGTATATATATATATATATATATCAGACCAGCATTTTGAAGATCTTGTATTCTTCATTATCTATGTTTGCTTGGCAATAAATTTCTAGAAAAACATCTACAACACTTAAAGGTATTGAATTGGTTTATGAAACCCACTATTAGTGTTATTTGTAACAAGTTGAGAGAGCATTACAACTTCAGCAGTCTGCTCACAATGTGTTTGACGAAATTTATCACTGAAAAGATTCATTAAAACCCAGAAAACTCAGTGGCCAGTTTAGTGCATTTCCAAGCGGGAATTTTCTAGTGGTCAATTTATTATTTCCAGTCACATTTTCATTAGGTTGTATGTTGTTGTCCCTTGAGTGGCGTCAAACCATTTGCATTAGTCTTGATGCCATGATCAAATTGCTTGTATGTTGTGTGAAAGGTTTTGTATTTATGCTGCTGCTATGTGTGAGCAGAGAGAGAGGGTCTAACAGTTCCTAGCTGAGTGTGAAATAAGGTTGATGCTAATTGTTTTGAGAACAGAAATTGTCATCAAGTACACTTGATGAGTTGCATGCTGCCAGGGATTTTATGCTAGCCAGCCTTGTATTTATCAGTCATCATGTGTATTGTTGCTACTATAAGGTGTTGAGTATGAGTTATTAGACAAGTTTGTTGCTAGTATAATAGAGGAATTTGCAGCTCATGGAGGAGACACCGAGGAATTTGCAACTCATGGAGGAGCACCTAACCGGCCGGTTAAGTACGGAACTGACCGTTTTATGCATAAACTGGCCGGTTCCTTACTTAACCGGTCGGTTAGGTCTGGTTAACCAGCCAAAATAAGTGAGAATAGGCTATTGACCGGGTTGCAAGGCCTGGCCCATCCAGTGCTCCGTCCCGACTCCACTACTTTCATAACTATGATATATATATATATATATATATATATATATATATATATATATATATATATATATATATATATATATATATATATATATATATATATATATATATATATATATAAGTATTGAATTATTATTTTACACATTTATTAAAACTAAAAAAAGGGAAAATAATCAACATTTACATATATGTGATCATATATACATATTGCATACCTTAGGAGTTGTGTCATACATCTGTTCAACAAATTATTCATAACCTTTAAGTTCACTAGCTCTCTTTGTGTCATACATCTGTTCGAAAAATTATTCATAACCTTTAATTTAACCAGCTCTCTTTGTGTCATACATCTGTTCGAAAAATTATTCATAACCTTTAAGTTCACCAGCAACAATAGCAGAAAGCTAGTGAACTTAAAGGTTATGAATAATTTGTCGAACAGATGTATGACACAACTCCTAAGGTATGAAATATGTATATATGATCACATATATGTAAATGTTGATTATTTTCCCTTTTTTTAGTTGTAATAAATGTGTAAAATAATAACTTATATATAGGTTATTATTTTACACATTTATTACAACTAAAAAAAGGGAAAATAATCAACATTTACATATATGTGATCATATATACATATTGCATACCTTAGGAGTTGTGTCATACATCTGTTCGACAAATTATTCATAACCTTTAGGTTCACCAGCAACAATGTAGCAGAGAGAAGAGTTGCATTTGAGTGTTCAAAAAGTCGTTCACTTGACCTTTCAATCAGAGGTACATCATAAATACCGTCATTGTTATCTCCACCATCATCATCTGACTCACCATACAAGTCTTGGAGCGTTTGATTTGTCCCATCATTAATGTGAACTGTCTCATTACTGTCATCATGATCTACCTCCATGGGATCATTAAAATTACCTTCATTATTTGCTTCATGTTCTTCACCTTGTACAACATCATTTCCAATACTAATATTTGCTGCAATATTCTCTTGTACTGGTGCAACATCATCTAATCTACTACTATTTAGCTGTGGAAGCTGGTTGATCATCTGCAAAAAGTTGGGGGGCAACTGTGCCTTTTTTAAAATTACAAACATTAATAATTAAACATTAGTGCGCATATAAAAAATATTAAAATAATATAAAATTTTACGATATAATCAAAACGAAGATAGATAATTAATTACCACGGGACGATAGTCATTCGATCCACCATCAATGTGCCCATATTTCCTACAATGCACTGTTGTTGTTGCTATTAAAACTATAACATTATTTCTCATACAACATTTTTTACAAGGGCAATAAACTCTGCCATCACCCCTTTCACCCTTTTGAATTTTTTTTCCAGCTCCAATGTTTTCTTCCATTGATGCAAATTATCCTATAAAGAAAACAATAAATCTCTTTCAATGGTGTAGAAAACCCAATACTTGTTGAACTCAATTGGAGCTCAATATATAAGCAAAAATAAAATAAAAGTGGGCATTTTACAAATTGTGAGCTTTTTACAAAATGTGGGCTTTTTACAAAATAGTGGGCTTTTTACAAATTGTGGGCTTTTTACAATTTGTGGACTTTTTACAAAATTGTGGGCTTTTTACAAATTGTTTATATTTTTAATAAAATGTGGGCTTTTTACAAAATTGTGGGTCTTTTACAAATTGTGGGCTTTTTACAAAATTGGGAGCTTTTTACAAAATTGTGGGCTTTTTACAAATTGTGGACTTTTTTTATTCTTAATGCATTTTCTGTAGAATAATAAACAGATTTGTCCAAAATTTGAGATGCAAACTGTAGTCTCTACTACATTTGGAAAATTGGAGGTTTATAAAAGATAAACTGCGAACAGAATTGTACCACTATGATAAGAATCTGTTAGAAGCATTCCTTCTGCTTCACAAATGTGGAACTACCTTAAGAATGCTTATGGTTGATATAAATATTAGAGCATGGCAGTTAAATGTAGTAGTTATTCTAAAATACTGAATAACAGCTTGAGAGTGCTCTTCAGATACTGTACGAATGCACCAAATTAAAGTTGTACCATTACTAAAGATAAATGGCCAAAAATAGTCAATTTTGATATCGTGAAGTTATGTCTTTCTCGGTAGAAAACTGGGGATAGGATGGAAAATATGAGAGAACTATGTTCCAAGGACTAAAAAACCAAGGCCAACATAGTTCTGCCTTGAATCAGAGACAAAACAAAGCTGCCCAAAAAAGTGTTTGAGAGCACCCATTGAAGCTCCTATATATAGAAGAGTCAACATTTTCCTATTGAACAAGTTTGTATAGTCAAATCCATACAAGAGAAGATATCCACGATCCTAAATGAGAACCAGAGCCAAAGCTAAGACAGATCCACGTTTAGCAAAACAAGACAGCCATAGCAAAGGATTTGACCATAGAACTAGACCATGAGAGATAGCAAGATTCTTGCTTCCACTGTGGAAATGTAGAAATTGTATAAGGACTTTGCTTCCAGTAGATTTCATTGTGACAGTAATTGCTATGGTGTTGTAAGCGCTCATTAGTAGAATCTTAAAGCCATTCTGGAATTCTTTTAACCTAGAGAGGGTTTTCTGTGGTTATAAATCCTCATGTTAAAATTCCATTGTGGATTGGTTGTGTTTGATATTATGTTTTTACTGTCTGCAGTTGAATTTTTGCACAGAAAATTATCAGTCTAAAGCAGAGCAATTTTGCGATGTTTCTTTTGCTTCCTATTGTGAAGTATTTCGCTCAGAACTCTACTCGTTGTAACAAAGGTCTTGGGCATAGAACAGGGGACTTGGGTTTTTTGGAATCAAACTTCAGGTTAAGATGCTCATCTGAAGAATGGCACAGTGAGCCTTAGCATGGATTTGGGAGTACCAATTTGAAGTGAAGGTAGGGCATTGTACAATAGACCAGTTAGATTTCTGGACCCTAATACAAAAGTTTCTTCTTCTTTCAAAACATGTTTCTCCTTTTCTGTAACCAATGTGGGTCCTGTTCTTGTTTCAATTGGGGATGGATGAGCATTTTTTATTGCTCCAGATGATCACACTCTGGGTAGCCCTGGAGGCTATTTGGGGGTGATGAGTCCAATAGGTCTCAACAAACTGTTGCCCTCACTGGGGAATACTATTGCAATGGAATTTGATACTATTTTGGTTGTTGAATTCCACGATCCTAATGGAAACCAGTACCTTCAACTCCAGTACCTATTCACAAAAGAGGTATTCACAAAAGAGGGTGCCATAGTCATTCATGCGTGCAGAGAGGGTGAATTGCAAGCATTGCAACAGGAGGTGTTGTTGTTGTTGCATTGGCCACTAGATTGTTTGTCTGGTTCTATTACAAGCGCAGAGTATTGAAAAGGACAGAAAAATTTAGTTCAGATATTGTGAAATTGCCTCGGAAATTCACCTACAAAGAGCTCAACAATGCTACGAAAGACTTTTTTTGAATGTGATTGATAATCGATAATTTCAAGCAAGGGTAATCCACTTGTGAAACCCAAATTTCTGAGCACTTTCTAAAACCTGATGACAGAGTCATTGTAATGAACAAGCGGCTAGGTCCATATTACGTCCAAATCTACCAAGCACCAAGATCTATAAAAAAAAAATACACAAAACTAAGAAGAAGTGGAAGAAAATGTATTCTGCTTACCTGTTCGAATAGTGGTTGGGGTTTACCACGGAAAAAATTTGACAGAGCCCATGTAGCATTTCTTATCATTGAAATTCTAGCAGTATCATTCAACTGGGAAAGCACCTGCATCAGAGCTCCATGACTGAGGGTAAGATCCCTAAATGTTGCAGAGTCTCCAACAATATTTCCCAAAGCCCAAACAGCCTTACACGAACACCAGTTGAACCTAAAGTTGGGTAGTAGTTTTTTAAATCAAATTCCAAAATTACAAACGTATAAAGATAGTTGGGAAGAATAATTTTATGCCTCTAAAATGAACGTGCTACCTGTTCTCGAACATTATCATTCCCAGGGGTAAGAAGTTCCACAAATATAGGCAATGCCCCGTAATCAATCACAACCTTTGTATTCTCAGAGGCTCCAAAAAAACCCAAATAGGGTCAACCCTACTATAGGAGGAAGAGCTTGCAGTAAGAACTTACCATTTCGCAAGAACTGAGGGTGAATGTTGTTCTGCAAGAGCTGAGGGCGAATGCTGAGGGAGAATGTTGTTCTGCAAGAGCTGAGGGTGAATGCTGAGGGAAAATGTTGTTCTGCAAGAGATGAGGGCAAATGCGTGCATGATATCAGACGTTAATGTAGTTTTTAAAAAAATCATTTTTATGTAGCGCGCATTTGATATTTAGCATTTCAAATCATTTTTATTTACATTTGATTTTTTCATTTCCAATACAAGTGATGAACAAATTTCTACAAGAGGTTGAAATTTTTACTAGAATAGCCATGAAAGACTAATTAAAATGGCTTAAAATGCAAGTGGAAATTCAAAATAAATGTAATTGAAGGTTCTATCCACTAAATTTTTGCAAAAGTGCTTACATTATTTAAGTTATCTAGGATATTTTTTTGTATTACACAATCAAAATTAAATAATGAAATAGTTGGGTAGTTTTATTGTTTCAAATTAGGACACAATTTTCAAATGGTGATGAAGTTTCATGTGATGATTAACTGACAATATTCTCCTTTCCTATCCTTGAAAAACTATACAAGGTTCCATGTTGCCACATGAAACCCTAACTCATGTAGCAGCATAGGACCAGTCCTCCATTTTTCCCATCATAAGGCATTTTGCACATATTTGACGACTAGAATTTGCGGATTCCCGTTTTCCGTGAGGTGCTAGGAAGGATAGAAGACTTAATTTTGACGTTTGAAATTTTTTCAAAAACGTTCTTACGCCCTTTAATTTCCACTTACCAACAATTTTGCAACACTAGTCCTCTTCTCAATTGCAAGGCTGTACTCAAAAAGTAAGGAAAGTTGCTTTTTTGGCTCACTCAATGATCCAGGTGGATACTGGTGGCCACCCACCTATTTCACTTGGGGCCCCACCATTGTCTCTTTCAATTTTTCAATTTCGGCACAACTTACTATTTTTAGCAGTTTTTCGGGTCGTGAACTTCTGGAGCCGTTTTGAGGCCCTAAACGACGTTTTTTGGGCATCACGCCTCTAGCGAATATCATTTTGTATCATTCCATTCTAGAATTATATTTGTGGTGAAATTTTTAGTCCTCGGATAGATCTTTCTAATGATGTATCATGTGCCTCAAACAGAGATAGTATGCCAAAGTTACGTCCCTGGGAAGTTGAAACACCAATTTACCCAAACGGGGCCCATAGTTTTGGCGCTTCATCTCCTAGGGTTAGGTTTTTGGGATGTTTAGGGTTCTCCATTGCTTCTCAATAATAAATAGGCCCTCGCGCCTCATTGTAAAGCAGTTCAGAGGCCTGTAGCCGCCACATCTCTTCTCAGAGATAGCTACCAGTGCCCTAGCTAGTTTTATTTCCATTCTGTCTGTAAGCAAATTTCAGTTCTTTGATATTAATGAAATGAAGTGTTATTTCCGCTGCATCTCTGTATTTATGGTTATGTGTTTATTCTATTGCATTCCTGCATAAATCCGGATCAGTGGTATCAGAGCGGTCTGCTTTTTCTCGATCCTTCTTTGCATGTCCCCAACGAGGTCGGGGTATAAGGAGCTAGGGCTCGATCTGGTGGAACCTTTGCAAGATCAGCCTCGCAAACCTCGACGGACGCCCATGGGGGACGAAAAGAAAGATGAGGGAGCAGGAGATCCTGTCAAAATATTGCTCGAGGAGGCCCTCGAAAGACAAAGGAACGTGATGATGGATAACTTTGCTCAGATCCTTCAACGGCTACCCACCGGCGGCGCATCTGCATCCAGCAGCCACTCTGGAGGCGCGAATCCTTTTAAGGTACAAGTAAATTTTGACATTCCCATATTTGAGGGTCAAATAGACGTAGATGCCGTAGATAGATGGTTGAATCTGTTAGAAGGATATTTCTCGGTTTATGACTTTTCAGACCGGGAGAAGATTATTTTTGCACTCCTCAAAGCTACCCCCCATGTTAAGGACTGGTGGGAAACCTACTGTGAGAACAAGGACCAGACAGAACCCTCTCTGTTCTCGGCCGTACCAACTTGGAATTCTTTCCGAGACATCGTCAAGGAACAATACTATCCCGTGGGGAGCTATGAGGACAAGTACATACAATGGACCACGCTGCGACAACAAAGGGATCAAGATGTGCATGAGCTGACGAATCTGTTCCATACCCTGCGCACAAAGTTGGGTATCAAAGATTCGGAGAAACATTTGGTGCTAAAGTATCGCAGCTGTCTGCACAGATACATTCAGGAGGAAATGGAGTTCCTCGACATCTCCTCGCTTAGTACGGCATACCGGTATGCTGCCAAGATTGAGCAGAAATTCAAACAGAAGAAGCGAGACTTTGGATCTGCGAATCAAAAGCAAGGGAAAGGTGCTCCCAAACCGCAAAACAAAGGACAGAGCCAAGGCATGGTGACTCAAGACAACCTGTCGAAGCCACAAGCAAAGAACAACACCGCAAAGCCAAAGAAGGACACGGGAAAGTGGTGTGAGTTCCATAAGAGCTCCACTCACAACACAAGTGAGTGTCGGGCCAAGCAATCGCTAGTGGCCGAGATGAGGGCTTCTGAGTCAGATGCATGCTCCGACTCTGAATCAGAACCTGAAAAGGGGAATGAAAAAGGGAAACAGATTATTGATGCGGAGCCCAATGCCATTGTTGCCACTACAAAGGTCCAGAAGGAGGAACCAGAAGATCCAGAGGAGGAGGAACGTCTCTTCCACTCCCAGATGTGGGTAAAGGGCTCTCCTGTACAGTTCATTGTCGACAATGGGAGCCAAAAGAACCTCATTTCAGCAGACGCCGTGAAGCGGTTGGGCTTGCCGACCACAGCTCACCCACATCCATACACCCTCGGGTGGCTTCACCAAGGACGAGATCTCCGCGTCAGCCAGCAGTGCCGCCTTCCCTATAGCATCAAGCCCTTCACGGATGAGGTATTATGTGACGTTGCTCCTATTGATGTTTCTGATGTATTATTAGGACAACCATACTTGTGGAAGCGTCATGCGGTGTATGAGTCTCGGCCTCGTGTTGTTATTGTTACTTTGGGAAATAAGTTGTACAGGATACCAGAGGTACCACCTCCTGCCACTATCTCTTTGGTTATTGCAAACAATGCAGTAAGCTCATTTCCCAAACTAGGAAATTCATTTTCCTAATGATCCGCCCCCAGGGAAAGAAGAAGACTATGGCCATGACCTCCAGACAAGGCTCCTCTGCACAAAAACAACAAATGGATAAGGTTGTGGAGGAGTACGGGGAAATTTTCACCTCACCCACAGGGGTTCCTCTACACTGTCAAGTCAAGCACCTGATTGATCTGACCCCAGGTGCGTTGCTACCCAATGGGCCGATATATCGGCGCTCTATTCTGGAGAACGATTAAATCAAGAGGCAGATTCAGGAGCTACTGCAGAAGGGTCACATCCGACCAAGTTCATCATCCTGTGGGAGCCTAATAATTTATTATTGTGAAATCATAGTTCTAAATTATCTCTTATTCTGTGAGTAATGTAATCTATTAATTGTAGGCAGATTCATTAAAAAAATTCAAACTAATTTTAGCATGAATGATGACAATTTATATATTAATTGGTTTTTTAGAGTATTTGTATTATGTAGGAGCACCGGAAAGAAAAATCAAGACTTCATTTTCCATTTTCCTTATTTTATTGGGCTGAACTGGAGAAAATTGAATATGAATAGTGAGTTAATTGTAAGATCAATGGGCCAAGGCCATACATCAACATTGACCAGAGTGGGGAAGTATAAAAGCATGGATATTCATGCAGGTATAGTTATTAATGTAAGATCAAATTTAACTCTTAGCTTCACTAAAGAAATAGAAGGCAAAGATCTAGCATCAACTGAAACTCACGTGAAAAAGTAGATGAAAAATGTAAAATCATCCAATGGAGAGGTAATCTATAATTATCCAGTAAGACTCTTGGCTATGCCTTGAGACTAAACTAATTCTCAATATTTTTGAATAATCATCCATTGGAATTTAGTAGGAAAACCATAGTAAAGCATTGTCCAATGGCCATGCAAAAATATATAAAAAATAATATTTGTTGGTTGTTTTTCAATAGGTGGACCATGATGGGACCACTGAGAAGGTGGGGGTGTTTTTTTAATCATGGAAGTGAGTTTTAGTAGATTGATAGTCAAGTTACCTTTCCCTATAAATTTTCTCGATCAAGTTATTCATTCATTGAACTTTGATTCATTCCTATTGTTTTGATACACAATCCAATCTAGTTGAGTCTTGAGTCTTCATTGAGAATGGCATTCATAGGTTGTCAAGAAAGAGGTTATCATGCACATGCACTCTTCTTTTATTGGTATCTTTGTAACTATGTTCAACCTGAGTTCTATATTTTTAAATTATCATAATAGTTCGTGATTATTAGGCTTTTATTTTGTCTTTTAAGAATTTTAATTTAATTATTATTAATCATTAAATTAAAATATATATATATATATATATATAGTTATTATAGTTATTAAAATTTCAATAGAATTATTAAACTTTCAATGGTACATCATGGCCTGATTAATTTCGCTCAGCAATTTCAAATGGTATTACATTTAGTCAACAGTAATCATCAATTTCTACACACAGAGACTAATTTCTCTGGAAGCCTAAGATTTATTTGGCTTGTTATTCTTATAACTACATAGACATAATTAATAGAGAGATTGAGGATAGAAAAAAATCTAGTGCTTAGTCTCCACTACTCAACATGATTTTGTGAGAAATAATACATAGATTGATTTCTCTGAGTGCCTTAGCATTCTTTGGATCATTTTTTTAATCACAACAACAATAAAAAATGCGTTGAGGATTTTTTCTTAGTCCGATTATGCAATTTTTATAAGACAAATTATGCAATATTAATAATAAACATAAATTTATTGCAATTTAGGGAAAGCTCGTTCATGTTTTTTTCTTTCTATTGGAAGGTTACTTGATTTTCGAAGTAATTTTTAGTAGATCATAGCATATATTGAGGAAATATTAGTTTGACAAGAATCAATTATTTCTCTTGAAATTTTAGGTATTAAAAGTCCATGACACCGATATATCACACTCCAAAATCCAAAGAAAATGGAAGAGCGTTCAATTTTTTTAATCAAACTTTTATTGGTGAAGGGTTAATTTATTACGAGAACATCATTAATGAAGTGCAAAATTTTAAACGTAACATTTATTGAATAGAAAAATAATGACCAAAACATCAAAAAAAATTGTGTGACGGGTAAAGAGAAATCCAAATTCCAACCCTGCCTGCCACTTGTTGGTGAGTGGAGGTTATTCACTTTTCATTTACAGCTTACCAGGTTACTCATGTTACCAATATTTTCACATGTCTCACTTTTAGGTGACTACTTATTTTACTTATTCTTTATAAAGTACAATTGGTAGATAAATGTATATATTATTTGAAATCTATAACAAATCTAGGCAACAAAATTACAACAAATAGAAAATTATGCAAAAAATTCACCAGGGCACTACTAATGTGTGGATACCCTATCATTTCTTAGATCCTCATAACTTACCAACACCTACTATATTGGTATACACATAATATGGCATTAACCTGAAGTATTTCATATGTATCTAGAAGTAAATAAGTTGTATGACAATTGTTATGGCAGATATAAGATGTGTATTATAGTTTATATTTCAATTTTTCTTAAATAGCATGCATGTGCGGTTCATATAGTGACTACAATTACCAAATATATTTCAGTGAAGATGTGAATATGATCTCTCATTAGGTCCTAATTACTTAAAGCATCATTAATTAGCTTTCCAAATGAATAAAATATGTTAACAAATTAGTAAAAACTAGGAAAACAAATCATGCTTTAAAAAATATGGCACAATGAGTCACACTCTGAGATTTATTTAATTACTCATCAAGTGTCGCTACAACATATATATGATCACCATTACCATAGAAATGGGACATGTGACCATCATTTTGGTTTAGCCAATGACATTCCACATCATGAGCATTGTTTAGGGTTGATTGTGTTGATTTTTTTTAAACAAATCATTTATACATTTTATGGAAATTATAGACACAATTTATAATCACATTACAAGATCATGATGTATGGATATTCCTTATCATTTATTAGATACTCACAAATTACCAACACCTATAAATTGATATACACATAATATAGAATTTACCCCTAGAATGCCACATGTATCCTAAAAAAAATTAGTTGTATGGCAATTGTTATGGTGCATATATGATGTGTATTATAGTTTATCTTATAATTTTGTTGAAGTAGCATACAAAAATTTACATAGTGATATGAGAACCACTCTCTATAGTATACATCGATTTTGTACACATGGCTTTTCAGTTTCTTTTTAAAATATATCATTGGTGATGCTCACATGATTATATAATGAACCATTAAGTTGAACTATGAAATTATTCCTCACAACACACACACACACATATTGATGAATTAATAATTTTTCTCATATTATTTTTTTAATCTATTTTGAAAAAAAATAAAAAAATTATATATAATTATTTCTAAGAAGAACAAGAGATATTTCCTTACCATATCTTCGTAAAACATATAATAGTGATGTTTGGAGGCAGTCGTCGCAATAGCGAAGCTTTTGGGCATAGTGTCGCAATTGCGATGTCTTCCTCTAAACGTCGCAATTGCGACACTTTGTCTAAGTGTCAGTATTGCGACACTTTTCTCTAAATGTCGGTATAGCGACGGTTTCCCAAGATCAATGGCCCAAAGTGAACCCGATAACTTACCTTTTCCCCGCACCTTTCCTTTTGATCATGGTCGTTCGCTCGTTGAATCCAGACCCGACAGCGCTAATACATTTTCGCGCTCATAAAGTAATCGTTTGATGTTTTGGAAAAGCCGCGCGAAATGGGTGGTTTTTCCAAACCACCCGCGCTTACATGTCACCACCACGTTGTATCGTGTTCGAAAAGCTAGTTTCCGCTTACCACCATTTACCCTCGCGAATACCACTGGCGTTATTCCCTAAACCTGACCCGTTTAACCCGAGTTTAATGTCATTTAACTATGGTTATACCATCATTTAATACATTCAAATTATATTTTTCATTCAAATTTTCACGTTTTCACTTTAAACCTGTAAAAACATTGCAGAACCGTTTTTCCTCAAAATCACGCCATTTGAACCCTGAGAAACTTTGCAGAGCCATTTTCAACCTACCAGTACCATTTTTCGATGCCCATTGCCCTGAATTTCCATTACAAAGTACTACATTGTCCTCTGCGAAGCCATTTTCAAAAAATTGAAGACTAAGCACCTCTGCAACATCTTCAACCGAATTCTGTTGGTTCTCCAGGTACTTTTCTTCGAATTTTCCCTCTGAGATTTCAAAATTCCTGTCGATTTCAAATAATTACCAAAGTTACTGCAAAAAAGTGTCCATTTTTCAGGGGAAACTCTATCAAAATTTCCCTGGAATCCCTAATTTCCCTTTCTCGCAGTTTTTTCCATACCCTGGTCCATTTTGCTATTGAAATCGATTTTAAATACATGTTATGAGCTTTAAATTCCTTTCATTTCCTAAAAACCCTGCTCAAAAACCCCATTTTCAGTAGAAATTCACCAAGAAACCCCTGTCTCTCGTAAAGGAACTTAGAAAACCGTTTAAGCTTGCTTCGTTCATATTAAAAATGACCAAGAAATAGGTAACCCCCAAGAATGGAGGCCCAAAATATCAAAAGAAGTCTTTTGCAAATATTCCCTAACCTCTGTCCTTCAAAATCAACAAACCAACTCCTGCTCTCACGGCTGATTCTACAGATGTGGTCAGACCAGTCCAACCTCCAGTCATTTCTCCAGAGAACAGCCCTTTAGTTGATCTGGACTATAGAATACTAGACCCTAATGTAGAATTTAACCTGCTTGATGTCTATAATTGGTGCTATGGAAAATCAGTGGAAAAGGGTGACAAAGATATTCCAATTTGGGAATCTAATCTGCCTAGATATATTGTCCCTCTCACTCATTTTGTTCCTAACTTTATCATATTATGCCAAGCCTATTATATGCCAGAACAAAGATGTAATGTAAAAAAATAAAAATACATCCTGTTTTACATCACTGAAGAGTCAATAAATTCCATGTTGCAAATGAATCATGACCCCAATTCTGCTTCCCTATCAATAGAAGATTTAACCCAACTATATCTTGAATTGGATTTCAATACTAGATTCAAAATATACAAGACTTTTTGTCCAAATCAAGTTGATATTCCTAAGTTAAATCCTCCTTTCGACACCGTTGATTTCCCAAATGAAACTAGACAGATTGTCTCAATGCTCTCCTTCATACTAGGATACACCAGTGATGAATTCACTGATGTGGCTATCCTAGGTTTTCTGTCAACTCTAAGCCCTGGTCAATCACCATCCATTAAGTTAAATTTTTCTAGATTTATTTCTGAAAGTATGCATTATCAGTTATCCAGATTATCAGAAGAAGGAGTTTTCAGATACTCCTCTTATCTACTCCACCTCTTCCTATATTATCAAACAGATAAGTTTCCAATTGAATGTCAGAAATTGGATGCAGAAGGAAAAGTTCTATCAGTAGTATTTTGGTCATCTATTCTAAGGAAATGGAACAGAGAGTATAGTTTTACAGATTTCAATGACTCATTTATAGCCCCTGCTATGTATCTCTTGGAAAAGAGGAGATCCCTAGGATCAATGATGAGACAAGAAGAATTCTGCAGTTATCAGAGAGCTACAAAACTGGAGATTGGTATTTATATAAAAATCATACAGAAATCAGAGTGTATGGCTCATCCCTGGCCCCATATAAGTTACCCAGATTTCTTACTACAAGAATATTTGCTTTAGAATATCTGATACAACTATTGAATGTAGATGAAATCAACTTCATAGCTTCCAAGAAAAAGACCCAATTTAAGCTGAAAAATCAAATTGGGCCATTCATTGTGAATAACAGAGAAGCTACCAATGAGATAAATTTCAAACTTAAAGAGTATAAGTTCCCATGTAGTTTTACATGGAAGTATGACCCACAAGGTATTTTGAGTGCAATAAGGGTAAAATGTAAGTTTCCTATTTACTTTCATGATCCTAAGCCCCATATTGAAAGATATGTAAATCAAATTGAATGGGAGCCAAACACCCTATCTGATGATGATTCACATGCAGTACAGGTAATACAGGTATACAGTGGCAAAGGCAAACATATTGAACAGACACAGGTGGCTTCTACAAGCAAAGATACTGATAATGTACATAAAAGAGATAGAGAAGGAGATAGTTTCATAGCTGAGACTATTGAGGACATAAAATTCAGGACTCCTTATAATAAAAGAAGCAAGTCAACAGACGAAGAAAAGGATAAGGCTGTAAATATTGATATAGATGATGAAGAAACAAGAATAGTCACTCAAACATTAAAAGAGCTTCAAAATGTAAAAATTGGAACACAAAAAAAAGATACAGTCATGAAGGAAAACCAGGCTACTGTCGATTTGCCTCCTTCTTCTCAGGAAACTGACAATACAGAGTCAAATATTTAGATTAGATTTAGATAGATTAAAGAGAATAATGAAGAGATCAAGAATCAAGCTCATTCTATATTTCTTAAGGAAAATCTTGGAAACAAAGACAGGCTTCTTTCAACATTTGATTATTCATCCAATAAATTGGTAATGTCATTCTTGAAGCCTACAGTGGCTGAGCCAAAATCAGTGGCAGATTATTCCAAAACAGATTTTGAAGTGGATGCAGATGCCATTCATGAATTAGATCAAATTGAATTTCATAGGAGCAATACTGAAATGCTATATTCAAAAATTGTCAGTAAAACTATGAAATCAATTAGGCTTGAGAAAACAGTGCTCAACCTCCAAAATCAAATGAGGTTGGACAAAGCCTCACTGTATGCTAATAATTTAAGAATAAAAGCACTAGAAGATATAGTGATTGAAGCAAGGGGTGACCCAGCCAACATTGAAGGGGAAAAAGTCTTAATTAAACAGAAAAATGAGGATATAGTTGCTCTTAGAAAACATTTGAAGTTGCCTTGGAGTGAAAAATCTCAAGCAAAAGAAATTCTACAACAAAAAACAGAGAATGATGATTTAAAGCAGCTTGTACATCAAATGACAGATCAGATAAAAACAATGGAAAGTCAAATAGAAGCTCTAATGAAAGAGAATGAAGAACTAAGAAAAGCACAACCAATGGTCATTCCTACAGTGATCCCCACTGTAAACATTGCTATACCATCTACTTTGGCAGAACACTTGGCACCGAAAGGAGTACTGAAAACTGCAGTGCTAATTACTTCTCTAATCTCTGCCTCTTCTTCTTCATCCTCACAGAGGAGCACACTACAAGACCAAGATAAAGAGATTCTTAGTTTGAAAGGCATTATTAAAAATTTAGAAAATTCCAAAAATGATGCCTTGATTACTTCTAAAGGACATGAGCAAAGGGCCGATCGACTACAAGAACAGGTAAAGATTTTGCAAGCACAAGTAAATATTACAGATCAAGTGGCCTATATAAAAAATCATTTATGGACCAAAATTATTGAAGGCATTCATTCTCAATGGCCTTCAATTCGGATAATTTATGAACAGAGGGAGTTACTTCAAGTTGCTAGTGCAGAGATTGACAAGACTAAGAGGGAAATTGATAATAAACCAGCCCACGCAATCCAACTCATAGATTTTTTAAACAGTAAAACCAAGGAAGAGTTGGAAGAATTGAAAATTGTTGATAGAACAGAAACCATTCTTCAAATCAAAAAGGTCCTGAATAAAAGAAACATAATGAGTAATCTAGAGGACCGGTGTAAAGACATGAATGTATTCATCTCAAGATTTTTAGCCAAATACAAAACATTGTCAGAAGCAGGTTTGCCTGATATTCACACATTGAATGACAAGTTAATGCCTTAGAAAGATTATGATCTAAAAATCAGAAATCATGCAAAAGAGAAATCCAGACAACCACTGCCTCAAGGATCACCAACAGGAAAAATACTTCTTCAGTATTTTGAAAATCTGTTCTTTTTAGATAATGAGATCAGGTATATGTTCACTATCAAGCCTAAATTTGCCAAGTATACAGAGGCAGATGAAAGTTACAGAAAATTAAAGACTATGAAGATCCCCTCTGCAGAAAAGTGGCAAGAATTCACAGATCTGTTGTGAATTTAATGGATAAAAAACAGGAAATTCACTTGGAAATTCATTTTTTACTGTTACCTCAAATGGTAAAAATACAGGGTTAAAGTGCACAACAACAATCAGTTCAAATTAGAATAATCGGTTCTATTTTTCTTGTAAAAAGGTAACAACTTGCAAACTGTTTTGCAACTGTCCCTCTTTTTAAGTTTTCTTTCCTATTTTTTATTAAAACATTATCTCAATTCCTGAGATATTTTGTAAACAGTTTTTTGTATAAATACTTCACAATTTGAAGTATTCAGTGTGAATAAAATTTCTCAAGACAACTATAGTCTTATTTGCTGGTTATATTGAAGTTGGTGAGTCAATTAGTGAAAGCAACAGACTGGAAAGAGATCAGAGACATCATAGCTAAGGATTCTCGTGGTGACAAGATAAGTCTCATTTCTTTCCTTGTTTTCAGTGTATTTCTTTAAAGTTTACATTCATTCATATTATGTTTTTCTAGTCTATAATTATCAACTAAGGAAAAATTAAACAGGATTAGTGATAATAAGCTCCCTGTTTTGAAACTTGTTGGCATTTTTATGTTTTCTACTTTGTTCGTGCTCTCTACTTTGCCATTGGCCTGTGGGTGATATGGAGTTGTAATCTTGTGCTGAATGTGGTAGTTTTGCAATGTTTCAACTAATTTATTACCTACAAATTGTGGTCCTCCATCTGTGATTATGTCCCTTGGGACACCATAGCACACAAATATTTGGAAAAGAAGTTGTACTACAGAGTCCTTTGTAGCTTTTGAAAGTGCCTCTGCTTCGACCCACTTAGTGACATATTCCGTTGCAACTAGGATGCATATTTTTTGGTTTGAGGGAGGACTAATAGGGCCAACAAAATCAAGTGCCGAGCGTTCAAATGGTTCAATCACTAGTTGAGGGTTCAAAGGCATTTCATCAGACTGCCCAGGGCGTCCTACCCTTTGGCAGCTATCACAGGCCTGCACGAATTTTTTGGCATCCTTAAAGATGGTAGGCCAGTAATAGCCTGTTCGTAAAACCTTATGGGTAGTTCTATGGTTCCCAGTTAGATCCCCTTCTTCAATCTTCTTATCTGTAAGCTTAAGGATTCTTAAGTTCCCTTTTGCTCAGATTCCATCCACTCCATCAAATCAAGCCTATACATAGCCTTAGAAGGCCACCTATCTTGCCCTTAGCACATTTTCATCTCTGAGCCTTATTTCTTAGTTCTGCTTGCCTAGAGAGTTGAATCCATTGCCCAATATTCTGGTAGATCCTTCTAGTTTACCTTGAAATCTCTTTATTCCCACCAATATTTTAAAATCAAACCCAAATACACAATCATAGATAGCCTAATATCTGTTACTAAAACAAAGCTAAATCATACTGAGAGATCCCTCTCTGGAGTTCAAGAAAGCTAGATCTTGAATTCCCAAAGCGGTTCTTGGTTACCCCTGGTGTTCTTAACTACAAAAATCCCTATCCCACAACCTGAGAATTACTAGGGTGATAACAGGCCTTGGGGGTATTATGATCCTTGGAGGAAACTCCCACATCTAGAAGAGTTGACAGAGAAAATTGGATCGAGTACAAAGGTGTGCCAGGTGGGTTTTACCCTGCACCAATTGTTATATTGCATATATGATGTGTATTACAGTTTATATTATAATTTTGTTGAAGTAGCATACAACAATTTACATAGTGATATGAGAACCACTCTCTAGAGTATACATCGATTTTGTACACATGGATTTTCAGTTGCTTTTTAAGATATATCATTGGTGATGCTCACATGATTAAGTTGAACTATGAAATTATTCCTCGCAACACACACACACATATTGATGAATTAATAATTTTTCTCATATAATTTTTTTAATCTATTTTGAATATATATATATATATATATATATATATATATATATATATATTTCTAAGAAGAACAAGAGAGAATTCCTTACCATATCTTCGTAAAACATATAATAGCAAGAAAATTAATCTATTGAAATTTCATTTCCAAACATATTCATGGAGTAAAATGAAGATTAAAGGAGATATTCATGGATTTACCTATAACATCACCTCATAATTAAGAATGTAAATGTACAATATTGATGATACATAGGTTAGGAGAAAATTAATCTATTGAAATTTCATTTCCAAACATATTCATGGAGTAAAATGAGGATTAAAAATAGATATTTATGAATTTACTTATAACATCACCTCATAAAAGTGTAAATGTACAATATTGATAAAATTTATTTATATATGATAAATAATAAACATTTATCTCACATGTATCATATAATCTTATAAACAAACAATTGCACCGGGGGTGCAATCCTCAAAAATTTTAAATTGTCTAATGTATATGTACCTATTTAAAGTATTCGGGGTCCACATTACAAATGCCCAAAGTGAAATATTTGAGAATATGTTATATATGAGCCAATGGTTTAAATAACTATCGGGCGGTGAAACAAAAAATATAACAAAATATTAATAAAACTATATCATATGTCTGGACTTCAAAAAAAAAACCCAATTTCAATCACAAATTCATGTTCCAAAATAGCATGCTGATGTCACCCTAATTTGTGACATGAAAACTTCCTAGAATACGCCATATAAAAATTCGGGTCCGTTTTTTGGCTTTGCGTACGGAGGAAAACTGTGACGAGAAAATCAAATTAATTCCACCCTATAATGTTTCGGGTCCGAAATTCCACAATGCAGACGGGCCAAAAAATAACGTGATCGAATCGCCTGCTTCCACGTGGATGGCTGATTTGGACTATGGTCTGTGGGACCACGTTCTTCTGAATTAAAATCTCCCGCGTTTACTATTAAATTGCTCTATTTCCAAAACAATACAGCGCTTTGTTTTTAAGTGTGCAGGGACTGTGATTTCAAAACCGAAATTGACTGTTCATCAGTTTTAGAAAGCGGTTATTTGACAGAGCCATTCAAACAGATTTAGAAAGTAGCCAGAGGACAGGGTAGTTGAAATTAATATTTCAACATCCCTCATTCACTGAGAATACCCTCCTTGGTGCCTTCTTCGCCGGACTACGATGTTTTCATCAACAGTCATGAACCCGATGTCTGTTTCTTCGCCAAGCATCTTCACAACAGTCTTGTTTCCAGAGGATTGCAAGTCTTTCTCAACAGCATAGAATTGCAGGCTGGACAATCCATACCTTCAAAAATCAAAGACGCAATTAAAGGAGCCTCTCTCATTATTACTATTTTCTCTCCAAATTATGTGCAATCGCAAAGGTGCCTCCATGAACTACTCCTCGCGTTGCTCTGTAAGCCGACTATTTTTGCAAAGGCATGTAACTATCGTTTATTGCATATAAGTGTCGTTATATCGACGGCGGCCGGAGTGTCACTATTATAGTCGTCGCAAGAGCGACAGTTCGAGGACGGACAAAACGTGGTTCGTCATAACATCGCAATTCTGACGCCTTGACAAAGTGTCGCAATACCGACACCTTTTCTGTCGCTTCTAAACAAGCGACACTCTTCCGATGCCTCCAAACGTTGCAATTGCGACACTTAGACATTGTGTCACAAACAAAGCGTCGCTATTGCGACGGATGCCTCCAAACGTCGCAATTGCGACACTTACACATTGTGTCACAATTGCGACATTTGGAAGCATCCGTCACAATAGCGACGCCTTGGGGCATAGTGTCGCAATTGTGACGTCTTCCTCCAAACGTCGCAATTGCGACACTTTGTCTAAGTGTCGGTATTGCGACATTTTTCTCTAGACGTCGGTATAGCGATGGTTTCGGGTGGGATTGAAAAAATTTGGGGAAATTTCCGACATTTGGTCAAAAGTGTCGGAACCAAGTGTTGGAATTTCCGCCAAATGTACTAGTGATGCATGAGGTGCATTTCGCATGCAAGGAAATTCATTTCTTGTTGAGAGGGAGTGTTGAAGTTTGCTACAAGAAACAATGAAATTGGCATCCGAAAAACAACAAGCAACACCTACACTAAGTGTGGGACCAGGAGTTCCAAGTTGCACCTACACTAGTGTGGGACCACCGGTCTTAGCAGCACCTACATTGGTGTGGGCTAAATTTGGTGCATGTCTATTTTATTTATCCCTTAATTAAGATGGACAATAAAATGTAATCTAATCTCAAAATAACTTGTAATATTTAACTGAGTGTGATAAACTCAGTTAGCTCATGAATTTCAAGTTGAGGGTAGTTGGTGAGGTATGTAAAGTAATTCTAGTTGTAATAGAGTTCAAAGTGTAGTGGTGCATTAGTTAATGCAAGTTATAATCAGTTTAACTCAGTTAAGTGATTTCAACTCAGTTGTACTAGTTTTAACTGTTTGATACACTAGGGAGAGATCAAGTGAATTAAATGTTATTTAATTCACAGTCAGTGATCTCACATGCAACTGAGGATTTACTATTATTAGCTGCATGCATGTCAGTTCCAGTGGAGACCCAATTGAGGTCTAGGTGAAAGGGAAGTGTAACAATCAGTTGTGATATTAGCAGGCTACCCAGGTGCAATTAAAACACCACAGGATGCCCATGATACTCAACATAGTGTAGGAAGGCTGGAATTCCTTGTGAATAAGGATTGCATTCCTCATGAACTGCGTGAGAAAGACAGGCTGAAGACAGGCTGAGAATTGGCTAAGTATTGGCCCGATTTTGTGACAATCAGTGTGATAAAATTAGCTGAATACAGGAGGGCTCTTCTAAGAAGAGTTTTATGTAATTGTTTCATGATTCCTTATGGAATATACAATATATGATAGAGGGGTTTTGAGAAGAAAGCTTTCCCAGAGAAATTATCTGTGTTGTGGTTGATTTGATTCTTCTTCATGTTCATGTGATTAGCGATTGTGTTTTTAATTCCACAAAATATTTGTAGAAGCGATTCAGTATTTAAATTTAGTACATTGTTATATTGGGTGAATCCAAGATATACATGCATGTTGTATAATTTCTACAAGTGTTATACACCTAAGTCAACAAGGAGGAAGTGACCTAGACCGAGGATCTTTAATATCCCAATTCCTTCGAAGTAGTAAACCTTGATGGGTTTATAGGCTCCATTATCCTATGATGTTTTCTTCTTACAAAAGATTGAATCCAAAAAGTGATTCTTAATATAAACTAAACTAAGCCATGGTTTTCCAACACTAAAATAGACTACTTATTATACTAAATGGTTATCGAAACAAAATATGGCTAAGTTATTGAATCAACTCTATAAATAAAATAAAATAAACTAGCCTATATGAATGTAATCATAAAAATACTAAAGCTAACTATCTCAGTGTTAAAGAGCTATGATATAGCAAGTAATTCTAATTTGTAAATTTCATTTAGAAATTATAATTGGAAAAAGAGATAATACAATAACTAATGTTACAGAGTCAAAATATAATATAGAAATGTACAATATTAACAGATAATGAAGGTCAAAACATTAAGTAACTGACTCAAAATCGATGAACATTAAATTAAATTTTGAAAGAAGCATTTATAAAATGAAATAATATATTATTCCTAAATGTGATTAAAAAAAAAAAGATTAAATTATTTTCCAATGTAATTAATTACGGGGCAGGTAATTGTAAACATAAAAAATCCTTATCTCGAAGGAAAACAGAGATCATTATGATCAATGTTAGAATTTTAAATTAATAAATTATGGAAAAACTATAAAGATAAATTATTCTAAGAATTGCTCGGTCAAGACTTAATTGAGGAGAAAAACTATAAATGATATGTTTCTCATTGAAAGAATTAACTTACTTTAATTATTTTCCAATGAATACAATCAATCAACCATTAAAAAAAAGGATTGAAATATGAATATCATCTATATTGGTGGCATTATCATTAATATTCATATAAATATTGACATTTTACTAATTTTAAAATATCGAAATAATTCATAGAATTACAAATCAAAATAATGTCTAAACTAATACTTCTTCTTAGGACATAAGTCAGTGACGAAAAATAATCAATTGGTAATAATTGAAAATCAAATCAATGTTGAAATGGAAAAATAAATATAACAAAAAAAATTGTTTGCTAAAGGATCAAACTTTAAAGAAAACAATATTTATCCTCAAAAATTCAAGAAATAATTACAAGAAAATAAAGAGGATATACAGATTAACCATGGAACATTGAAGCTAAAGAACCCAAATTGAACACAGTCAAATATATGCACTTATATTAATGTATTCCCATAGTAAAAATAAAAATAATTCTTTTCCCAAAAGAAACTCCCTATATCACCACATGTCTCTCCTCCCATTTACAATTGAATTGAGGAGTTTATATAATGCAAGGCCCGGATCCTTACAATAAAAAATAAAAATAAAATTGTCTTTGGATCATTCAGTCACAAAAAATAAAGGGAAATGTTTCCATGTTCAGGCCTTCTCAGCCTATGAGAAAACTAATATAAGACATATGATAGACAAGATTCACATACATGGTTATGAGCGGACACACAATGGGTGAAAACATCCTGAATCGTATTATCCAAGAGAAATGCCTTGCCAACATTGAGAATATGTTAAGAAAACAAACTAAGATTCGATAACGTAACAATAAAACTGAAATTTGGCTTCTACAAAATCTATGATTCTTTAGAGTCCCTTTTATTAAAATAGAAAACTAAATAACACAAATATTACCTGCATCAATTTTCAAATAAATTGACTATTTTTTTACACTAGGTCCCTTTAACTCCGAGGAGATGGTAACCTTGAGATTCAAAGAATTTATCACAATGACAATATCTTTAGACCTAGTTTTACCTTTACCTTGAATAGGAGATTATTTTGTTCGTTTGACTTTTCCTTTAACTGGAACATAACCTTTAACTAGTTATTTTCATAGACTAGTTGGCTAATTTTATGTTCCAAATGAGGAATAGTGACAAAATACTATTGTTTCCAGATTTGCAATGAAATCATCTAAGTGAGGGTTTCCAAAGGAAGCATCATCACATTATTATCATGACTTAGAACAAGATCCTAAGAATGTGACTTATTTCTTTTCAAAGATGGTTCAAGACTATTTTCCAAGTGAACTAGAGGAATGGTTTCAGGAGGAACCTTGAGCTCGGTTCTTCAAACCCTAGCAATTTTTCTTTGCAATCGTTTTACTTTTTCCATGTTCTACAATTGATCATTTTCTTGTTTGTTTGTAAACTAAACAAGTTGTGTTTTGGGCAAAGGAGATTCGACAATGGGATTGAGCGTATGATCTTTGGCTGCACTTCTAGTAACTCAGAGAGAACTTAATATTTTGGAAATTTTAATTTCACTATCCTTTGAAGAGGGTGATCTTGAAATTTGAGAAGATACCTTACATTCATCTTGTTGTAACTCCTCGTCCATGGATGGAATTGAATCAACAAGAGAAAGGTCGGGAGTCTTAGTGATAGAAGACTGAACAATAACAAATGTTGGTGGTTGAACATAGTCATTTCAAGTAATAAATAGATCCCAATCATCACCAATTTGAGCTAAATGATATCTAACCAATATAAAAATTAATCCATGATGGAAAAGAGACCATTCAGGGTTTCATTAGAGAAAATTTTATGTTGAAAAGGGGGCTTGAAAAAAAATGTACAACAAAAATCAACTTTATAAGAACCAATAAGGTTCACTATTATGATGTCAACCATGTGTGATGATTCAACATTTTAGGAATAAAAAGGTATATTTATATAATTAAAATTAAAATTAAAAACTACCTTTTCAATTCATATTTTCAACTTATTTCCACACAATTTTACTCACATTTCGAGCGGGAGGACTTATTTAATGTAGAATTTAATTTTTCATCCAAGGATTACCCATGTTGCATACTTTATATGGACCCTACTACATAAGACATGTTAAATACATGAAAAAACATGATTGCAATCACATTTTTTAATGTATTTCACACTTTTCGTGTAGTAGGGTCCGTGAAAAGTATGCAAAATGGGTACTCCTTAGATTAAAAATTAAATTACGCAAATAATGAGCTCTCTCGCTCAAAATTTGAGTAAAATAATAGGGAGGTAAGTTAAAAAAGTGAGTTGAAAATTAATTTTTTTCTTTTTTCCCTCCAAAACCTGAAGAGGAAATCTAATATTATTTTATTATTTCCACTATTGTTTTATAATATTCCTTATTTAGACTTCAAAATTTCTCCAATGTTATGCTCAAGTTGGTAAAATTTTGACATCATTGTTAAACTCTTTAGGATAAAATATGGCAAATTAAGTTTTCAATCTAAGAAGGCCATCAAAAGCCGAATGTGATATATGAAAACAACATTATAACAACCCTCAGAGGTTATGTATCTCTGAATCAAATGTAATAGGTTACACTATTATGGTTTGAGAAATGATCTAGGCATACCTTTAACAAAGTATTCACAATCCTTATTTGCTAGAAGTTTCTTTGAAGGATTGCTTTTAACTATAAGGTTTTTATTCCAACACTCTCCTTCGAAGGGTAATTGGGTGGCCAGTACCACAAACTATAAATTAATTATAATCTCAAGGTATCCAACGTAATCTCCTTCTTCCATTGAAATAAGCAACACAACCCTTGACTATTTCCTCATTGTTCCCTCAAAACAGTTGCAAGAACTTCCACCAACGTACTTGATGAAGAAAAACTAAGAAATCTTCATATGCATCTACAATTTCAGCTCCAATGAGTTCTGATCAGAATACTAGAGGCATGTTACAAAGGAAATGTCACGGGTCAAGGTAGAAAAGGGCTTTAAAATTTGAAACTAGTCATGAAACCCTAAGTCACAGAACCCTTAGGATCAAAAGGAGAATGACAAAAATGCATAGTTTGATGATAACTTCTTGAGAAAATCCTAGAGATCAAATCAACAGTTTTTAGGTACAAAGTTTATGAAAAAGTAAGGGTGACCTTGAAATGTGGACAATGAACCATAGTCAAACCATATGCTAATTGGCATTGATATAGGTTGACACTTGGGTGTTAAAATTCCAGGTCAGTGGGTGATGAGGCATACCACGGGGGTGTCACTCAATTAACCTATGGCATAGCACGTGCGTTCGTGGCATACTAAAGAATACCCTTAATTTGACTACATATTGGAAAATACCTCTAAAAATCACTTTATTTAACCCCCTACCAATACTAACCCATTGCATTTTCCCAATTTTAAAAACCCCTGCTTTCACTATATATTGTAGGTATCTATTTTTTCATTAACATTTTCTACACCCCTTTATATTTATATCCTTAACATAATGACATGATGCCTCTCTTATGACCTCACATGAATTCTACAATTCACATTTCTTCTTGTGATATACATAAGAGATGCATATTAGTATTCCCACAATGTGATTACTCAATCCACACTCAAGCACATCTTACTATGATTTGTGGCATTTAATGGTCTAAGGCATACAAAGGTCAACCATTTTTTAGGAAGATTGATTATGTGCATGTGTATACTAGCAATTGCACCGGGGGTTCAAGGGAACGCCGGAAGGAGGAGATGTGAATCGTTTTGTGGTATATGAGAGGTAAAATGTGTAATAACTGAAGGAGATGAATATTTTGTTCATTTGTGACGATATGGAATATTGGATTTTATTTTTAATAAAAATAAAAATTATTAAGCCCACGTGGTGTAGAATAGTCGGTGATGGGGTGCACTGTTAAGGAACTCCGTTCTGTAAGGTCACCGGTTCGAAACCCGTGGGTGGGATGGGAGAAGAAAAAATGGAAAGATTAGGATTAGTCTAAACGAGAAAAAAAAAAAAAATATTAATTTAATATTATTAAATTTTAATTTATTTTATTTTATTTTTATTTAATTTTATTTGTTTATTTGTTTATTTTTATTTTTTTTAATCTTTATTTATTTTTATTTCTATTTATTTATTTATTTTATTTTTATGTTTTAATTAAAAAATTTATTTATCTATTTTATTTGTATTTTTAATTTTATTTTTGTTTTATTTTATTTCTATTTATTTATTCATAATTTATTTATTTTTATTTATTTTTTATTTTTATTTTTATATGTCGATACATTTGAAATCTCCCGGGCCCACATCAACTTATAACACATGCCTTGTTAAATTATTTATTATTGAGTAGTTTTTTTGTTAGATAAATATGTAAATATGTATAAAAAATATAATTGGTCAAGAATAATTAATGGAATTGTTTTTAGTGTTTCTTGGGTGTTTGAATTACACTTCGATTGTGTAAAGGTTATTCATCAAATTCTTGATTTTAGTAAATTTTTGCAATATGATAGAAAAATTAAATCCACAAGAAAACTTTCAAAAAATCAAACTAAAAACGATTAAATAATTAAATTTATTTTATATTATTATTGGATATAACGGAGACTGGCAATCTGGTGCTGAGATGGTGCAGTGAAGTGATTTACTGGGAAAGCGGAACTAAAGAGCAATTTTTTTCTTCAAAATCTAGTAACACCATTGGAGCAGTTTTACAAGGGATTGGAGTTTTTGGCCTCTTTGATAGACAGGGGACCATCATTTGGTCGAGATATAGTGAAGATTATACTGACCCAAATGTGAATTTGAGACTTTTGAGGTTGGATGCTGATGGGAACCTTAGAATGTATTCATGGATTGAGAAACTTCAGGTCTGGAAAGTGGCATGGCAGGCTGTGGAGAATCAATGTGATGTTTTTGGTACCTGTGGTTTGTATGGTGTCTGTAGCTTTAATGCCACAGGACCCTTTTGCAAATGCCCATTTGAGAGAGAAGGATCTAAGGCCAATGTTATTTTGGAAATGGGGTCTGAAGGAGCCTGCAGGAAACTGATGAATTTGGGCAGTTGCAATGAGGGGAACACCCTAATGGTGATGAAACAATCACATGATCCATCAAACAACCAACAAACATGAAACAATGTCTAGTTACACATAATCTCATATGATCCATCTTACCAGCCCATAAGAATTGTTTTATGGAACGGGGGAATTTTTTTTAAGCACTAAAAAGCATGGATTTTCAGGTTTCATGTCAGTCCCAACTTATGTTGCCTCTTGATTTACTTATTTCCAAGTCATAAAATCCTCACAACTATTCGTAGTTTGAAGAACATAAGTAAATTGGGCACTTTTTTGTGAATGTTACAACCAATGCAATGGTCTCCCGTCAAATTAAGATCTCCTAGGGGAGCAATGATCCATTAAAAAAATATCACAATCATCCATAGACAGTGGGGCTCTAATAATAACAAAATAACACTCGCAATGATAAAAAAAAACACATTCACCCACAGACAGTGGGTGTTTAATAATAACAAAATAACAATCGTGTTTAGACTGTAAATGTGCTCCCTTACACATTATTCATTGCTATAAGGACAACAACTTTCAAATCTGAGAAAAAAAGAATAACTTTCTACCAGAGGAATAAATACACTACCCAATGATTACTTCCCAAACAAAAAGACTACTATGTTCTATGCTTGAATCCTGATTTACTGCCTCCTAGTGATGCTAATCAACAAAATTGACAGACAACAAGATTTAGTAATGGAGATTCAAACCAACAATCTAAGGAATTAGTAGTGCATTGCTCGGTATATATACATCTCACTCAATAACAAAGGTTGCAAATTAGTTGTGGGAGCTGAATCGATCTCCACCCATTCATAACACATTATCATAATAACAGATTATCACATCGAATCACAAAAAATAAATTGGTTTATTGTAAGAGCATAGCCAACAGGTAGTGACTGAGCTTCATGAACTGCAGAGAATGTCCTGCACTAAGGATTAATACAACACTAGAAACCCAACTCGGGAAACTAGCCTACAATGGATAAGCTTTGTGTAGTATTATCAGTGTTTTAAGAGAATTGCACAGTATGACTCTGTCAAGGCTATCAGCATTATGCTCTGCAGGAAATTTAAGCATCTCTACCAAACTATGTTCCTATTACCTAGATTCTATAGACAAATTGGGGCGTTTCCTGGTGGAATTCAAAAGGAGCATTGTATTTTACATACTCAATGAAATCAGTCCCAATCATCATCAAATGCAATCATCATCTACTTAACACACTGAAAATTTCACATGAACTATCTTCCCAAGCGTCTTTCAAAGCAAACTGCCTCTTGATATTACTTGTTTCCAATCCATAAAATTCTCACACGTAGATTGGGTAGATTGGATATTTATCATATTTTGCATAAATTCAAACAAGTTTCCCAGGAAAAGATAGAGATGGGAAGATAAAATGGGACTCGAATTGTACAGCCACCAAAAAGAACTATCATTACTTTTTTCATGCCATATCAAAAGTTTATATTCACTGTAAATCCTCCCTAGTGTGAGGAGTACAATATTTGAGGTCTTACTAACATTTCTTGTTCACTTGTGCAAACACAACAAAAAACTTATTTACCAGCCAACAAGTTTGCAGAGATTATTTCTCAGACAATAGGCCATTTATAAAAACCTCCAGGAAATCACAAATCAATTAACCAATCAATGTAATAATTGTGATACCTACACACTATCCTGAATTGCTTAAATCCTTAAAGGGACTCAAAATTGTGATTTATCCAGGTCCTCAAAATAAGGATGATCTAGTGCCTTCTTTGCTGAGATTCGCTTGGATGGCTCATAAACCAGCATTTCCTTCAAATCACCGAATTTAAATTTCTTTGGTTTACTATTCCAACAAAAATGCAAAGAAACAAAGAAAAACAAGGTTTGAGGAAGAGAGTAAGACTCTTGCAGACAACAGATCTAAACTGCTTGGTTCCAAGTCTGGAACAGAACAACTTATATCTTGAGGTTTCCATTCGAGGTAGATATGACAGTCCTTCAATTTAGTCACTCCTGGCCACACTTCTTCATTGGGAGTTCCTAGAAACCTGTTGCATGCAAAGATTGGAATAAGTTATGGCACATCAGAGAAGAAAATCCAATAATCAAATATAGTCTCTTCCTTGTTGAAATCATAACCTGAAAATGTTCATAAGTTGTTGTACTTCAGAATCTTTCCTCCTCACGATGTGTATGACTATTTCAACACCAAGGCTTGCATGGAAAATTGGGTCGAGGACAGGTCCTGTGTTGCTGCAACAGCCTTGAATGATGGGTTCGGCATCTGCAAGATCAAGAGGACTAGTTTCATCAGTGGATATCATTACATCTCGGTTCCTGCAATCTCATTTGTAAAGGTATGCCTTACACCAGAAGCAGTAAACAATCAGATTATTTCCATGTATCCTCAAACATCAAATTCAGACTCATCTTCCTTCTCTTCATTACCTTCAGTTTCAAGCATACATGGTCGCATCTGCATTGTAAGAGCAGTGTTGCCAATTGTGCTTTTTTTTCTTGCCATACAAGTAGGAATAAGTTGGTATGTTTTTAAAAGAAGAAGAAGAATGTAGGGGATGCTTTTTGTACATCAATAAAGAGCATGTTTAAACTGTTAGTAATATGGCTCTGGATCTCTCTGTTTTGCATATTTAGATTTGGATTAAGCAATTATTAAAATCATGTTTTTGTTTTAAAAAAATTTGGTATATAATGTTGTAAAAGCATAAACAAGAAGAAAAATTGTTGTCAAGGAGCATGTATAGAGAGAGAAAATGTAGAGACTATACTATGGAGTAAAAACAAGCTAATCATGCCTTTGTTCATTGAAATAGTAAATGCCTTCTAAAAAAATCTACACTTTAATTTGTAAACATACAGAAAAATCGAGGTAAGTGCATGTGCCCATTAATGTATGAAAATACCCAAGGCCAAACAATGAGCAAAGGATTTGAAACATGTTCTCCACCTGCCATAATTTATGGATAGATAGCCCCCAGTGTTTGGGAACTACTCTCTAAACAAGAAATATGAATTATCTGTAATTGAATTTTCTTGTGCAATTTTTGAAGTTCCTTGGAAGAGTTCATAGCTCAATACATTATCCCAATGGCACATAAATAAATGAAAAAGTAAGTAAAATTCCACAAACAAAACTGACAATATTACCACTTGTCAGAACCAAACAAAACCATTTATTGCATCATGTACATTCAACTCTCACTTTTTTCATGTCCTTATAGTCTGCAAGTGTTGCTTCTACCACCTTGAACAAATTAGGCTCTTGTGTCTTGTTGAAATCATCTAGAAGTTTGATTGCTTGATCAATATGAAATCGATCTCCAACCACCGTTGTTTGTTGTACTTTGTTACATGAAGGAATTTCACTACCACTTGGCATTGAAAGGTGTTGTTGATGGGACGTTGTTTTCATATGATGGTTTTTGAAGTTGCGCATTGTTCGCACTACCAAGGATACATCACCTGTTCCATAATCAATGCCACAAATTTCACAATGGATCTTTATTTTAGATTCTCCCTTTTCTAAATATACTTTGAGAGTAAGTTTCTCATTGACAAACTCTTCCATTAAACTTTTCACTTTTTTTTCCCAAGATGCCAATACACAAGAATCAACAATTGTGGCTTCTTCCACTGACAAAGGCACATTTTCAACTCTTGGTTGTTTATGCATAGGTTCCTCCACATTCTCTTCAATGTTTCCAAATATTGGTATTGCTTCCACTGCATTTGGACACCTTGTTTCCACATCAAATGTGTCTAGTTTCCTCTTGATGCCTAAAAGTGTTGTATAAACTTTCCATTTCTTCTCTTGCTTTGGATTTAGAGCTACTCCATCATGGATAAAATCAAAAGGGTATTCAACGATTCCATCATCCACAATTTCATCACGGATTTCAGCAAATGTACAACCTTCTCGACACCTGACAATGCCAATGACAGGTTCCTCTTCATCGATAGTAATTTTATAAGACAATTCCATCTGTTTTTGCACATAAATAAATGAAAAAGTAAGTAAAATTCCACAAACATATTGGTTTCTCCAAAAAACATGAATTACTCTTACTATTGCGATGAAACACTTTGATTCAAAATGCACTATCGATGGATTCCTCAAATGGAACTAAAACCAGAAATAAAACAGAGTAATAAAACATATTTGAGAGTTGATTTATTGAGTCAAACATTGACAAACTTATAAGCAAGCTTAAGCCCTAAATCTGCCTCAATTTTGGCCTTATTTACATCATTTTTTGTGTCCTAAAGAGGTCAAAACTATGTCAAAACCAAACCATCATAGCTTTTACTGTTCGTTGGTATGAAATGGATTCTAAAGTTTTGAATTCTTCGAGACTCTGCTCATCTAGGTCTTGGCTCTTAATTTCCCAATTCTGATTTTTCTTTGATATATAAAGAAATTCTTCGTATTTTACTGATTGAGAATAAAAGAAATAGAAAGGCAAAATACAAAGATTAAGTGCTCATTTATGCATGCAGTGACCTGATGTAAATTTTTAAGTTGAATCAGCTTTTACATTCCTTGATAATCCTTACTCTTGCGTACCATATTGACTTGGCACAACCACTTTGTACTGACAATGGATATACTATCTTTAGTCCTTCCAACATACTTTTGTGACGTAAACATGGACTTGGGACCTACTTGCAAACATATTCGCCCCTTTGAAACTCATATCATCTAGATAGGGTAGAGATAACAGTGATTTCCAAAGCCACTGCTTAATATTTCAACAAATATCACCAGTGAACGAACACCACGTTTCAAACAAGGCCCAGTTTGAAAGAGACTACTAATAAAATCAAATAATAGCAGCATACATCTTATGCACGTAAAAATCCAGTCAATCAATGCACTAATCATTTCTCATTCCTTCAGATCATCTAGAATATGGAACCTAATACATAGATTGCAGACCTGCAGAGGATTCGTATGTTTGAGAAACAATGTAATGAGGCATTAAAATTATAAATAGATTTTGAACATAGCCATGTGATTCTCAAATTTTTTGATGCAATTCCTGCTTAGAAATACCCCTTTTGATCACTATGTTAATGTAGGTTTACCCAATAGAGTAACAGAAAAATACATTGCAGAACATTGCTATAATTTTAATTTAAAGATCATACTCAATTTTAACAAGCCCTCTAACGTGCTTGGGGATAGAGCAGTATGGGAACACTAGCCAAGGGCGTTGAACCATAAAAGCATGGCTTTTATAGTCAACTCTATAGTCTTGGGTCTTAAAAACTCAAATTTTGTGTCAATGCATATCATGGAAGGGAAATCGGTAAGAAAATGCCTATGTGCCTATCCTCAGCAGTCTTTTTCATGTCAGATGCTCTTGTAACGCAAAATCTCAGCAATCTGAAGACTATAAATTTGTTCTACTAGTCTGGTTTCCCATCAGGCAAATCAATCAGGCAGCCTAGTAACACAACGACATATTACATGTAAATTTTTGATAGCGTGATGAAAAGGCCAACCTACAACCTACACATACATTATAAGATAACAAATTATATATATATAGATAGATATATTAACAGTAGTTGTTTATTTAAAAATTGTATGTAAAAAAAACCTCTAACTCAACAAAGTATGCTACAATTCAAAAAATTCCTCAAACAAGATCTCCTTTTAACATCGATGTTAATGTAAGTCTACCTAATAGAGCAACAGATCAATACATTTCGGAACACTGATATAATTTTAATTTAAAGATCATACTCATTTTTGACAAGCCATCTAACTCAACAAAGTAATCTATGATTCAGAAAACTTCTGAACCACAGTTCAATACCCCATCAAGATCAGTTGCTTCAACCTTCCAGTGGACACAAAAAGAAAAGCCCACAGTGAAATATCAATAGGTCGAAAGTGACCTCAGACACAATTAAATCAACAGACAAATTATACAAAATAGAACCAACTCCAAAAGTTGAGGTCAAGGTTATTTTGCAGTCCAAGACAGCTGCACTGCATGGGACTTGCCTTCAATTCCGGCATTTGCTTCCCAGGGGATTTTTCAGTTTGTGCAGACACTTTGCCCTGTCAGTGGGTTCTCGATATCCCAACCCACTCGGAACATTTGAGCTATAACACTTCTCAATAAAACTCTAACAAAAAGTTAGAACCCCAACTAACAAACCAAGATTACAAGGGTATAATCCTCATCTCATCTTTTATTCATAGATAATGTACTCTTGTTAAGTAATGGATCTCTAAGAGAAGCAACAAAAACTATACGAAATTCTAGAGATATAAAGTGTTGTTATGATTGTGGAGGTTAAAGTTCAAGAAATTGCAATATGCTTAGAAACTAAACTAGAAAGTTAGTTACAATTTTTTCCCTCATATTGAATTCAAGGAAGCATTCATATGCCTTGGAATATTTCTAAATCCAAATGGATATGGGAAGAGGGATTGGTTCTAGTTATTAGAAAATATTAAAGATTAAACAAAGCATTAATGTAATAGATGGTTGTTAGTTAGAGGAAAATTGACATTTTGAAGTCTATGTTGGTAGTAATTGTAGTACTCTAGCATTCCTTGGCTTATCCTAGAAGGAGTTTTGTAAAATATCATGAAAAAATGCTCATGGATTTGTGGACATGCAAAAAAAAATTAGGGTATCCCCTTAGTGGAATGAAAGAACATAGCTAAGACCAATCATGAAAGAAGTCAGGGATTAAAATATATACATTTATTTGGTCAATACATAGTGTTTGAGAGTTTATGGAGAGTGTTACCCCTCACATAACACGAGGCCTTGTCCAAGCAAATCATGTTTGGAAGAATTCTGTTTTGGAGCTAATACACTATTGCTTTCATGCATATGTGTTAATGGACCACCACCTTTTAGGATCTTCATTTCATATTTGGAGGATTGCTAGGATGTTTACCTTAAACACTTAGCATTATTTTTTGAGGTATCCTAGTGTAAATTCCACCTTTGGATGTTTCTCTCACATGGATCCATTCATTTTGACATATTTGGAGACATGTCACATCATCCAATGTATGTGGATTTGGAGGAGTTACATGTTTGCTAAGGGTTTTGTTTAGCATGATGAGTTTCTTGACTATTGCTGGTGTGTTCACATGTGCCATGGCACACTTCTTGGATATGAATTCATCGTTATGGCAGAAGGCATATGGTTCTAACTTATTTTTGGATAACATGCCACCCTTTATGCACACATTCCTAAATTGGCCTACCTACTTTTCATGTATTAGGAATGTAGTTGGTTTACATGGATGAATGTATCATTTGTTTGATAGATCACTCCCACAGTATAATATTGGTTTGTCAGTGATGCCCCCGTGGTGACCACTCAGTGACTCCTAGATATCACAATCTTCATATGCATTTTGCTGTTTAGAAAAGTTGTAACCTAGAAAGATCACTCTGTTCTGTAGACCGATGAATATCTTTGCTTTAGTTGAACTGGTTTGATTGAAAAGCTACATGACTCTCTCAAACAAACTTTGTGATGTAGATTTGTATAAGGGGACTCAAATCTTCAATACTTATACCAATAGCTATAATGTTTTAGTAATGCTTACCATCTTACTTATGTTTGTGACTGAATTTTAGCAAGTTACTGATATTAGAGTGATTAGAAAAAACTAGTACTACAGTGATTCAAAATTTGTTTTCTTACTGGTTTTTGTGAGCATTCAAAAATTACAGAAGAAATGGAAGACTCTCCAGTGGAACACATATACGTTCAAACCCTAATTCACCACTTTGAATCAAAATTCTCATTCATGAAGCCTAAGAAAACATCTAGAAATATAGCGTAAATAGTGGGTAAATATAATAATCATTAGAAAAGCATAAAAATGGGTGTATAGCTCAGTTGGTAGAGCCTTTGGTCGCATTTTCGAGTCCTGCTATGCCCAAACACTGTAAAACAGCTGGTGAACTGGATTTACAAAAAACAATGACTATTTTCTTCCGCAAATCGCCCTGGTCAGGAATGGCTTTAAACTTCCTACAACCTGGTTGCAGGAATGGCTCTAAACTTCCGACTACACCTTCTCTATGTGACCGGATGCATTTCAACTTTTCTCACTGTGCTGGCAGTCTTTCTAATTTATACCTTCTCAATGTGACCGAATGCTCCTAAGGCCTACTCACATGAAATGTTCATGATCACTAATGTTTTCAGATAGCTTCTAGTAACACTGAGATCATAAAGTGCTTTATAGCACGAATCCTGACTCACGTCACCTAATGTAATGAGTTAGGCCTCTTTCTCCTCTATTACAGGTTATATTTGTTTTCCATGCATGAGCTCGGTTGGTGCATGCAACTTAGGATTTTCTGCACAACTGATGACTTCATAACCTATATTTTTGGAACACTTAACTTCCTATGAAGAAGACTATACTCCTGATATTCTTGGTGGCTGAATAAATACTATTGACAGCATACGTGGCAAGTTACTTGTTGACATAATGCCATAAGTACGTGTGAATGGCATAGGACCATCGTCTGGAAATTTCTGTTGGTGTTTTTTTTCTTACATATGTGAAACTGGAGCGAGGTCTCACTGATTGCAACCAGTCATTATAACTAGTACCACACCTCTGCCAATAGTTAATACATATAACCAACATTCCATAATTGGACCAGCCGTAGGGTAGATGCTTCATATAAGTTGTTTTACAGAGAAATCAAGACAGAAGAGATCAGGCCCTTGGGAAGCTGAGAACCTTCTTGCATCACCAACATGGATCTGTTGTGGAAATGTGAATTTAACCGTGGCTCTCTATGTTATTCAATAATTTCTGTCTCTCAACAAAGGCTACAAGGCATATGCTCAGGACATAGTTTTTAGTGCAATTTCCTCTGCAATTGCTCTGGAGTAACCTGCACCCAAGAAATTGAATAACAATGCGGTGGCAATTGAATCTCTGTTCTTAATATCTCAGTTAACGTCGGTCCTCTAAATTTGTATGCTCAGGACACATTTTTTAGTGCAATTTGCTCTGCAATTGCTCTGGAGTAACCTGCACCCAAGAAATTGAATAACAATGCAGTGGCAATTGAATCTCTGTTCTTAATATCTCAGTTAACGTCAGTCCTCTAACTTTATATGATACCAGGTTATTTTCCTTCTAAAGCAATTTCAAGGACTCTGATCTAGACTACAACACTGGGTGCAAGGGTGCAAAGGAAAAAAAAAAGGAGATTCTCTAAGAGTTTCCTTGCTCACCATTACTTAGCGGATCTGTAAGGATGGAGTTGTTTGTTGGGGTAGTGATGCCAATACAGATGTGACTAGTGGGAAGCCATTACACACTCCCCATCTAAAAGAAAACAATCCATGGTCTGCAAACTCATTACAACCTAGTGAACGTACATTTGAGACAAGCATCAATTCATTCCTTGTGATGGACTATTGATGAAATAGGTTGTATGTGGTAACTGGTTGTGTCAATTTTTCAATTAACTGCCAAGATTTTGATAGGCACTTTCATGTTTGTTTCTGGGGTCTCTTGATTGAAGGCAACATAATGAAGAGATGGATGAGTTCTAGTGCGGAAACTGTAGAAGTTAAATGCCTCAGAGATCAAGCATCCTTTACTAACCCAGTTATCAAGATTCAAAACACTACATGACCAGTCATGAAGATGTAACGGGTTCATAGATGCACTTCTCTCTTGATAACTCATTAAAAGAGGAAATATCACCTTGACTCCTTCGGAGGGATCTTAGTGAAAATTTCACATGCTCAGAGAATCACTCTCAGGACCGATGAATGGTGCACTAACTAGAAAATTTTCCGTTCATTCTGTATGCCTGTAGATGATAGCCATTTTCTGGTTCTGTACCTGGCAGAATTAATTTTGCTGTAGCGGCTGGCCTAGAAAATGGAGTAATTATTCTAATTTAACATGAAATGTGTATATGTTCCAGCCTGTATTAGGGTCTGCAGTCTTCTATAGGAAAAATGGCAGTCCATAGACCTAACTAAATCCAATTAACCAGGGGCAGTTTCCAAAAATTTATACTAGCACGCAAGTGCTGTGTATGTATCTAATTGAATTTACCACTTAGACCCTTAAGATGTGTTCAGGTGAGTGGTGATCGCAATATGTATAGAACTGTAATAAAATTTAAGAGTTCATCATGCCACTGTAACCCGAACCTTTCAGCGGTACAGTACTGGCAATCAGAGGTGAGAGTGCCTAATCTCAAGATATTCCATACATCCTTGCAAGAGCCTATCAATAAAAGAAATGATGCTATATTGTGGAGAAACCACACATCAAAAGAAGACCAACTGAACAAGGGGCTGGGCCAGTCCTTGCACCTAGACTTTCGCAGGAAAAAAAAAAACAACAAATAAGAAAGAAAGAACTTACCCCATTCTTGCAACCCAACCCCTGATACTGCTTCCATCACTTATCGACTTTGGCCAAAATTTAAGGAAATGGTGTCGTTTCGTCCATTCGTCTCATTGGCGTTCAACGAGACAGAAAGTAAGGAGGTTATTTCTTTAGCGAGGAATAGCGACAGGACAGGTCGAGGAGCGAGAAACGAAACCAAGCTACTACTACTATGGGGTTGGGCGCAGAACAAGAATGAATCAACTCATAGATGGGGTTGGGCGTAGAACAAGAATGAATCAACTCACAGATTTAGGTTGCTCGACAAAAGCCATGCTTCAAAATCGCATTTTCTTCCTCTCTAAACCTGCAACAGTTGAACGCGGTCCTTGCTCTGCTCTAAACTTGCAACATTCGAACGCCCACGACCCTCCTTGCTCTACCTGCAACATTTGAACGCCCACGACCCTCCTTGCTCTACCTGCAACATTTGAACGCCCACGACCCTCCTTGCTCTACCTGCAACAGTCGAACGCCTGCTCTAAACCTGCAACAGTCATGGTCTTTGCCTTCCCATGACCCTCCTAACTGCGCTTGGCCATAGAAATTAAAAAGAAATACCCCAAATTATAAATATTTTATATAATAAATAAAAAAAACCCCTCCCCCCTAGTTATACATGCAATATAATGTTTTTTGATTTTTTATTTTTTTTTACCCCAATATGAACGCACGTGATAATATATTGGTTTGTCAGTGACGCCCCCGTGAGGCATACTAACATGACAGGTTGGTTGAACCAAGTACTTACCACAAGTGCATATCTGTGAAATGAATCGCCAAAGTCATATATTTAAGTATAAGTTAACAGGCCATTAAATAGAGGATATCAAGGCTGACATGGCATGATTAATTCATATCGATAATCAATTAAAACATACAACGCAACCAACCAAGGTTGTATACTTTAGGTTAAGAATATGTATATGAAAATGAAACATTTGAAAGTGCAGATATCATCAAAATAAAGGATACATATAGGAAATCACTATGTTAGTGTATAAAAATTACCCTATTAGTATTATAAACATGATTCAGGGCTGCTACATAATCGATGATTTTGTAGTGTCTCTTAATTTAACAATTTTATTGAAATAGGGGGAAACTATTTATAGTACTGATCATAGAAATTAGGAAAGTAAATCCTTATATCTCAATGAATGGAAAAGTAGATCCTACCTTAAAGCAATAGAAATTAAAGTGATGTTTGATGAAAAACTGTAGGAATTTATCCAATACAAATCCAATTAAGTGAAAACAAGAAAGAAAATAAAATTTAAAGAGGGACCCTTTAATTTTCAAAAAATGAAAGGGAGGGGGTTGGCTTGCCAACATGCCTGGAAAATTTGTTTCATCATAATTATAGTAGATAACTTTCAATCACATTTATACCATTTCCAATTAACATTTGAATCTTAAGTGAAGAAGATTGAGGTGGGTATTGGTGGGCTAGTGATGGGAAATTTGTTATGAAACCAACTCCAAAAATAGAAGAAAAGAGAGATCAACGCCTTATAAATAAACCACTTCGAGGGGGCAACCTCCAATACATTACATAAATGAACAATTCTTGGATGATACAAATGAAAAAACCTCCTTTCTATATATAGGAGTCCATGGGGCCACAATGTGATCCTAGACGACCTAACAATAATAATTTAAGGGCATAATAATAATAATATGGGGGTTACAGGGGTACAAAAATAAAAATAAAGGGGTTACACTAACAACAATAAGGGACTATACTAATAATATAGGGACCTAAAATGCTCCTCTCCTTCAAAAAAGTGTTCTCCTCAATGCTTGAGTAGCTCCAGGTGCTTTTGTATAAAATTCTCATCCTCCCATGTATAATCTTCAGTGGGTAAGTTCTTCCATTTGATGAGATACTCTGAAATTGATCGATTCCATAGTTCTTGAGTTCTTGTTTCCGTGACTACTTCAGGTTCCAATATGGTTTTTCCTTCCTCATCAAGTCCTGGCAATATTGTTTGAACTGGAAGTTTGTCCCCTACAACCTTTTTTAAGCATGAAACATGGAAAACTAGATGCACTCGCGAAGAAGCACGAAGCTTCAATTTGTATGCCATAGTACCAATCTTTTGCATAACCTTGTAAGGACCATAGTACTTTTGTGATAATTTACTATCCTTCTTAGCTTGCTTGAAGGAAATTTGTTTTTATTATTGTAGTTGTAAAAATACCCAGTCTCCCACATCAAAACTTCTCTCACTGCGATGTTGATTTGCTTGTTGTTTCATTCGATTTTGTGCCAAAGTTACGTTATCTTTTAAGAGTTGGAGAACTTCTTGTTGATGCTCGATGTGATCCTCCACTGCTTGAACCCTAGAATTTTCCCTTAAAGAATATGTGATGGATAGTGGATGATATCCATAAAGTGCCATAAATGGGGTCATTTTTGCTGCAGTATGGAAGGAAGTGTTATACCACCATTCAACGAGAGGTAACCACTTGACCCATTGTGCTTGCTTATCAGAAATAAAACAATGAAGATATCCTTCCAAACATTTATTCACTATATTTGTTTGACCATTGGATTGAGAATCATAAGATGAGCTATGAGCTAGTTGAGTACCCAAACAAGAAAATAATTCCGTCCAAAAATTTCCTATAAAAATGGGATCTCTGTCACTAACAATAATCTTTGGGTTTCCATGTATCTTTTTAATTGTTTCCATAAATGCAATAAAAATTGTACTCACTTTAAATGGATTAGATAATGCACAAAAGTGTGCATACTTGGTAAGTCTATCAACTAACACCATGATGACACTCCTTCCTTCGGACTTAGGTAAACCTATGTTAAAATCCATTGAAATCTCCTCCCAACGTTGACTTGGAATGGATAAAGGTTGTAGAAGACCCGGGGTCTTAATTGTCTCAAATTTATTTTTCTGGCAAACCAAACATTCCGCCACAAAATTTTGAATATCATATTTAAGGCCATCCCAAAAAAATTCTTTCTTCACCCTGTGGTAAGTTTTTAAAAATCTCGTGTGAAATTCAAAAGGAATCTTTTGTTTTAGTTGGGAATTCTTGCAAATATATAAGCGATCTTTGTACCATAAGGAATCATTTTTCTAACTAAATGTATCAGATGTACTAGGATCTTGCTGCAACTTTTGAATGAGAGTCCACACTTCTTCATCCTTCTTCCATTCATCCATTTATTCGGTTATCCAATTTGGTTGGATAATTGAAATGGCACAAAGAAATGCTTCCACCTCTTCATCCTTTCTTGAGAGTGCATCTGCAACAACATTTAGCTTCCATTTTTTGTAGATTATTTCAAAATCATAACCCAACATCTTTGTGACCCATTTTTGATGCTCTTCTGAAGATAGTCTTTGTTCCAAAAGGTGTTTAAGACTATCATGATCCGTTTTTACCTTGAAGTGTCTTCCCATTAGGTAAGGTCTCCATTTCTTTAGTGCATGTAGTATTGCCAACATTTCCTTCTCATAAATAGCCTTTTGTAAATACTTTCCTTTGATTTAATGACTTTCAAAATCAATGGGTCTTCCTTCTTGCATTAAAATAGCACCAATTCCATTTCCTGAGGCATCACATTCCACAATAAAGGTTTTTGTGAAGTCTGGTGTAGCTAAGACCGGTGCTAGGCACATTGCCTCTTTAAGATGTTCAAAGGCCTTATTTGCTTCAGGAGTCCATGAAAATGCATCTTTCTTCAATAATGTTGTTAGAGGTGCTGCTATTCTCCCATAATTCTTAACAAACTTGCGATAATACCCTGTTAACCCGAGAAATCCTCGCAACTGCTTTATGGTTGTGGGGAATTTCCATTCCTTAATGGCTTTAATTTGGTTAGGGTCTACCTTAACACCCTCATGAGATACAATATGACCCAGATATTCCACCTCTTGTACTCCAAAGAAACATTTGGATGTTTTTGCATATAATTGTTTCTCCTCCAATAGTTTGAGCACCTTGTCAACATGTTGAACATGATCCTTCCAAGACCTGCTATAGATTAGTATATCATCAAAACATACTAGCACATATTTTCTAAGTAAGGGTTTGAAAATGGAATTCATCAACCCTTGAAATGTAGAAAGTGTATTGGTAAGGCCAAAAGTCATGACCAAAAATTCATAATGACCCACATGTGTTCGAAATGTTGTTTTCGGAATATCATCAGTCTTCATTCTAATTTGATGATATCCTGAATGAAGATCCAACTTGGTAAAATAAATTGCTCCATGTAATTCATCCAATAATTCATCAATCACAGGAATGGGAAATTTATCTTTAATAGTGAGCTTATTGAGCTCCCTATAATCCGGACACATGCGCCATGATCCATATTTCTTGTGCACCAATACTACTGGAGCAGAGAAAGAACTTTGACTAGGTTGAATTATACCTGCCTCTAACATTTCTGCAATCATACGTTCAATTTCGCTCTTTTGGACATAAGGATATCTATAAGGCCTGATGTTTGGAGGAACACTTCCTTGAATCAAATGAATAGCATGATCATGATCACGAATAGGTGGGAGTCCTTTGGGAGTTTCAAACACCTTGGAATGATTGTCCAAGACTTGTTGGAGATCTGCAGAAATAGATGATTTTGATGTTGGAACTTCTAGTGAGCATAATTGTGCAATTACGCCTCGCTGTTCTTTCTTTAGAATATTTTTCATGACATTAGAGCTTATTATCCTTCCCGACTTCCCCGCAATACCCCGTAATTCAACTTCCTTTCCTTCTGAAAAAAATTTCAAGAAAAGTTCTTGAAAATTAAAAGCTACCGTCCCCAAAGATTGTAACCATTGTACTCCTAGTACAACATCAGCACCTCCCATAGGAATTGAAAGCATTGGAATATTCAATACATATTCCCCCATGGTTAGCTTGATATTATGGCATTTTCCAGAGAAATTTATAGTTCCTCCATTTTCAACCATCACTTGACATTCTGGTGTTGGGTATAAGAAACAATTCAATTCCTTGGCTACCTTACAATGAATAAAATTATGGGTGCTACCTGAATCAATCAACACTATTACCTTTTTCTTCTTGATATGTCCTTCTATTTTGAGAGTTTGAGGAGTGGTAATTCCTGCCAGTGCATTACACGATATGGTCGGATTCATTTCTTCCTCTTCTAGGGCTGGTTCCTGGTGTATATCCTCTTCTTGTTCATTTTCTTCTTCTTCTTCACAATCTATATAAAATAATTTCTTCTCAGCACACTTATGACCTTTAGTGTATTTGCTATCACAACTGTAGCAAAGCCCTTTTGCTCTTTTTTCTTCCAATTGTTGTGGTGTCAACCTTGTAGGTTGTGGAAGTCTAGGAGTAGCAACACTTCCATCTTTATAGATGTCAGTGGTAGGCTTCCTTGTCGCCATAATTTTACATTCAATTTTTCTTGCCAACCTGAATGCCTTCTCCAATGAATCAGGTTCCCAAACGTGAACTTCATGTTGGATGTTATCCTTTAAAGTCTCTATGAAGAAATTAATCCTGTGTTCCTCTAGAATATCAGTTACCCTTATATTAAATTTTTGGAAGTCCTCAATTTGCTCCGCCACTAAACCCTTTTGTTCAAGATTTATCAATTGGATAAAGAAGGTGTTGCTCTTTGTATCCTCATAATGTGCTATCATTTCCTTCGTAAAAATTGATCAAGTGATAATTTTTGTATGGGAGCAAAGCCATCGATACCATACAAATGTATTTTGCTCTAAATGTAAAGTTGCAATGCATACCTTTTGTGTGTTTTTCACATTATTGAGATCAAAATATTTCTCCATGTGTAGTATCCATGTTACAATATCCTTGCCATCAAACTTCCTCACATCTATCTTTGGAATATGGTGATTCTTCAATCCAACATTAGAGCTTATGAAATCACGATTAACATTTATTTTGTTCTCATAATGAGTTTCCTCTACTATATTTTCACCATTAGGAATCATTTCTTTTATCAACTTTGTCAACCTTCGATGTCTACTTTTAGATCATTCTTCATATTTTCCATGTTGTCTTTCATTTTTTCTTCCATGTCCTCCATATTAGCTTCCACGCCATCCATCTTAGTTTCCACGCCATCCATCTTAGCTTCCACGCCTTTCTTCAAACCATCCATATTATTCTTCAAACCATCCATCTTCGCTTCCACGCCTTTCTTCAAAACTTCCATTTCATTTTTTGTTTCTCTTTGCGAGAGAAAAATTTTGTGCACTTGCTCTTGTAATTTTGATAGATCATGTTGAAATTCTTCATCTTCATGAGTCATAGTAGAGTATTATGAGGACTTAATGGGTGTTGAATTCTTTTTAGGAGGCATTTCAGAACCCAATACTAAAATATATGCTCAATAGGCCCTTGGAATCACTTCAAACTGCTTTTTCTTTACACAAGACTTATGAAATTAGGAAACAAATACACACCTTTTTCTTTCTTTTGAGGAGATCGATATTGAAATTGTATTATCTCTTCGATTTCAGATCTTCAATCTGAAATTTGGCTCTGCGGTAGCCCTCTTAATCCTCTTTTGAATGCCATAGGTCTAACCTGATTTGGATTCTTCAAGGCAAATTTATGTCCAATCTCCCACAATGACCTAATTATGGACTGGTTCAGTAGAGTGAACTTGTACGACTTTCCACGTGTCACTGTTTCCTCCTCTGGCTCAGAAATTGATAGAAAATAAACTAAAGTTTGTGTACTTGCAACAAATTTTTACAAAATTCTAATCCAATGCTCAGAGAGAGAGAGTTATGAAGATTTTCCCACAATCACCTCTTTGAGATGAAATTTGGGAGCCTGAAAAAGCCCTAACTTCCACAGATCATATCTCCAAAAATGTTGCAAAACAAGCTCTAAAAATTTGTAAAGATGTTCCTCAGGATTTCGGCTTCACGCTCTAAAAATTTTAGCTTCTGAAACTTCGTAGAAAAAATTTTATAGCGAAAATGCAACAATGACCTATTTGGAGCAGTGAAACCCTAGAATCCAAAGCTTTGATACCAAATGTTACGAAACCAACTCCAAAAATAGAAGAAAGGAGAGATCAACGCCTTAGAAATCAACCACTTTGAGGGGGCAACCTCCAATACATTACATAAATGAATAATTCTTGGATGATACAAATGACAAAACCTATTTTCTATATATTGGAGTCCATGGGGCCACAATGTAATCCTAGTGGGGCCACAATGTAATCCTTGCTGACCTAACAATAATAATTTAAGGGCACAATAATAACAATATGGGGGTTACAGGGGTAAAAAGATAACAATAAGGGTGTTACACTAACAACAATAAGGGACTAAACTAGTAATATAGGGACCTAACAAAATTATGGAGGTCTTTGATTCGAAAAATGACGATCTAGTGTGCTTGTTTAGCTTGGTGAGTAGTTTCAAGACAATTTTTAGGGCAGGCCATTAAAACCTGAGATAAAATGTTTTTGTTATGATGACTTATAAATAATTCATGGAAAAATGTTTCTAACATTCCTTAAATGTGGAAAGATAATTATTGGAAAGTAGTGATGTAGTCTTCAATTGTACCCAATGATTTAAGGTTGGTCAAATGACCTATATGTTGAGTATTGTTTTCAATGAATTCATAAAGTTAAACAACAAATTCAGTCCAAGTAATATATCAATGGCTTGAATTTTTACCATAATTCCCATTACTCTAAGTGTAAGTAGGGTGTTTAGTCTCCTTAAGTGTAAAAAGGGTATTGAGTTGCCAAGTTTTCACATTTCTCATCATTCTAAACACCCATTTTCAATCATTTTCTCACACCTCTTTAACCGTCTATTACCTACCTTGATGTGTTTCTTTGTGAATTTTCCACAATAAGCTTATGAAATTTAAATGAGTTAATTATCATTATTTTCCTTCATTTATGATGAATTAGAAAGTATTATTTTTGGTTTTAATGATGATGGTCTCCCTAGTTTTTTTCATATATATCCTATGTAGTTAATATAACCAACCTCTGTGGTTAGCATATTTTTTTTTCCTATGGATTTTGACATGGATTTATGTTACTATTGATGGTGTTAATTTATGACAACAGGGAAGGGGGTCTCCCAACTATGAATTCCCAACTAGACCCCACACCATTTGGAATAAGAGCCCTAACCGGGATATGGCTAGTTTCCAAATTGAAGCTCTCAAAGAGGCGCGTTGGCTACAATGAACATGTAAGATGATATACACATACCTTTGGTGACATCAATTATGTGAAATTTGTGAGATATCAATTTTAATGTATAAAAGTTTCTTTCACACCAAAGGGAAAAGAGTGATCTCCTTGAAACAAAGTAATAGTACTATCTTGGAAGAGACACATGAGCACATATAAAAGAATCATTAGTTAACCTACAAAATAGTTCACAGGATAATGATGATCATGATAGAATATGAAACACACATTCAGCAATATACATACAAATGTAAATTAAATAGTTCATTAACATTAGTATAAATAAAATAACATACACCGCAAACACATAAATCTTAGTATTACAACATTCACGATATATGCATGAAGATGTGTTGGCTTTGAGAGATTCTGATCATTAAGTGAAAGTTCCAAGAATACAATTACATTGATATGAAGCTGGCCCCACTAGTGGAACATGAAGCCACCACTTGCTTCTACAAAGAATGATATTATTCCTATGCTAGACTAAAGAATCCAAGGCTCCAAATATTATATTCCAATCCCTTTGTTTAAGTTATGAGGGTTTTTTTATAAAAAAAGGGATGACTCCTCATCTCCCCTTCTGACCTTTGAGCTTCCCTCATGACTCTTGGAATTCTCTTTTCCTTACTCTAACTAATGGCTCTTCACATTCCACATTTAAGTCTTGGACTTCAACTTACATTTACATGCTATTATTTTCCAAATACAATAAGATAAAACACCATATAAGAAAAAAAAATCTAGAACCTAATAAAACAAAACTTAATAAATTAAGGTCCAGTTTGAGGAAACTCTAGCACAACAACTTCAAATTTGTAATTTTGTAGTAATATATTGATGCCAATATTTATATTTTTCAACTATGTCCTCAAAATTTGTAGGAGGATTTGGCTAATATATGAGTCTAACCTCCATAGCATATGGGTAAATAGTTTTGGAGCCAGTCAGTGTCTCATTCCTTAATAAGAAAAATTTCATATTAACTTTAGCAGGTCCATCTAAATACTTTTGCATGTTCTGTTTGTTGATATCCAAGTCTTCTCTAGTAGTGACATGCTTTAGACTATCCCAGTATTCGTGGATTTCCTACCTGGTGATTTTTCTACCTTTTGTCTCTGTAAATGGTCCAATCGAAGGGATCTTGTGTCTTCTAACCAAGGATTCCAAGCCATTGTAAAACCGTGCATAGGTAGCTATAATGTTGGCCACAAAATTATTGAGTTGCTTGTTACTTTGCACGAGCATTCTGACCTTTTCCTTCTCCAACTCTGCTTCTTCTCTTATTTTTCTAGCCAACTTTGTTGGTGCATTAATGTACTTGGTGCCACTTTCTTAGATCACACTAATAGATGCATTCATTAACTTTAGAGCCTTCATATTTTCTCGCGACCTCTTTCCATGCAAGGTCAATACTACCTTATGCAAGGTGATCATCTCTTCATAAAACTCACTCATGGTGTCTCCCAATTCCTAGATTTCACTATGTATCATTACTTGAATTTCTTCAAGTGAGAATCCACGGAATATAATCTTTGATTATCAACTTGGATATGTTCATTTTGTTGTATTGTATCATCTAAACCATTTTCCAATTACTATTTTTCTTCCATCAAGAAGTTTGTGTTTCCTTTTGTAGCTCCTACAAAGGCCAAATTTGTTTCTATAATTGTCTTTGGATTCCTCTTTGTGTTAGTAATTATCACCTTCTCCATGTGGATGAAACCAGGATGAACTAGGTCATTAGGTAAGTATTTCCTCCTTTCCTACATTATTTTATTCTTGAGTTGATCAAAGGTCAAGTTGGAAATATCCATGACCCTAACATCATCTAAAGTAGAGATTCCCATTCAATCATTTGGGATGTGCCCACCTGTGAGGGGAGGTGAAGGCTAAATATTGACATGTTATGTAATAGGCATGATGTTGACCCCTTGGTTATACTCCACTTTCTAAATCTTCATGTCCTAGACCTGTATCTGCTCCTCAATTTCTTGTACAGACTCTAGATCCTACTTTCGTCTATTTTCTTGCTCTTCTAGTTGTTTCTGTCATTATTCCTCTAATTGTTTCTTCCTTTCTTCTTCTTCTTCCTTATTTTTCACTTCCTCCTGTGCCTACATTTCTTCCTTTTATTCCTTTTCTTGCTCTTCCTTTTGTATCCATTCTTCCTCTCGCTTATGCTTCTCTACCTTACTTTTATCTACTTCTCGTTGCTTCCTCCTCCTTTCTGCTACCATGTATGCTTTTAGAATGGTTATATATGCTTTGAAATTATATCTCTTCTCCTCTTATTGATTATGATAAACCTTCCTCTTATACTTGATGCTCATTGGAGTGTGCGCCTGCAACAACTTTCCTTCCTAGGTAACACTATGCTCGAGAACTACACTAGAAGGGCCTGCCTATTTCCTGGTGCATGTGACCAGGAGGCATTGTATAAATTCTTAACATTTTATTCCTCTAGTCTAGCGTAAGTCTCATACGGTTAGGGAAAATACAACTGGGCATAGTGTATTTAAAAAAAATATCATCGTGTCGAACTTAAGCCTTTTAAGTTCTTTCACTTCAACTTCTATGGTATTCAAGCTCTTGATCTCATAGGATCCCACCTGCAAAGGAAATGAAGTCCAAGGTGAATTGTTATTTCTCTGTAGTATTGAAGATACACTTGTGACAAGTTGATATGTAACCTCTTACATGACCACTTGATCCATGGCATACCTCGGCAAGAGATGAGGTGGATTCTAACATCCAAACACTCTTAGGTATGTACCATTTGATGATGCAAACCAATTTTCCACTTCCAACACTTCTTTTATTGCCTCATGGGACATGCAAGGGGCCTCTTCTTCAAATATAATATGATATAAGACCTTGATGAAGTGCTCCATAATTATATCATATACCTCTTCGTAGTTGGATTCTACCAAAAATTTGCAATAGATGTGGATAGGGGGCTCTGTGAGTGTCCATTTCCATTTCATACCAAATAATTGATTATGAGCACATATTCCATCTAGCAAGTAGGAAGACACGTAAATTTTTTTTTCTTTCCTTGTGGTGTGTTTTTCTCCTTGTTCAAATTAATTTGCATTTGTTGATACAATATGTTAGGCCAATTAAATATCCTCCCTTCTTTAACAATCAAATATAGCATTTAGACCCATCCTTCCAAGAGGCATTCAACACTCCTTTCTCGATAAACTTGAAAACACATAACCCTCAATAATCTATATACCGTTATTAGGGACTTGGTTATATGTAAGTATTATTGGAAATTTTGGGTCGTTTCCTTCCACCATGACTTGATTACTTATTTGGTTGTTAGATAGCCTAAATTTGCATAGAATTGTGAGTTTAGGTATTGCTTAGGCTTGGGGGGGAATTATAAATCAAGTGAATGTCATGTGGTTTATAGGAGGAAACATAATGCCCACTAGTACCATTCAATATCATTGCCTTGGCATCTAGGCCCTACAAAATCCATTTAATCACATTTTCACATGGTAAAACTATAAATTTTTAGGCAACTATGTAGAAACCTGGATGGTGGATGTTGATATAAACTTGTCTATCCTCTATGCCTTCTTTGAAATTTTTTGTGGTGAATACATATTTGATGGTAAGCCAAGTGGTAGTTGATACATTCTTGATATAACACTGTGTATATGATAGAATAGGAACTAATATTAATGGATTGTCAGTTACTTATTTGGTGTTGCTCTTTGTGACCTCATTGGATGCAAATTTCTTGGGAGGCATGGTGCTACCTGATGATGAAACAATGGTTGAGTAATATATGAAAAAATGTGATTGTTATCATGTTTTTCATGTATTTCTTATTTTTTTGTAGAAAGGTACATAGACATTATGAAACATTAGTACTCATTTGACGAGGAATTAAATTTCGCATCTAAATAGTGCTCTCACTCAAAATTTGAGTAAAACCAAAGGAAGATGAGTTGAAAATACAAGTTGAAAAAGTACTTTCTTATATATATATATATATATATATATTTCTATCCTTCTACCTTTTTACTCCAAAATTGGTGAATCATCCCCCATGGTTGACATCATAATCCTGAATTATATTAGTTCTTATAAAGTTGATTTTGATTGTACATTTTTGTTTTGTGGACCATTTTAGACCTCAAAATTTCTCTAATGGGACACCCCCCCACCCCCCCCCCCACCCCCCCCTTGTTCCTTGGTGAAAAAAATATGATATGCATCTTATTTTTATATTAATCAAAATCTTATATAAAATATGGGAAAATCCTCTAGAAATATAGGAAAATCCTATAACACTCCATGGCTAAGGCAGAATTGAGTGAGGAAGGTCATATAGTGATGAAGAAACTTGGGAAAATCAATGAGGTGATGGAGGACATGCAAAGACTTAGCTTCTAGGATGTGAAAGTGGGGTTTTGAAGTTGTATCCTTGTATTATATCCTCATTTGACCATGAATGGAACCCTGCCAAAAAGAAATGTTAGCAAAATGACGTAAGGGCTCCATTTCTCCTCTCTTTTTTTTCTTTTTTTTTTAAGGCATGTAGGCTACCTCGGAGGAGGTTTTCAACCTACAGGGTTGCCTGAGGTGCCTCGAAGTAGGTTTTCACTTTGAAATATTTTATTTCTCTTTTTTATTTTTCAAACTCTTATACTGGCTCATGGATATTTTCAGTCCCAAAACTTGCCTCAAGTGCCTTATGGATGTTTTCACCCATGATTTTTATCTCTTTTTCTATTTTTTTTCCTTTTATTTTTGTGTTTTTTATTCTTGCTTCTTTTTTTTGTTGATCATAGGCTAAATGCATTGGGATTTTTGAGACTCCCAATCACATTCATCTCCTTACTTATTGAACTAGTAAAATCCTCATTTGACAGAGGTGTCTTGTAGAGTTTCAATCATTATCATGACACTTTTCCACCAAGTAAGGGCATAACCATATTTTCATAACAAAGTATACTATCAAACAAGAACTCTAGCCAAAAAACTCTGAAAAATCAGGAAAAAACAACCTGAAAACAAAAAATGTCGATGCTTGAATAAAATTTAAATTTTTTCGGGGTAAATTTTCAACATTTTTTTAAAAATGACTGTAAACACCAATGAAAGACAATTTTTTTATGTGCAAAAAACACCCTGAAAAAGAAAAGTGTTAATGCTGGAATCATGTTTTTTTTTTTTTGTTCGGGGTAAATTTTCAACATTTTTTAATAATAACGTTAAAGATAAAATATTATCTTTCTAAAAAACCTTAAAATTCCAATGATTTTGAAGCATGTCTTTAAAGATAAAATATTATGTCTTTTAAAAACCTTAAAATGCCAACGATTTTCAAGCATGACATTAAATATATAATATCACGTATCTAAAAAGCTTTAAAATCCAACAATTTCCAGTGATAGAGTTAAAGATAAAACACTTGTAAATGTTTTCAACCATAGCATTAAAAATGAAATATCATGACTTAGAAAAACCTTAAAATTTTGACAATTTTTCAACTATGGAATTAAAACCAAAGATCATGACTACAAAAAACCTTAAGTTTTCAACATATTTCAACCATTGCATTATGGAAAAAAATTATGACTAATTTTTTTTAAATGAAAACCTAAATGAAAGTCATTATACCAAGAGTAATTTATTTATTAAATTCTAAAAGCATAGTGATTTTAAAATTCTTAGCCTAAGACAACTTGACACGTTGCAACAAAAATTTTAAAATCAACCATCAAATTGACATGTAGTGTAGGCGAACTCAACCCATTGTAATGAAAACTTAAATAACAACCATGAAAATGACACATTATGAGGTAAAACTCGATCCATTGTAATAAAAACTTTAAAATCAACTATCAAATTGACATAAAATAAGATCGGGTTGCTAGTCGAGAATTGACACGGACCCTATAGAAGAAAAGAAAAAAACAAACAGTAAATAAATATATAAATAAACAAAAAATAAATAAATAAAAGAAAAAAAAACAAAACATTGAAAAAAACTAAAATTAAAAGAATACAAGATTTACAAAACAACAACAAGTAAACAAAACTATATATTAAAATATAAAAAAGTTGAAAAAAACATAACCCAAACAAATGAAATATAAAAAGGACGAAAAAAAAAAACATTAAAAAACATATATATATATATATATATATATATATATATATATATATATATAACATAATTTAAGAAACAATATTTTTTAAAAAAAAGAAAAGAAAAATATAAACAAATAAATAAAACCATTAGATAATTAAAAATATAAAAAACAAATAGAAATAAATAAATAATACATTAAAATAAAATAAAAAAATAAAAAAATGAAAAATAATAAAAACATTAGAAAATAAAACACAAGTTTTTTCAAAAAAAATAATAATAATAATTAAAATAAATAAAATAAAATTGAAAAAAATAACATTAAAAAAAATAAAATTGAAATAAAAAAAATAGAGGTCCCATGGGCCTTGGGCAGTCAAGGGCGATTCCGGTAATCACCTTACCCTACATGGTCTTCGGTGGGGAGAGTTGCGCAACTCTCCCCCTCCCAGGCTTCGGTGGGGAGAGTTGTGCAACTCTCCCCCTCCCAGGCTTGTGACCAAGTAAAGCAACATTCCCCAGAGGTCACAAGCACAGGAGGGGGAAAATTACTGTCTCCCCTCTAACTGTGACCCCAGATGTTATTACTTTTTTAAGCTCCGAAAAAAGGAAAAAAAAATACAATTTTCATTATAAAAAGACATTACAAAGAAAAACAAAAAACACATGTTTGGAATACCTTTAAAAAAGAAACATCTTAGGACAAAAAAAAGTAGAGGAATAAGACAACTTGAAAAATGGTTAAAAAATCAACATTTTAAAAAAATTGTACATACTTAGAACATAAGAAAATTTAAAGTGTCAAAAATATGTCTTAAAAAAATGTTTATGTTTTTCAAAATCTACATGACAATCACCAACATTTTAAAAATATTATCCACACTTAATATTTTAGAAAATTTAATGTGTCAAAAATAAACCCTCTAAAAAAGGGGTTTGATGTTGCATCACCACGTTTCAAAATCAACATGCAAATCACTAACATTTTAAAAAATATGTTCATACTTAATATATAAGAAAATTTAACGTGTCAAAAATATGCTAAAAAAAGGTGTATTCTCGATGAACATTTTTCAATAATGGATGATATTTTGCTACCTCGAAAAAATGGGTACTCAGTATATTTCTTGTTTGATAGTTTACTTTGTTTCATCATCTTTCCCTTGAAGTCCTTGAATCTGGAGTCATACAACGGGGTCCAATCACCCTCATGGAAGGTCCTTTCTCTAATATTTTTATCATGCCAAATCTCCTCTGTAATAGGACCACTTCGGTATGCATGAGATACTACAATCTAAATTCATCAGAAGCATTGAGTTGTTGCAAAATCTCCTGTTGAACCTTAGTGATGTCTAGGTCTAATTGTGTTGTCGTCATCAGGGTTTTATATTCAAACACAATTGACATAAGTGTGATTTTTTCATAAACCAACTCAAAGGGAGTGAACTAAGTGGTGGTTTTCCATGTGGTATTATAGGTTGAAGTGGCTTCCACAAGTCTGGTTGTCAAATCCTTTTAATTGTTGCTAAAAAAAAATTTTAAGATGATCTCAAAAGCTCTATTTGTCATCTCTACCTACCGATTTTCTTGAGGATGATAGTGAGTAAATTTTTTGTGCCTTATGTGATGGTGCTTCATGATCCCCTCATTCACATTTCAAGTGAATTGAGCCCCTTGATCAGGGATTAGCCCCCTTGGGAATCCAAACTTATAGAAAATGTTCTCCCTCGGGAACTCTGGCACTTTTTTCTCTGTTGCTACCTTAATTGCCTTTAGTTGATCCCACTTTATCAAATAATCAATGCACACAATGATGTATCTCTTTTGTCTAGATGGGAGGTCAATTGGCCCAATTAAATCCAAGCCCCACTTCTCAAATGGCTCAAAAGTCACTTGAAGTCTTAAGGGAATTTCATCCTTTGGTGTAGGCTTGCCTTTCCTTTGACACCCATCACGTCTAATAGTGTATCTCCTAGCATCTTAGTGATTGGGTTCAATATGTCCCGAATTGGCCCCAGTCCCCACTAAAATTCCTCTAGACATTCCACAATTCGAAAGGAATTCTGGTGAGGATCTTGTTAACCATATTACAACTTTTTAACTTTAGTTCTCATCAAATTCCCTTATTGATGATCCAATTATGTAAAGACATTTTCAATGCACCCTGGTAGGGAACATGACTAAGTGGTATATATAATTGAAGGATAGGGTCATTTTCTAGGTTCAATGATATGGCTATAATATTTTTGAGCCATTTTTAATTTATTGTGTGATATGATGTCAGGACTAATATTTTAGCTAATTTTAAATATAAAAATGCCACCACATCTCTAAAAAAGTTCAAGAGTGGGGAAGAAGGAAGAGGATGACTAAAGCACATATTTAGGATGAATTTTTGGTTGAATGATTTTTGAAATCATTATAGCCTCCAATTTTGAAGAATGTGTCCCTATCTAGGGTCTACATGGTAGGGTGTTTTTTAAGGATTTAATGTTTTTCCTATATATAGTATTGTAGGTGACTATTTTGGTTTGAAAATTCACACATATAGAATATAGGAAACTAGTTTGGTTTGAAAAATCATACATATGGAACATAGGAAACTATTTTGGTTTGAAAATTCATACATATAGAATGTAGGTGAATATTCAATAAAAAAAACATGTAATTTACTATTAAAATTGGTACATGTTTGGCAAATATGATCCATTTAATTATATATGTAAAAAATAGGTCAAGTTTTAACCAAATTGGGGAGTATTTGTTTTTCAAAAAATGTCCAAAAAATAGCCCATTTGCGAAATTTCACCCTTGCAATTTTCCCTAGTCCATGGAAGAGAAAGATATAATTAGGGCCCATCACTTGGATTTGATATATTCCTAATCTGGTGTCCTCTAGGATATTTTTCCTGATGCATTTGGTGCATTGGGGTCACTCAATTCAACCATGGCTCTTTTGATAGTTAACAAATTGTAGTAAATGACCTCACATTATGGATCTACCATGAAATTGATGCCACCTACTCCTTCTCCCTCATAGTATCCTGCAATCAATGTCATCCCATATTTTATCCCTAAAGGAAACCAATAATCTCAAGGGAAGAAGAAAGTTCATGGTAAGAAGAAGAATATGGAGGGCAAGGATAATGCAACTAAACACAATATTAATATTGGTGAGGGAAAGAAGGAACAAAAGAAGAAAATTAAGTTCCCCTGCAATCTCTTTAGGGAGAGCATATAACCCATATTTTCTCTAATATTTAGGATGTGTAGTGCTTGTTGGCTTCATAGGGTTTGGTTGTGCTCAACAAATCTTTCCCCCAGGCACCACAACTTCTTACTAGTGCCACTTCTAATGTTGGACCCCTGATGGGGGGGAATTGGTTTGAGGGGTTTTTTCAATTGAATGTTTATATGGTTAATCCTCAAGTAGACGTGTCCACTCATGCACACAAATATGGAGACCCTAAGTCTTATAAGTCCAAGCAAACCTCTAATATGCAGAAACCAATTCATATTAAGATGCTTGGAGTTGGTTTTGTAGCTTAGATGCTAAAAGGTTCTATAAAATGCTCAACTATTAATCCCAATTCCAGAGTTGCAAAGTATTATTATGTTATGGATTACTTAGCCTAGACACCATGCATGATGCTAGTGTTAGAGGTGCTCCAGTAGTGTCCCACACAAAGGATCACATTATCACTACAATCAGAGTGGTTGAATCTAAGATTTATCGGGTTATTACAGGTTATTATTCTAGTGTCAAAACTAGATTTCACGACCAAGATTCCTTTCAGATAAAGGTATTATATTGTAAGAATAATATCTTCAATACTGTTTTTTATGAGGGAGCTTCCATGTTTTATGTTTATTTCATGTTGGAAAGTGATTAGGCCTCCAGAGTTGGTCCCATATCTAATTGTTTTAATCACATTCAACGGTCATTTTCATAGGCCTCACGAGATTATTCTCGCCTTTCCAGTCATTGTAGGTGGAAAATTTGTCAATGTGGAGGTGGAAGTGGTCGATGCAAAACTCAGCTAAAATCTATTGTTGGGGTGAAATTGGATATACATGATGCACGTTTCTTTCCTAACCCTTTTCCACATGTTATGCTTCGTCCATGAAGGGAGAATAATTGTTTTTGATGAGATGTCTTACACCCATCTTGATCCCGATTCTTCACTAGGATCCAATATTCCTTTTGTCAATAATCCTCAAAAGCCTATGAAAAATATTGGGTTAGGTAGGTATTCATATTTAATGGGTAATTTTTATTTCCTTCACCTAGTCATTTCCATTAACACCATTTCTAGGACTTCCATGACATTTCCTCAAAATAATTATTTCCATACCAATTACTTTAAAGACCCTTGGATTTTCCCTCTCTTTCGTCCAGATTTGAAGAATGACAACTTGCAGGAATTGTTATTCCTTTGTCTACAAGTAAAATAGATTACCAATAAATCATTGATAATGCTACAAAATTTGTTCCAACCTCTTCTTCGATAAAGGATTTGGACTATGGTATGGTACCAATTTCGACAATTAATTGAACTATGTCTATGGATTTTCTTGATATGTTTTTACAATATGATGAAATTATTCGTGAAGAAATGATGTGTGTAGAGAGATCATGCGATGATTTGCATCATTAGTCATATTTTATACCAAACTTGCACATCATTGAGTTCAATTTTTCCTATTTAACCTTGTATGGAGGTTTTCACTGGCCCTTGAACACTTTGGCGCATACATACATTTTTGTTTAAGGGACCATGGTTGATATTTCTAAAACTATTCGAGTAAATATTTCCAAGAATCCCAACATTGTAGAAAATATTTCCATAAGGGAATATTGTTTTGTTGATGAGATCAAGATCTATATAGATATCTTCAAAAAGTTTTACAATATATTTTCTTGGTCTTATGAAGAGATATGATCTGAAGAGAAATTGGCACCTACCCATGGTATTTATCCACCCATGGTATTCATCCACACATGGAATCTACCCATGGTAGTTTAAGTGGCATCCACCCAGTGTATTTATCCACCCATGGTATTGTAAGTGACATCTACCCATGGTATTTACCCACCCATGGAATTTACCCATGGTATTGTAACTAAAAAGGACTCTAAGTAAAAAGTCACATTTTGTAAACTGACAATTGATCCAAATCTTGGGGGGAGGCCCTCAAGATCTAAAAAATTGAAATGGATATTGGGGGAGAGACCCCCAAGATATGAAAATTTGAAATGCCATAAGAAAAGCGATGGCACACAGTAAAAAAACCACAAAGAAACTTTTTATATTAAAACATAAAATAATTGTAAAAGCTACATTGTAGTGGAAAACTTGTGCTTTTACAAAATGTGACTTGATACTTATAGTCTTTTTTAGTTCCAATACCATGGGTAAATTCCATGGGTGGGTAAATACCATGGGTATATGTCACTTACAATACCATGGGTGGGTAAATACCATGGGTAGATGTCACTTACAATACCATGGGTGGATGTCAATTTCTATTCGGATCATTCCTCCCTCCTTAAGAAGAAATGGTCCCCATTGCGTGAAGTTATCTCCTAAGAATCCTATGTTGAATATGAAGACTCATTGAAGAGAATGGTTTTGTGATACCTTGTAATGTTTCTGACCAAATGTGATACTAACAGTGTGCGGCCTAGAAAATGGACTTCGATGACAATGAATTTGTGAGGTTTACCCATAATCGTGATGTTGATTGTCGATGAATTAGCATGTGCCTACGTAGTCTGGGGTGGGAGGGTACATCTCCAAAGAACCTGATATGAATGTTGCTATGATGAAATAGATGAATGTGAAGCAGGTGCCTATTAAAGCGGGGCAGGAGGGCATGTCTCCAAAGGGAACCTGCTCCAAATGCTGCTTCATAATGAAAATGGGCATAACTCGGTCAATATAACTTAGACTATTTATTATAACCTATTTTTGGAAAATTTTATTGAAATATCTATCTAAATACTCTAGAAACTTAGATTCACGCTGCAACTGTCCAGCCGTCACAAAATTTCTGAAAAAATAATTGATTGTAAATCAACGATAACTCCCTTGTTCGGACTCTAATTCAACCGATTTCATTTTTGAAATCGGGTAATTTTTTAAGTGGAGCTCAGATATATAATCATTTCACTGAAATTTTGCATTGAAAACTAAAAAAATGGCAGAGAGCTACCGTCCACAAATTTTCGTCATAAAAATGTCTACAACACTATTGATTTTAAATCAGCAATATCTCCCTCATCCAGATGTTGATTCGACTGATTGTTTTTTTGAAATTGGGTATTTTTTGGCAAGGAATATAGATGTGCTATTTTTTTCTAAAAATTTTGCACCAATATTTTCAGATCTTCTCTACAAACTCGCTGCCTAAAAAACTCCTGTAAAAAAATGAAAAAAAAAACAAAAAAAAAATCTCGCTTTGCCCAAGAAAGTGCACTTGGAGGTTGTGGAACTTGAATGGAGTTTGCTAAATATGGATGTTAAATTTTGAAACTAAAATATGCTTCAAACCCTTATTCCCATGGATTCATAACCTAAATTTGATACCACAAGTCTGGATCTTGGGGGATCTCTTTTCTTCTAGCATTTCAAATTTTTAGATCTTGGGGGTCTCTCCCCCAAGATCCATTTCAATTTTTTAGATCTTGGTGGAGGCCCCTAAGATCTAAAAAATTGAAATAGATCTTGGGGGAGAGACCCCCAAGATCTAAAAATTTGAAATGCTAGAAAAAATAGATTACACAATAAAAAAACCACAAAGAAACATTTTTTATTAAAACATGGAATAACTGTAAAAGCGACTTTGTGGTGGACAACCTGTCCTTTTAAAAAATGTGACTTGTTACTTATAGTCTTTTTTAGTTACAATACCACGGGAAAATTCCATGGGTGGGTAAATACCATGGGTAGATGTCACTTACAATACCATGGGTGGATAAATACACTGGATGGATGCAACTTACAATATCATGAGTAGATTCCATGGGTGGATGAATACCATGGGTGGATAAATACCATGGGTAGATTCCAATTTCTATTTAGATCAAGATACCTATTGTTGATCCTAACATCATGTAACATGAAATTAAGGCATATGAAAATGTGAAACGGGTTTGTTAGAAGATTCAACTAGTAAATCCTAGGAGGGTAGAAACTCTCAAGGTTGAGGTTAAAAATCTTCTTAAAGTAGGCCTTATCTACCCCATTCCTTTGACTAGATGGGTTTCAAATCCTAATCCTATAGATGAAAAGAAAGTAATGATTCATGTATGCACAAATTTTAGAGATCTTAATAAGGAGAGTCTAAGGATAATTTCCCCACAATGTTTATTGATCAACTTATTAATGAGTGTGCCATAAATGGGATTTTTTCCTTTCTGGATGAATTTTCTCGTAATAATTAGATACAAATGTTTCTAGAGGATCAACACAAGAAAACTTTGATTTTCTCATGGGGAAAATTTTCATACCAAATAATTTTATTTTTCCCTTAAAAAATTTGGGGCTACATTTTAGTGGGCCTTTTCATATGCCTTCCACGATGTTAACCATATTGTATAAGCTTATTTGGATGATCTTTGTAACATCCACCTCCCCTCACACCTACCCAAGTAACCGACCAACCGGGGTATACATGAGATGAGGGGTAGTTAAGACATACTCGACCTCCTTGGTCACTTTAAGGAAGTGGAGTCGAAGCGGAAAACCATAACACATACCTATACCACCTACTATGGGACTCCCAGAGGCTATCCCAGTCATCCACCTGACTTGTCCCTGGGTCCCATTGAAATTTTATGAAGAAAAACCCCCAGATGATCCCACAAGCCTACATGCATGGCTCTATGAAGCTCTAGATGCACCTACAATGTTTCATGCCTATGTCCAGGGACTATTTCCAGTAGACTTGTGCCAGAGTCCGCAATATTTAAGACACTTTTCAAGCCCAAATTTCTAGCCACTGGCCAGAAATTATTGTAACTTCTGGAATCCATTAAATATATGATGAAAAGACTAATAAACCCACTGAAATAATATGAAGAAAAATCCCTAGATACACCCACAAGCCTACATGCCTGTGTCTTGGAGGATCTCGATGCACCGACAATCTTGCATGGCTATATCCAGGGAATATTTCAAGCATATCTATGCCAGAGTCCACGAGATTTAAGGCACTTTTCAAGTCCAGAATTCTGATCATCGCCCAGAACTTGTTGTAACTTCCGAATCCATTAAAAACATGATGGAAATACTAATAAACCAAAAAATAAATATGGGACTAATCCTGACCATCCCCAACCACGACTGAAATTATGTCAAACACTTGGAATCAATGCAATTTGCAGGTCTAGGATACAAGATATAGCATGAATTACTAAAAAAACTTATGAGACCTAACAAGAAGGATCACCACCTTCTCCCTTGAATTTTTATGACATCAATTAGGTATTGCATCCATCATTTTAACAATTACAAATAAATACATGAAATAACCATGACTTGAACCAGTCATATAACCATGCATATAAACAACATAAACACATATAAATAGGGTATAGATAACAACCATTAAATGTACACATAAATAGGTAAAAAATTAATAGAACATATCTTTTATTAAACATAGGCAATAGCCGACCCAACTTCTAGACTTCCACATGCCACCCAACCATAGTCATGGCTGAGCCAAATATCTCTTTAGCCCCACCCCCGTGCCATATTCCAAGCATGAATGTAGGATCTCATATATAAAATAATCCAAAACACAACCAAGGGAATCTAGAGGCTAAACCACCTCTACCCTCACCATACCATGATCACACCAAAACGGGTGCTCCAATCTCAACCAAACAAAACTTAGAATGTTATCCGGAATCCAACACTATCCTTGAGGAATTTTCCATCTCCCTATGTCTTAGGATTTACTGTAATCCAATCCTAGATCACTAGGCCCTAAACCGAGACACTTCCCTTAGGCCTTACCATGTATCCCACCAAAACTAATCAAGGGATTCCTAGGCCTTTAGGAATGAAATATGATACCACCTATGCTCCAGATTCTGAAATACATCTAGAAATTCCAAAGCTTAAAACTGATTTCAAAATTCCAACACAACATGTCATCTGGAAAAAGGGAAGGAAAGGAAAGGTTAAAAACCACTGCCAAAACCTAGCAAAACCATGCCACTAACCAAAATAGAACCAAATATGAACATGCATAAGCCATGCATGTCAAGACCATCTAGGAAATCACACATGCAATATCTTACCTACAAGTATTCCTGTTGAAGTTGATAGACTCTGCTATTCCTTACTTGATATTCTCTTTCCTTTCCTTTCCTTGTCCTTCCTTTGCTTGGTTTCCTCCTTGTTGGCTTGATGCTGAAATTCTCCAAGAAAAAACTAAGTGTCCAAGAGTGTGAGAGGCAGAGAATAATGAGAGAGCTCCCAAAACTAAACTGACAAAAGCTTTGAGAAAAAATCTTGCCAACTAATCCTCAGAAGCCTTTTTATCATTGAGGCCTCTATTTTCTTCGTTTTCCATTTTTTCCTTCATTTTCCTCCTCAATTGCAACTTGTGACCTTTCACCTTCCTTTTCTTCTAATTTCCTTTATTTTCATAAATAAAATGCCAAATAATTCCTCTTTCCTTTCCAAAGAATTTTCCATTTCCTTTGTCAATTTCCTTAGCCATAATAACTGAAATGAACACCTACTAGGATGTTTTTCCCACCATTCAGCTTGGAATAAGTGTCCCTTAACTATGGTTTTATTTTTCCTTTATTAACTTTTATTACATAAACTTTTAGCCTAGGTTTGTTACAGAAACCCCCCCCCCCGTGGTGGAACATCATCCTCGGTGTTCAATGACACCTACAAACCAACAAACCGCTGAAAATAAAACATACTTCCTAAGGAGTTTTATAACACATCTAGTTGCATTGTTTACAATAGCATCCATATATACAACCATACTTTCTATGGATATTTATAAATCCAGCTCGATAAAATATTTACAATAATATACACATATACAAATATGCACATTTTCTTAACCAACAAATAAAAGGATACAATACCTATATCAACAACAAGGGAATCCAGAGGCTTGCAACTCCACCCCCAAAGTAGTACGAGGATTCACTGCCTTTCCAGGAATTCCAGAATCCACTGTCAAAGCCAAAATTGCATCCAATGTCCAGCTCTACAATCCTGCGCTACTATACCCTCGGTGAACAATTACCGGCTCATTCTTCCAAGGCACACTTTCAATGTGCATCTAATTACATATGGTAATGCTAACAACCAAAACAAATCCATCCCCGACCTTCCATTCTCTATTACATAGTCCCTCAAGAAATTCGGTAATCCCCTTCCGTGCAGTCAATCACCTTCTAAGTTCCCCAAAATCCCCTAACCCAGGCGATCCATCCCTTGTCAAGGCTTCCTCGCATCGAAATATCAAAAACCAAGGAATATACCTGCCTCAAAACCAAGGCATATCCCTGCCTCAAACCATCATACCAGTCATAACATGCTCATGGAAATCAATGGACATTATTGGGTACTGGTGTCCCATATTGGCCCTTCTCCTGGAGTTATTTACCAACATACTACTGCCTATTTCAATTCCTTTTGTTTTTGTTGCTAATTCTTGCAATTAGTTTCAACCACCCAACCGGGAATTTCCGCGCTTCCTATACTATGCATATAACTTCCATTAGATTCAAAATAAATTGAAATAAATTCATATCATCCCTCATTGATAGCTCATCAACAAGGTACAAGTGAAATTATTTTAACTTCCTGTCATAACAAATCAAACCAATTGTTTGATCAAATCATCATGTATAAACATATCACATTTGGTTAGCTCAAAACACAACCATCATAGGTCAAGAATCATAAATCACATGTAACCATCATAAAACATAGTCATATATCACATGCATAATCAAAACTAAACTAAAACACTTATACGCATCCTTCATCAATCCTTACTTCTTCCTTTGTTCTTTATGTTCATACACTAGATAAGTTGTCATAACTGTCAAACACCCAATGCCTCTGCTTCACTTCAATCATGTACACATATACACATTGTACAACACATACATGTACAAAATACATACAACACCACACAATAAATACACCCATGCCTGGTGTACATCATAACACAATACACACACCTACATCTAGTGTACAACACAACACAATACATACACCTACACTATCATACAACACATATGCCTAAAATGAGTGTAAAATATAACACAACAAATATACCTACACTGACATACAACACACAAAGATATACATATATAGAGTACAAAAAAATGAATACAGATGTCACGATGCCACGACTACACCATGCACATGCATAGTACCGCATGCCCACAATAGAACATGTATGACATGCACACAACAGAACATGTATATCAGTACCATATCCACAACATGTACACAGCACCACATATATACAAAACCACATGCATAACATGTTCAAAACATCGCATGTACACGAAACCACCTGCGTAATGTGTACACAACACCAAATGTACACCACACCACCTATAAAATGTTTACACAATACCACATTTACATAAAACCACATGCACAACATGCACACAAATTCACATGCACGACATGTAGATGGCACCACCTGCACACAACACCGCATGTACAACATGTACACAACACCACATGTACAATCATTCACACAACACCATATGTACATAGTACCATATGTGCAACATGCACACAAAACCATATGTGCATAGCACTGCATATACAACATGTGCATAGAACTATATGTACATAGCACCACATATCAAACATGTGCACAACACCATATGCACACAACACCACATATACAACATGTGCATAGTATGATATGTGAAGAGCACCACATATCCAACATGTACATATCACCATCTATATCTAGCACTGCACATACAATATACACACAACACCATATATATAACATGCACACAAGATCATATGTATACAATACTACATATGTTACTTTTACACATCACCATAGGTACAATCACTAAATATACAACATGCACAACACATACACAATAGTAGTATTGCACATCCATAAACCACACATTGACCCCGCAAAGCAACCTTGTTTCTAGTGTCTTTCCACTATCCATGCTTATCCTAGCATGCTGCAGATCACACCACTTTCACTTCTTTGATGTACCCTTGAGTATTACTTATCCATAACATAAACATAGGAATATTAAAAGTATATAACATTAAATCATATCCACATGATATTGAGCTCATATATTTGTCATAGTTACTCTTCCCACTTGATTCCCCATAATACCAGGAAACTATTCATGCCATTCACTTGCATAAGAAATAATTCCTCCTCAAGAATGATCCTTAACAACCCTGTCAAAAATTGACATAAATACATAAATATATACATATATAATCATTAGCATAAAACAATCATCATCCTTTCAAAAAATGACATACATACACACATATATACATATAAGCATTTAGCATCAAACAACCATGATCCATGATGACCCTGTCAGATGCGACATACATATATACATACATACATACATGTATGCATATATAAACACCAACATAATCATGATCACACCATAATTACTAGATACCATAAGGTCAAGGTTAAGAGAAATTCCTTTATCCTTGCCATTAGGGGAATTTTTAGGTCTATAATGGGCCTCCTAAGAAAAATGTACAATCAAAATAAACTTTATAAGAACCAATAATATTCAATATGATGATCTCAACCATGGGAGGTGATTCACCATTTTTTAAGTAAAAGGATAAAAAGATTAAAAATTAATAAAATAATAAAACTACTTTTTCAACTCGTATTTTCAACTTATCTCCCAAACTTTTTACTCAAATTTCGAGCAGGAGTACTCGTTGGATAGAAAATTTAATTCCTCATCTAAAGAGTACCCATGTTGCATACTTTCGAAAGACCCTTCTATGTGAAAAAATAGAAATACATGAAAAAGCATGATTGCAATCATGTTTTTCATGTATTTCTCATTTTTCGTGTAGAAGGGTCCATCAAAATTATGTAACATGGGTACTCCTTGGATGAGGAATTAAATTTTTCATCCAACAAGTGCTCCCCCTTGAAATTTGAGTAAAAAATTTGGAAGATAAGTTGAAAATACGAGTTGAAAAAGTAGTTTTTCTTTTTTTCCCTCTAAAATTTGATGATGTAATCAAATCTTATTTTATTATTTCCACTATTACTTTATAATTTCTTTAGGAGGCCCATTTTAGACCTCAAAAATCCCCTAAGGCACAATGTGCACAACATTAAGAACAACAGTTCCCGACATAGCCAAGGAATCTAACACCTCAGATCCATTTTCTTTACCCTTTTTGTTGCCTTTATCATGTCTATATTTCCATCGTCCATTTACAACAATGGACCCAACCAGACCAATCGACTGTCATATCCTTATCTTCCATTTTTCTTACTCATGAACTGAGCTTCATCTGTGTCTTTCATTGCATATTGGGTACCACACAACTCTCCCCGAGCTCCATTTCTTTCCTCTTTCCCCAACCAATTCCCAATGCTCTCAAACAAAAGGAAATAACTAGAAAAAAAGAGAGGAAAACCATGAGAATTAGTAACAATATGACACCGCAACAAGGTGGTATGACCATACACTAGACATAAACAAAGCCAAAAATCAAGTGCAACAAACCTCAAGAAACCAAAAGCATAAAAATGGAAACAAACACCATGACTCAATCCCCATGGGTCCCTAGTGCTTCTGAAGGAAAAATCAACCTGATCCTTCTCCAAGATTTCATGGCAGTCTCTTTTTCCATGCAATCCATGCATCATACTACAATAACCACATAATTATTAGCACATAAATTGTTGGAAATATTGAGAGGGGGGGTGTGAATCAGTATTCCTTTCAATTAGAGCATTAGTTAATCTTCAATTATTATCAATGTTTTTACAATGATAGAAGTAAACAAAAGAAACACAAATGCACATAGTTTTTAAGGTGCAAACCCACTCCGGGACAAAAACCACCTAATGCTTTTCTAATAATTCTTTAATATTCAACTCCAATTGAAAATAAAGCTCCAACTTCCTAGAATGTAGAAAATCATTCTTCTCCAGCTCCCACTAGATGGATTCTCCAACACCCAAGATTCTTTAATAGTTAACTGAATGGATGCCCCAATACCCAATGAGCTACAACTCACCCTAGCACCACCATACCACCCTATAGAAGAATAAAAGAATAATGGACTCCCATACCAGGGAAAATGGTCCACTTTACAATGATATAGAATAATGTAGAAGAAGAAGACACACTAGACCATAACCACAACTATGACACAACCACCTAATGCTGATCCTAGAACTCCCGACACTTCCTCTTCAACTCTTGGTAGATAGACACTAGTACAATTTTTACAATAATGTATTTACAATGACTTAGTACAATGATACCTTTAGAGTGACTGTATGCAGTGCTGCCCACTTGAATACTTCATGTGATGAAATTCTTGTTGTTGTTCTGCACCTTGGTTACTGCTCTTGTCATGCTACCCTCTGTTGTACTGTGATTTGCTTTGTTGCCCTAGAAATTCTGGTCCTTTGCAGCCCTTGACAACACATTATCTAACTTTTTCTTGCCTTCTAGGAGCTCAATATTGAATCTGGTGTATCTCTGTTATTTCAGATCCTCAATATGTGATTTTTGGTTTTGTATTAGTCCTCTGAGTCATCTTTCTAGTGCCATAGGTTTAACCCAATTTGGATTCTTCAAGGGAGAGTTAAGCATAATCTCTCACAATGATCTAATTATGGACTATTTCAATAGAGTGAAATTTTACGGCATGACACGTGTCATTGTTTCTTCATTCAGCTCTGAAATTGATAAAGCGAAAACTACAGTCCGTGCAATATCTTCTACTTTTTATAGAATTCCAATCCGATACTCAGAGAGAGACTATGGCGATTTTCCCAAGGTCACTTCTTTGAGATGAATTTCAAGAGCCTGCAAAAACACTGACTTCCACAAATCATATCTCCGAAAATATTACGCACATTGATATGAAATTTTTATAGGAGCTTCCTCAGTATTTCGGATTCACCTCATAAAAATTTCAGCTTCTAAACCTTCGTAGAAAAAACGTTAGAGTGAAAATTCTATGATAACCTATTTCAGATAGCGAAATCCCTTGCATAAGGAGGACATGAGGATCACAATTTATATAAATGCTTAGGTTGAGAGGGGCTTCAACAAGTGAACACGGGAGGGATTTTAGGAGCTTAAAAAATATTAATTATGTCTCTTCAATGACCCATGCCAAAACCCCATGTGGTTTTAGCCCACTAACTGGTGGTACAAACTTCAAACATGAATATCTCTCAAACCGTGAAGAATTACGTGGTGTGCCATATATCAACAGAAACATCTCAACAAGAAGAAACCATCAAAATAATTCTTGACCAGGAATATATTAATTTGGTAGGTAAAAATTCCCATGAAATATTGGGGTAGCCCCTGGTGTTGCTTGTGTTGACATCAATGACAACCACTGATCAACAATCTCCCCCTTTGGCATTGACGGCAACACAAGTACTCCCCCTACGATCATGACACCTCTTCCTACAACATTATCTCCCCCTTTGACATCAATGGCAAAGGGTAACTCCCCCTTACACACAACCATCCTTCAGACCTGTACACACTTCCACTCCTCCTTTATATTGTGAATAAGGAAAATCTAATGAGAACTTGGGAGAATCCCAAGCTTCTATCAAAGATATTCAAATGCTTCACGAGGTAAAGGTTTAGTGAAGATATCAGTGATTTGTTCTTTTGTACCAACATACTCAAGTTTTATACTCTTTTCAGCGACTTGTTCTCTAGCAAAATAATATTTGATCGGAATCTGTTTTGTTTTTTAATGTATGACATGATTCTTGGAGATGTTGATGGCACTGGTGTTATCACAGAATATGGGAATAGGCTCACTGAATTTTACTTGAATATCTTTCAAAGTTTGTTTCATCCAAATGACTTGAGTACAACATGCTGCCGCTACAATGCATTCTGCTTCTGCTGCAGATAATGAGATTGAGGTTTGCTTTTTGCTCAACCATGATATGAGACAACCACCTAGATAGAATGCTTCTCCACTATTAATCTTACGATCGTCAATGATTCCTGTCCAATCTGCATCTATAAAGGCTTGAATAATGAGATTGTTACCCTTGGGATACCTCAAGCCATATTCTTCTGTGCCCTTTAGATATCGAAGAATTCTTTTGACAACAATAATATGTGATTATTTTGGTGCTGCTTGGAATCTTGCTACTTTTCCAACTTCTTGCATAACATCTGGTCGGGAAGCTGTTACATATAGAAGACTACCAATCATATATCTGTACAACCTCTGATCCACATCCTTAGATGAGTCGTCTATGCTCAATTTGCAACCTGTTACCATCAGAGTAAGGACGGGTTTACAATATTCCATTTTGAATTTCTTGAGCATTTCCTTGATGTACTTGGCTTGACATATAAATATTCATTTCTTTTGCTGAGATATTTGAAGCCCTAAGAAGTATGTCAGCTCACCAAGTAAAGACATCTCAAACTCACTTTGCATGTTTGTAGAAAATTTCTTACTTAGTTGATCGTCATTGCTACCAAATATTATATCATCCACATATACCTCAACGATTGTTAAATTATCTTTATCTATTTGTACATAAATATTGTTATCAATAGTACCGTTCTTGAACCTTTTTGACATATATATCCATCAAGACAAGCATACCATGCTTTGGGAGCCTTCTTGAGACCATATAGAGCCTTCTTTAACCTGCAAACATAGTCTTCTTTTTCTAATAGTAGAAAACCTTCAGGTTGTTCGATGTAAACTTCTTCTTCTAATTCTCCATTCAGAAATACTAACTTAACATCCATTTGGTAGACTTTGATTTTTCTTGAACATGCATAGGCGAGAAACATTCAGATGGCTTCCATTCTAGCAACTAGTGCAAATGTTTCGTCGAAATCAATTCCTTCCACTTGTGCATAGCCTTTGCAAACCAATCTTGCTTTGTTTATGGTAATCTGTCCGTGTTCATTCAATTTGTTCCTAAACACCCATTTAGTCCCAATGACATTTTTATCTTTTGGTCGTGGAACTAATTCCCAGGTGTTATTCTTCTCGATTGGATCAAATTCTTCATTCATAGCTGCTACCCAATGTTCATTCTGGCTGGCTTCCTCAAAACTACTAGGCTCAAAGGTTTGTAGAAAAGAAATGTGATCTTGGTGTGATGAACGAAGTTGTCGACCTTCATTTATGTCACCAATGATTTGATTTTATGGATTGTTCTTTTGAATCCATTCTTTTGTTCTCTTTGGAGGAGCTTCTTGTTGTTGTTTTGGTATATCTTGATGATCATTATTTACTTCTTCCTGGTTGATAATTGCTTCTTGTTCTATAATTTTATCTGTGTCTTTTTCAGCCTCTGTCTCAAGTTTCAAATATTCTAGATCCTCATCATTATTCGTTAGAACACCATCTTCGTCAAATGTAACATTTATGCTCTCTAGTATCTGTTTTCATCTTAGATTATAACATTTAATAGGCTTTTCTTTTGTGTGAGTAACTAATAAAGATACCTTCATCAACACGTGATTCAAACTTACCCAAATTTTTATCTTCTCTTTTGATATAACATTTTCTTCCGAAGATTATGAAATATTTCACATTAGCTAGTTTTCCTTTCCATAATTCATATGGGGTCTTGTTGCAATTATTTCTGAGAAGACTTCGGTTGATAATGAAGACTTTCGTATCAATTGCTTGAACCCAGAATTTTTCATCCAATTTTGAGTCCTTCGACATTGTTCTACCCATTTCCTGTACAGTTTTGTTCTTTCTTTCGGAAACTCCATTTTGCTGAGGTGTTCGTGCTGTTGAAAATTGTCTCTTTATTCCATTTTCGTCACAGTGTTGCTGGAATAATTTGGAAGTGAATTCTCCGCCATTATCTGATCTTAGACACTTTATTTTCAAATCAGTTTCATTTTCAACCAACTCCTTGTAGATCTGTTGTGATATACAACAACCCCCCATTTTATTTTTATAAATAGGGATCCTTTAAAAATAAATAGGAAATTCTTTTTTATAATTTCCGAAAATAAAAATAAAAAAAATTAGAAAATAAAATTTGTATTTTTCCTTTAAAGGCGAATCACATATCACATATCTTATTTCAAAAAATAATTATAAAATGTAAGATATGCGAAATGCACTCGAAGCCTTTCCGAGAAAATAATTAAAAAACCTTGTAAAAACATCAAAATCATCGTTTTATTCTTCCATTTTCGCATCGCACTTTAGTTAATCAATAAATCCATAAGAAGAAAATGATATAATTCATGATACCTGTGAACCTGACAAGAAAATAAACTAGGAAATATAAAATCTTTCGCGATCACGTTCACTTTAAAGTTTTTCGCAATTCGCATTGTGCACAACTTATAATATAAATTCAAACGTTATCTTTTAAAAGTTGCGATCTGCGATTTACGCAGATCGCATTTCGCAACCTTTAAATATTGAGCATTACGAAATATTATAAGGAATTATTTTGATTTGTGTATTAAATGAATTCAGCGTGTGAAAACAACTTATGTCATATCAAATGGAATTTAAGATCTTAATGGCTTTAAAATGATTGATAGATCTTATGTGTGAGGCCATGTGATATATTAAATTAGGAATTATGAAAGATGATTGATAGATTGACATCTTCTCGCATGCATTAGAAGTAAATGATTGATTTACTCTTGTGAGACTCCTATATGTTAAATTCGCTTTGCTCTCAGGAAATCAATTATTTGGTTGAAGAAGTTCAAAATGAGAAAAAGAGGCAAGGAAATCTCTTAAACATCATCCACAAAAGGCGCAGATATGTCTTCATTATTTTCAAACACTGTTTGCAACAAAGATTGTGGCAGTTCGTCATGGGAGGCAATGTACAAACTCTTCGAAGATGAAGGACCAAGGGTGATAGAAAAAATTTCTGCTACAGGCACTGATTCTATCTCTGATGCAACCCTTTTTGATGTTGCATGCTCGCACATTCACAGAATAGCATTGTTGAGAAGGTAAATCCCCTCTGCGGACAGAGGCGATCCCTACTAGCCCAGCAGGGGTCTAGCAACAAACAAACAATGCTATGACGCAAGCTCCTAGTTACGAAATGAAAGACTTGGGATAAGAGCCTACCTAGATTCCAACGCTAGATCTGAAGAAGAAGATGTCCCCGTCCTTCAGCCCTGGCAGATCACAATCCTTCCACGATCTCCGTGGATGAACACCTGCACACAGAAGAAACGAACAGATACATGCATAGGAACCGGCATACGTAACTAAACATCGGTCAGAAAAGATGTTACTCGCATTAACATGATAGAAAAAGGAGTGGAACCATAATCATAGTCATCTATTAAAGTGATAAACGAATAGAAGTTACAACCAAGTTCTGACGTCGCAGCTTCCTTCGAACGGGTCTCCGGTTGTCCACGTCTTGCAAAGCTCGCCAAGGAAAGGGGAACCTCTCCAGAGTCTCGTAACAATGGTCTCCTCGCTTGAATGGGCCTTAAGGGAAAGAAGGGATTCTTTACAGCACAAAGGCGCTTGGGAATAGGGAGATGCAAAGCTTCAGCACTTCAAGACTAGCTTTTCAGCCTTTCCGCCCCTTCATCAATGGATGAAGGCTATATTTATAGAGGAGAGGAGGAGGTTGGGATCCCTACAATAGTGGAAGGGAGGCCTTATCCTTTGGGAGGTTTCCCATATGGTTGAAACAAGAGGCCAAAGGAGGAAGGCCGTGGTTATCCAGGCGAAACCACTCCTGATGACTCATCCACGAAGTTGTTGTAATCGAAACTTCGCCTCCCTTTTTTAAAAAACTTTCCATAAACAGAGTGGCGCGGGTGCAACACTGGGACAGAGCGCCAAGTGGCGCGGGCTCAGTGTTAATTTTCCCCCATTGGCGCGGGTACATAACGGGCTACCAGCGCCAATGCAAAAACAGGTGTTTTTAGGGGTCTGCTCAGGAAATGATAAACAGGAGAAATGTTGTCCTCATGGAAAGGGATGCAATGAAGGTATTTTCAAGGCTTGACATTGCTCACAAGTCACATAATGGGTCCTCCATTGTGCGGGACGGGGAATGGTAGGGACGGTGACAAATTACTGTGTAACAGATGCCCCCTAAAGCATGAGGCCCGAGAGAGAGAGAGGGGTGAAATGCTTTACGAGAACATGTTCAACTGAAGGCCCGCCGTCGGAAAACCTGCGCAGAAAGATACAACTGATATCTCAAGTACATGATGTATAAGTGGCATGGACGCAGCCATCCGAAACAGAGTATGCTATAATCCGGATCCAGGGTATGGGCGCAGCCATCCGACCAAGATCAAACCAATAGACTCAGGTATGGTCGCAGCCATCCAATCAGTGAGTCATGTACATAATAATAATAATCCACAATCGCAGCCTGGATTACAACAGACACAATCCAGGGTCTTGCGCTCCATCTCGACCCAACAAAGTACAAGTTCAAGCATGCGAATATGTGAGCTGAAGTCGAACATGCAAGAACATCGTCTGATTACCAGCCAATGATGAAAGCCGTTAACAGACGCGAGAGAAACCACCAATAATGACAATGGTTCTCAAGGTACTACAGGTACAATCTACGGCGTGTGAATAAATGAGTTGACGTCGAACACCCGCAGAATCATTCGATCGGAAGTCAATGATGTAAACTTCACGTCGAATGCGACGAACCTGCCATTGAGGCATGCAGGATCCAAGGTACCATTAGGAGTCTCTAGACCAACTTCCTGGATAATGAGTTGAAGTCGACAGGAAGTGACCTTGATCGAAGGTGGGCCATAATGATTCCCACATCATCGACACGAGACAGAGGAACATGATGTTTTGTTGTGAATCGGGATCGTATGAGAAACAGAGGAAGGTTGATATTTGCAGAGGCCAACTTCTCTTGAACACATGAACGGCACGACAGTGGACTTGGCAGTATTTGACATCAACGGATCAGAGGTCATGGTGACGAGGCAGTGAACAGATGAGAGGTCAAAAAGATTACCCAAACCCATGGAGGCAAAGTGAAGCAACGAGATGAGATGTCCCCGACCCGACACGGATGCAGACAAGTGCCATGTTCAAGAGCGACATACTGCCGATGACAACGACGATGGTTCCATTTTTCCCCCACCATTTCTGGCGAGTACCCCAATTATTTTTGATAACAAGCCTGAAGGGGATAGCATATGCTTGTGATATAAGTCCGCCCTTCGGGCGAATCCATCCTAGTGCATTTAACGAGTCCTAGGAAGGAGAAACTCGGAGAACGTCGTTTCGACGGAATCCAATGTCATCAGGGTTTAACGAGTCTGACAAAGGAAGAACTCGGCGTCTTTTCATGTTTAGAGAGTTTGAAAAGACAGCGGAAAAGAAAACTCCACGGGTCCCTTTTCGTAAATAGTTTCCCAGATCCGAAAAGGTAGAAAACAATATCCGGGAAAACCTCCTAGTCGCGATAGGCTAGGGTATTCCTTTTTCGTAATCGATCCAGCCCAGCCTGAAAAAGGGTTAAACTTATACTGGGTGAATGTCGATTCGTGTCCATTTTAACGAGATCGAAACGACAAGGGCCTCGGCGATCTTTTCATGTTTAGAGAGTCAGAAAAGAGCTGAAAGATGACTCCTCCTGGAGGAACGAGTGGTATAAAGGGTAGCAACTGGTTCCGGTAATGGTGGAACTACTCTGAACAAATAAAGGTCGAGAGGCTGGCTAACAAGACCACTCATAGCAGCGGTTCCTCAGGAACGGGTAAAACAAACAAGTGAAGGCATATGATCGGCCAAGCAGATAATGACGATGGAGCGAGAAAACCAAGGCTCATCTGGCAAAATAGGCTGATAAGATGACAATCACAAGGGGTAAAATGGGAAAGGTTTCATTTTTACACAAGCTTGAAATCAGGAAACTCTGCTTGAAGTTGTTTTCATTTTTACACAAGCTTGAAACAAAGATAAACTATGCTTGAAACTGGTTTCATTTTTACACAAGCTTGAAACGGAAACAAACTATGCTTGAAAAAGTAGGCATGCCCCCGGCATGGTGACACAATTCGAGGTACATGCCCCCCAAGCTTCAGTCCATATGAAAAGCAGATGGAGTGAAGGTTCAAATTACAAGATCAAAAGAAAAGACTCGACTGGGATTTTACGAGATCTTATCAAAGACTCGAATTGAACGGGAACGTGTTTCATTATTTTAACGAGGTTGACACATTAAAAGAACTATCCTCAAACACCTTGTTTCATGGTTTAGGGAGCTTGACACAAGACCAGGAACTGTGCTCCGACAAACCTTGTTTCATTTTTTAAGGAGCTTGACACAAGACAAGGAACTCTGCTCCGACGACCTTGTTTCATTTTTTAAGGAGCTTGACACAAGACAAGGAACTCTGCTCCGACAAGCTTGTTTCATTTTTTAAGGAGCTTGACACAAGAAAACGAACTGTGCTCCGAGAACCTAGTTTCATTTTTTAAGGAGCTTGACACAGGAAAATGAACTGTGCTCCGACCGACTTCATCATAATGAACAAGAAGTCATTGCTTCCAAGAGTTCCACACCAGATGGGAGGAAATCATCCTGGAAGTCAGGACCCAATGCCCCCAGCACTCGATGCACGACGGCATCATCACTGAGCACAGGCACGGGGTAAGTAGCCACATAGTTGACCTGCGGCGGATCAGATACAACGGGTGGATAGAAACCAGGAGGGGGTGATGGCGGACCAGATGCTACATTGGGACCAAAGAACGACAGCTGATCAATGGTCACAATCCGTCCTTCATGCGGAAAACAGGCCACACGAAAAAGGGAGGAGACAAGCGCTCCCATGGCATAGGTGTAATCTCGCCCCAGGAGCAGATTGAAATCCAAAGGGCCTGGAACGACCATCACGTCCATATGGACGATTTTACCTCCCAAAGTAACAGGTAACCTTGGAAGGATCCCCAACGGTTGACTCGTTCTTCTATTGAATGTCAACAGATTCTGCGTAATGGGCGCAAGCGGCGGTGAACCGAAAGCTTTCCAGGTAATTGAGGACAGAATACTAACGGAGGCACCTTCGTCTATAATGGTGCTGGGTACAACCAGACCAAGGGCCTGTACTGTGATCTCGAAAGGCACGTAAGACGGAAGGCGGAATCCTGCAAATCGACTCCAATCAAAGGAAGCGACCAAACTACTCGGAGGGGCTACCATCGAAATGCGAAGGTCTTCCCCTGATGTTACGGAAGAAGGAGCATCCTCCATAACCTCCATCTCGAAGGTGGGAGGGATATCCTCCTGAGCCTCCATCATGGGAGGCAGAGGGGTAGCTTCTTGAAGCACAGAGACAGGAGAATCTTTCTCCAAGTCTGAAGAATCTGAAGAAACCAGAAGAACATGAGGGTTATGGGGTCCACTCTCAACAGAAAAGACCTGGTGCACCGCAGATGGGGCCAGTTCAACCGATCCCCCGACCAATGGTTGGTCGGGAACGGATTCCTGAATCTGAATTTCTGGAGGAGTGGGATCGACCAAGGATGACCCTTGACCAATCACGGCATCAGCCGGTGGAAGACTCAAAGAAATCTGTTTATAACCAGCCGGGAGGCGTGGTGTAGAAACATTCAGGTTGTCCAAGACTCGCTTGGCTTCATCCATATAAGGACAAAGGTGAATAGCATGGTGCCCTTCACACAACTTACAGGGATTGGTGATCTTACCCTGCTTCTTAGGAGCCTTATCAACAGCAGCTGAAGGCGTGCCCCCAACTTGACTCCCGGAAGCCAAAGGCAACGGTGGGCAGCCGTTGGACCATACTTCGAGCACCTTGGGAATGCCAGGGCAGTCTCGAAGAAGATGGTCTCCCGTGCACAACATGAACGGGAACTTGACTTTCCGAGGAGGGTTGGAAGGACTATCGAGAGGAGATTCCTTAGGGACAGTAGCTGTACATTTAGCCTCTCGCTTATTAGACTTCTTCTTCTTCGTCTTCTTCTTCTTCTTCTTAGCCACCTGGTTACTTGAATCCAGACTTTCACCAGGCGAAGAGGAGGAGGAGGACTCAGAAACAGGCGAAGAAGGGGAGAGGTCCACCTTAGAATCAACATGATGTGTTTCGGGTGGAGGAACTGATTGACTAGTAATTGAGACATTCGGAACGACAGAGGTTGAGAACAACCAAACAGGCAACCCAACAGTTAACCCAGGAAGGGACAACGTTGCCATATAAGGAGCACCAACATTTCCAAAAGGAGGAAAGTGACCAGGATTCCCTTCTGAGGGGATTCCTTGGTTGGTAAACTCTGAAAAAGTTGCCATCAAACTCAAAACCACACACGGGCTGAAAACGAGTTAAGACACACGATCAAACGGTCAACAAGCAATGTTTAAACGGGTGTGTAATCGTGGGCGATTGATTTTACCACATTGGAAAATAAACAAATTCTATCGTTTCATGTTTTAAGAGTCGAGAAACGATAAAAATATGACTCTATCTCTTTCAGAGTTTATACAAGCGTGAAAGGACAAGCGCTTGACGGTCTTTTCAAGTTTAGGGAGTCAGAAAAGACCAAATGACTGCTCAGGAAAAACTAGGCACAAAGGGTGCACCAAATATCCGTGAACTGCAATATACACCTTGGTTTCAAAAATGAAACAGAAATCGACCAAGGACTTTCCGTACGTGCAGGTAGTCTCCCCGAATGCTGTGTTCGGTGTATCACGGGTATAGGGCAGCAGACTCGGCTTCCTATGGATAAAGGATTGAAAACCTATAGGGTCTCCCTTTATATACGCGACGGTACGGGGAGCGCAAGTCCGTACTAGCGCTGTCTAAAGCCAACAGGCGAATGACAGCTGCTAGGTTTAACGACGCCGGAACACGTCTCTAGCCTAGACCTTCTAAATATGTTGCGTTAAGTTCCAATGTTGCCTTAGGTTAATTGAATAAATTTTATAGTTGATCTTCAATTAAGTTTCAATTTCCAGGCCCTATCGTATGTAGTGTCTCCTAAATGCAAGCTATATGCCACGATGCAACATTTCGTTCGATGAAAACTAGTTAAATGAGGGTTGAGAGCTTTTATACAAACGAAATGAACGGAATACAAACAAGAATGTCTCTAATGCAACTAATGCAATTGCACACTTTTCATCCAAACACTAATCACTAGCAATATGGAAAAGATCACAATTTGCACTAATTTAACAAAAGCAAAAGAGATTATTTTTTGATTTTCAATGTTTAATGGCTAATGTGCACTAAAAACAAAAGGAACAATTTGAGAAATGATATCTAAGAGAGCGAAGCAAACAACATTCACTCAACGAAGCAAGCAACCAAATCTCTAAATCGACCCAAAGTCTCTCAAATCGAAGAAAGACTCGAAAACACCCAATGGACCGTGTGATCTAGGTCCAAAGCAAGGGCAAACGAATTCTGAATGAAGGAATGAACAATCACTCAAAAGACGCAGCAAAACAATCAAAGACTGTTAAGAGAGCGTGGAGAATCAATCAACAAGTTGACAGGACAATCAAGACACCAAAACTCCAAAGGAGGGCTCGATTCACTAAGCCACTAGATGCCCTAGGGCTCGAATCGTGAAATCGATAGACAGAGGCAAACAACCAAAGGATAGCGGTGAATTCCAGTCAAACAAGACTCCAACACACTCAGACAATCAGGAAATCAAGAAGAAAAGTACTGGTCAAGCTCAGAAAGCCAAAAAATGAAGAAACTCAAAAAAGTCACAGGGGTGGCGCGACTGTGGCCTTGAAACTAGCGTCAAAGGCCGATTGGCGCGACACAGACAAATGCAACAAGCGCCAAGTGGCGCGACTGTCGGGTTAAAACCCGCGCCAGTCGAGTTCTTCAATAAAAATTAAAAAACAAGCTATTCTAAAAGTAGACCAATACAAGCTAAGCAAACCAAGAGGCTAAAATAATGAAAGAATCAAACCCAGAAGGTTCATCAAGCAAGGAGAAACAATCAAAGCGAACCAATCATAAATGGGACAAGGAAAACCGGACGATCCCCAGCAGAGTCGCCAATTTGTTGATGAGGTAAATCCCCTCTGCGGACAGAGGCGATCCCTACTAGCCCAGCAGGGGTCTACCAACAAACAAACAATGCTATGACGCAAGCTCCTAGTTACGAAATGAAAGACTTGAGATAAGAGCCTACCTGGATTCCAACGCTAGATCTGAAGAAGAAGATGTCCCCGTCCTTCAGCCCTGGCAGATCACAATCCTTCCACGATCTCCGTGGATGAACACCTGCACACAGAAGAAACAAACAGATACATGCATAGGAACCAGCATACGTAACTAAACATCGGTCAGAAAAGATATTACTCGCATTAACATGATGGAAAAAGGAGTGGAACCATAATCATAGTCATCTATTAAAATGATAAACGAATAGAAGTTACAACCAAGTTCTGACGTCGCAGCTTCCTTCGAACGGGTCTCCGGTCGTCCACGTCTCGCAAAGCTCGCCGAGGAAAGGGAAACCTCTCCAGAGTCTCGTAACAATGGTCTCCTCGCTTGAATGGGCCTTAAGGGAAAGAAGGGATTCTTTACAGCACAAAGGCACTTGGGAATAGGGAGATGCAAAGCTTCAGCACTTCAAGACTATCAGCCTTTCAGCCCTTCAGCCTTTCAGCCCTTCAACCTTTCAGCCCCTTCATCAATGGATGAAGGCTATATTTATAGAGGAGAGGAGGAGGTTGGGATCCCTACAATAGTGGAAGGGAGGCCTTATCCTTTGGGAGGTTTCCCATATGGTTGAAACAAGAGGCCAAAGGAGGAAGGCCGTGGTTATCCAGGCGAAACCACTCCTGATGACTCATCCACGAAGTTGTTGTAATCGAAACTTCGCCTCTTTTTTAAAAAACTTTCCATAAACAGAGTGGCGCGGGTACAACACTGGGACAAAGCGCCAATTGGCGCGGGCTCGGTGTTAATTTTCCCCCATTGGCGCGAGTACATAACGGGCTACCAGCGCCAATGCAAAAACATGTGTTTTTAGGGGTCTGTTTAGGAAATGATAAACAGGAGAAATGTTGTCCTCATGGAAAGGGATGCAATGAAGGTATTTTCAAGGCTTGACATTGCTCACAGGTCACATAATGGGTCCTCCATTGTGCGGGACGGGGGAATGGTAGGGACGGTGACAAATTGCGCTGTAACAAGCATCAAGACCAAATATTCTTCCTTATATAGACATGGTTAAGTGGGAAATTAACCACTTAAACATTGAAGATAGAATTTTCAAGAATTCGAGAGGAGAGATTATGGGTTCTTTCAAAGCAGAGGATTTAGCAACAATGTATCATCTACCAACCCCGCAAAAAAAATATGACAATAAGTATGTGCAGAATTTCAAAGAAAAACATCCAGATCTTATCAAAGTCATCCATGAATGGAAGGACAATGAAGGGAAATTGAAGCAAGACAAGTCTGGTACGTACCCAATTATACAAATTCCTAATCCTTATTGTTATTCCACTGGTATGTTGTGTAGAATATTTTCCAAGCTTGATAGTACTATATTTTTAAGAGATTGGGTTCCCCTAATTGACACAATTGTCAATTTATATATCCTAAATTGGGCAGACATTCTATCCAATTACCTAGCCAAACATATCACTGAATATAGGAATAAAAGAAGTGTTTCGCTTAGAGAAATACCCATGTTTTATATTTTTGCTTATTTCATGGATGCCATTTATTTTACTTCTAATTTTCCTACCATGGGTTGGAAATGGACCACCAAAAACCCTACCCCAATTCATATCTACCATAGAGAACTCTGGGATTCCAAGTTCCACTTGCACTTCTATAAAATCTTCTACGGAGTCATATTGCCCATGCATCAAATGATTTTCAACAAAAAAGGCTCCAAGGGTTTATGAAGAAGCCAATGTAGATATTCTTCCCATAGCAAGATGGTTTGCTGAAGAAAATTTCACATATATTAGAGTATTTGGGAGTTATGCTTCTCCCCATGTTTTACCTTACTATGTTCCAGATAAATTACTTGCAAAATAAATAGCATATGAGCTTTTCAACGGTGTCACAAAGAAGTTAAAAGATGGTAAAAAATATATTTGGCCCACTTTCCCTCTACAGTGCAACACCTTTTCTCTAGCTAATATTGGCCATACATACAAAGAAGTTCCCAAGATTCAGTTGTTGAAATTGGCATTTATGCTAGGAAGATTATATGATCCCAATGATGCGATTAAAAATTACATCACAGAGCTAAAAATGAAGCCTTTTGTAAAGGAAGAAGATAAATTTGATGATTTCTTCCAAGGCATGGAAAATTTCTCTGATGTTAAAAAATACGTTTCTAGTCAATTAAGTCAAGAAGATGCTGAAGCTTTTCAAGCATATAGAAACAACAGACTAGAAAAGGTTCCTTTGAATCTGTTGACTATTGAGGATGAAAAACACACTCCAAGTGCTAGTATATATGATGAAATGAAATATATGTCTGGAAATGAATTAGGTCAATCACAGCAGCAATCTGATAATTCGGATCAATCTGAGGAATCCGAATCTAAGAAAGCATATTCAAAAATTGACCAAGTTCTTCAAGAGATAGAAGTGCTAGAGAAAACAAATAACAATGGGACAAAATCAAATTCAGAAACAGTTCAACATACTCATAGCATGTTATATCAATCTAAGCCCTCTCAAGTAAAATATCTGATGAATGAATGGGAAGAATTTTCTCAAGCAATAAAGACTTCAAAATAAAATCCCAATATTGATCAAACATCAAGATTTCAAACTCTAGAACCTTCACAGAGAATAGTTGAGAATGTCAATCCACTACAAATATTTCCAACAATGCATGACAAATAAATCATACCGGCCTACCCTACAGATCAGATAGTTTTTCAAATTGAAGATATTTCGTCATTAGACATTTTCTACAGTCCTAGCTACAAAGGTGTGGTTAAAAGGAATAAAAGAAGAAGGATTGATGAAACAACTCCAAAACCAACAGATGAATCAGTTGATGTACTTTGGAAGGATTCCTCAGATGATCCCACTAAACATCTAACCAAGTTATCATAATATGCAGGGGCATATGCCACCGCTACTATTGATAAAGCTACTGAGGTTAGAATATTGTTGAAACAAAAGGAAGCCAAAGTACAAGAATTAGAAAATTTTCTAAGTGAAGAAAAATCCAAGTACATTGAGCATGTCAAAATAAGCATAGCTCAATTTCATGAAGATAATGAAAACCTCAAATTGAAGTCTCAAAGAGAGCTTAATGAAAAGCAAGCACATCTGGAAAGAGCAATGGCTGAATTACAGAGTCAACAATAGTTAGAACAATTCATCAAAGAAGCACTTGATGTAAATACTATGTTAAAGAAATAACAAGAAATGTTTTATCACCAAGCTTCCATGATTGATTCTTATTGTGATTCCAATAAGATAATGATTCAGAAAATAGCAATTCATAAATTGGAATGTGAAAGACTTGAAAAGAAAATCGAAGAACACATTCAGTGGCAAATTTCAAACACAAGAAAATGAGCTAATATACCACAAATAGATAAGCTTCACAAAGAATGGTTATTCACAGAATGGAGAGCAGAAATTAATAAAGCAGAGAAAGCAGCAAAAAAGACGTCCAAGAAATCAAATGAGATTATTCAGTCTATATGTGATCAATTGTTTAAAATAGAACTTCTTAAAGAAAACATGTCTGATGTGTTTTCAAGAACAAGGGAACTAGAATTAAAGTGGAGATGGAGAGCAGATACATAAGAGGAAATGATCAAAAAAGTTAATAACTTTGATCAGGAAAATTACTGGAATTTTCTGATCAAACCTTACCATCAACGTCAAACTCTTCAGTCTCTTACAGATTTAGCAAAAATATCTCAGTCAATAATCTCAAATTTTATTTTCAAGGGACAGATTCAGTCACAGATATCACAACTAGCTCATCTTAAAGAAATTCTAGATATTTGTCAATTTCGTGATCACACTCAGAAAGAAGGGTAGAATTCGCAAAATCAGGATTGTTGGTTCAAAGTTCCTAGATTATTGTTTAAGTTAAGTTTTTAGAGAAAGGTTGTTTGAAACCTCCTCTACATTTTTGTAATAATTTAATTTTAGTTTGTAGTTGTTTTAGTATTTAAACCCTTCTCATGCATTTAGAGAAGGGTCCATAATTTTATTGAGAACATTTGCAAAGAATGCTTAATTGTAACTAAGTTTGTGAATGCCTTGATAAAGTAATGGAACACGGACTTTTCAATTATATATCATTTTGTTGATCAATGTTGATGCACTTTTGTATTCTTTGAAAGTCCTATTGATAGAAGAGTTGAATATGGCCTATTATCACTAATCAGATGAACAGAGTAGTACACGTCTAGTACTATTATCATGTATGCTAATTCTGTTTTTTGAATATTAGTGATGAGTCCAGCTTTCATGAATTATATATGAAATTTATTGTTTTTATCTGAAATATCAGTTGCACTATTGTACAATATAAAGGTAGAAATTGGTTTGTTTTATATATGATCATCAGATATATGCAATATATTTCTCATTTTCTTTTCATTAACTATTTTTTCAAGAGACTCATCTCACAAAGTAACAATTCTATTAAATCTGTGATGATCTTCATCATCACAGATAGAATAGATATCATTTTAGATTGCATAAAACTAGTATTATCATGGGTTAGATTGAATTAGGCCTAAATTCAAAGTTTTTCATTTTAGAATAAATTTGTTTTAGTTTTTTAGTAATTCTTCATGCAAATCTTTTGAGAGGAACCCAACAATCAAACAAAAAACCCAAATCTGGGAAACCGGTCCCATTATATCCAGTCAGAGCCACTATCCCAAATGGAAAAGGAGTTGTCTTAAGGTTCGGACTGGGTGGTTATCCCCCTTGTTGTTGCCACGGAGTTGCGAGGCCTCAAGATCTTGCTTGCTCAAATGCTAGATTTTATTTAAATGACGAAACATCCAATCATCTCGGTATAGTCATCTATCATGTGAAATAAATTACTCCATCTAAGACCTTTGTTCTCACGGGACCACATAGATCGGTATGTATCAATTCCAATGGATGTCAAGCAAAGTGTTCTTTGTTTTAAATTGGACTTTTGCATGACCTTTTAAGGTGTCGACGGGCCTCACATAGTGTGTTGGAAGGTTTTGAGATTTTTGGCATTTCTCGTATAGCTTCCTTTTTTCTTATCCTGACAAGATGTCAAAGTTTATGTGACCCATTTGTTTGTGCCATAACCAGCTTTCATCTTCTTTAGCTAGTAGACATGCTTTAGTTGCTTCATCTAGAACATATATGTCTTTTGGAGCTCAACTTGTTGTAGCCACAATTTTACCATACCTACCTTTCCTGATTTCACATTTTGTGGAGTTGAATAGCATTGTGTGTCCTTGATCACACATTTTTCCAACACTGACCAGATTGTGATTCATGTTTTCAACCAATAGAACATTCTTGGCTATAACATCTTTTCTTCCAAGAGTGACAGTACTTGATCCTATAACATTTGAAGATCCATCATTTCCAAAGGATATGGTTCCATCCTTCTTCTCTTTCAGAGATACAAATTTCCTTCTATCTCCATTCATATGTGTTGAGAAACCGCTGTCAACATAGCACACATATTTTTTGTTTTGAGCCTTGAGACCGAGAAAACAATTATCAGTCTTCTTCTCCTTCCATGTTTGTTCATTCTATGTCTTCAAAGAATATTCTGGAGCATTTTCAAGTCTACAGTCTCTGGCTATGTGTCCAGAGTTCTGACATTTGTAACATTCCATATTATTTCTTAAATGTTCAAATATATTGATGTTTCGTTGAGCAGGAGGTTCATATTTGAAGGATCTCCTAAATTGTATTGGTTCTAGGAGTACATGTGACATTCTATGACTTTATGACCAAATTTTCCACATGAAAAACAATAGCCATAAGAAATATGTTTATATGTTGGTACACCAATGTGGAAATCTTCGTCGAGGAAATCATTTTCAAGGATGTTCTTGTGGAATCTTGTCCAATGAAGTCTACATGCATATGTATCTCATAGGTTCATTGTATTTTGTTGTAGAAGGTCCTACTTCTTCTTCTTTGTAACTGAGGCCAGTTCTGTCATTGTAATATCGTTGATTGTTGATGATTTCTTCCAATGCCCTTGAGCTTTTGACACAGTTCTGGACAGTTTTTCCCTTCTTCACTTCCTTATGCAACAAGACTACTTTGGCTTCTAATTATTCCCTTTCTTGGTTGCTTTCTTCCAACTTCTTTTGAAGTGACTCTTCAATACATTTGTGTTCTTAAACTTCAGTTTTGAGACCTTGAACTTGTTCTTCAAGAGTATTGGAATGAATTTTCTCAGCCTTGAGCTCTTTTATAAGCCTGATTACCTCTTTAAAAAATTCTTCTATGGTCAACCCTTCTTCTTCATTGTTTGATACCTCTTGTTTATTGTGCTTGGCCATAAACAATACTCTCTCATTAGCTTCTTCTTCACTATTACTTTCTTCATCGGATGATGAGGTATCTTCTTTAGAGAGAAAGTTCCTTTTGGATCCTTTCCTTTTTTCTTGCTTGTTGAATTTCTTAAAGCCTTTCTTTCCTTTTGGGTTGCAATCACTTATGTTTCGAACATTTTGTTGCCAAAATGCCCAACCTCATCCTGGTAAGGAAACATATCAATGGAAGTTTACCTTTGAATTTTCCCTTACCCAATTTTAGTTTTCTCGTAAAGTAAGCATATTCTTTATGCAAACCTTCTGCTTCTCCATGTCTCCCTTTTTCTTCACACTTGCAACTACATGTCTTTTCAATTGAAGGTTGTTTCCTTATTGGTTTTCTTAGATGCAACGAACACAGTTTCTAGATGTGAAGTACCCTCTTATTCATCAAGTCTCATTTCATATGCTATGAGAACTCCATGTAATTCCTCTTTGCTGAGTTTGTCCAGATTTGCACTGTATTCTAAGATCGATAACTTTGGATTGAATATCCCTGGTAACATTATAAGAATATTATGTGTAATAGTATTCTCGTCAACTGGCTCTCCCAATCCTTCCATAGTATTGGTTATTTCATCAACATATTGGAAGTATGCAGCAATGTTGCAATATTCTTTCATTCCGAGTTGCTCAATTTTTTCTCTATAGATTTGAAGCTTTGCTTCTTTGACATTAGAGTCACCTGCATATATATTCTCATGCTTGTCCCATACATTTTTGGTAGTTTTACAACCCAACACCTTATGATAAGTAGATTCAATAAGTCCACTGATAATAATATTTTTTGCTTTTGCATCATTTACCAAACTCTTCTTACCTTGTTCATTCATAGTTGATGTAAATCCATTTTGAACAGTGTCCCATACTTCGTAACCTTGCGCCAAGAGATAGACCTCCATTCTTCCTTTCTAGAGTACATAATTATTTTCACTGAATAGAGGTACACCATTCTTGGTATGCTCCATGACCTCCTTCCAGCTGTTAAACTTCTATTGAAGGAAATAAGCTTCGATACCAATTGTTGGAAATACTGAGAGGGGGGGGGGTGAATTAGAATTCCTTTCAATTAGAGCATTAGTTAATCTTCAATTATTATTAGTGTTTGTACAATGATAGTAGCAAACAAGAGGAACACAAATGCACATAGTTTTTTAGGTGGAAACCTACACTGGGACAAAAACCACCTAATTATTTTCTAATAATTCTTTAATATTCAACTCCAATTGAAAATAAAGCTCCAACTTCCTAGAATATAGAAAAGAATTCTTATAAATCCCACTAGATGGACGCTCCAGTCTTTAAGATTATTTAGTAGTTAAGCGAAAAGATGCCCCAACACCAATGAGCTACAACTCACCCTAGCACCACCCTACCACCTTGTAGAAGAATAAAAGAAGAATGTACTCCCATACCAGGGAAAATGGTCCACTTTACAATGATATAGAATGATGTAGAAGAAGAAGACACACTAGACCATAACCCCAACTATGACACAACCACCTAATGATGATCCTAGACCTCCCGACACTGCCTCTTCAACTCTTGGCAGAGAGACACTAGTACAATTTTTACAAT